>JAJJWW010016293.1:0-570132 GCA_023531295.1 Papaver armeniacum
TATGGGTTCACTCCCAATGATAGCGCAATTTACTTAGTTGAGAATGCTAAAACCTTACCTGATTCTATGAAAATATTAGCTATGCAAGACACTTGCATCGACTCCCAAGAATGACACGAGATAACTTAGTTGAGTTGGATAAAACCTTACTCGCTGATGTCAATATTAGCTCTGGAATACACATGCATAAATTTAAAGCATGTCACATATCATTGTGGTACCCGTAGCAAAGAACGCCAACAACCCTAGAATTAGCCAACTTAGGTTTGTGCATCTATTTTTTAGTAATGGATTGGTAACAATATAATCTGGTCCAACTCTTTCATGTTGCACTTAGCTAGGTAGTCAAAGATAGATAGACAACACCACTTTCTTCGATAAGTTGTCGTGAAAGATAATTTAAATGGGGAAAATTAGTACTTTTTATCCCTTTCCTGAATTTCTATAGTGAGGTCGCTTATGTAGAATACGTATACCAATAATTATTTGTGTTATGTCCTCAAGTGGTAATAAGGTCATTGTATAGGTTAACAAGGTCATGGCTTTTGAGGCAGGTTAAAAAGTTGAAAATACCCGATCAAGATAAATATCTCCGTAGACTTTATATTAAGTACATACTCAACATAAGTATATTTCCCGACAACATTCGAACTCACGTGCCATAATTTATGTTATGTAGCATATAAAATGACATACATGATTGTTATATCCTACCGACTTGATTTGGGGTCATTTCGGCCACTCATGGTTTAGATGGAAAAGAGATCCAATTACAACAAGCATCGGGGGTGCTTTGAAGTATATTTATTAGAGGAAATAACCGATCTTTTTTAATGTTAAGCATGCATAGAGTTGAAAATAATAAAGCTCCTAGGATGACTTGACTTTCCGTTGCCACTTAGGACGGTGATTTCTTCCCGTTAGGTAATGAGTGGAAGATCATCCGGATATGTTCCTTTGCTTTGTAGGAATTTAAATTTATGCTCTTGATTGAGATTATTTGTAGTACATTTTTCATGGACTACTTTAAATGAGATGGTGTAGATGGGTATCGACGCTTTGGGTGGGGTGAATAAAAAACAGAACTTCCAAGGTGTTCCGAGCTAGAAATCTAGAATATAATCATTGTAGGAGTTTGCAAAATAGGGAAGACTTAATATGAAATGACTAGATTAAATTTATCAGAGAGTAGGTTGCTTATTGATGAAATAACACTCATTCTATTGATTCTTGGGTACAATAAGATATGAGATCCATAGAAGGCCTTCTGGTTCCAAAATATATATGATTTCTTAGTCGTTTAAGCTTGATGTTACTACATTGACATTCTTCTTTATGGAGTGTGCGAAGAGCAAATGTAAATGGGTTGTAGGAGGAGGCCAAACTGAAACTCAACGTGTCTTGAGAACTGCAAGTCATGGCGCTGATGGATATCAGAATTTTGTTACAAAAAAAATAAAAATAAAAAATCAATGAAAACTTAATGAGCATGACAAATGTATTAGTTGTGAGTCATAAAGATTATCTGAACTATTAATAATTACTTAGATTTGGGACTACCAACATGAGATTATACAAATTATTAATAATTTCCACTTAGGGCAGGTGATTTCTTCCCGTTAGGTAATGAGTGGAAGATCATCCAGATATATTCACCGCTTTGTAGGAATTTAAATTTATGCTCTTGTGAGATTATTTGTAGTACATTTTTCATGGACTACTTTAAATGAGATGGTGTAGATGGGTATCGAGCGCTTTGGGTGGGGTGAATAAAAAAGAACTTCCAAGGTGTTCGAGGCTAGAAATCTAGAATATAATCATTGTAGGAGTTTGCAAAATAGGGAAGACTTAATATGAAATGACTAGATTAAATTTATCAGAGAGTAGGTTGCGTATTGATGAAATAACACTCATTCTATTGATTCTTGGGTACAATATGATATGAGATCCATAGAAGGCCTTGGTTCCAAAATATATATGATTTCTTAGTCGTTTAAGCTTGATGTTACTACATTGACATTCTTCTTTACGGAGTGTGCGAAGAGCAAATGTAAATGGGTTGTAGGAGGAGGCCAAACTGAAACTCAACGTGTCTGATTTGCTGCAAGTCATGGCGATGGATATCGGAATTTTGTTACAAAAAAAAATAAAAATAAAAAATCAATGATAACTTAATTAGCATGACAAATGTATTAGTTGTGAGTCATAAAGATTATCTGAACTATTAATAATTACTTAGATTTGGGACTACCAACATGAGATTATACGAATTATTAATAATCGCTTCTAGAATTTATTTGGGTATTGTTCTACCCTCAGATTTTTTTATTCGATGTTATTTTCTACATCTCTCGGTTCACCATTGTTGAATGATTTTATATTATAGGTGATGATTGGGTTGGACTCATTAGAAGCTCTTAGTGGCAGACCTTTGAAAAGGGAAGATGGTCTACTACTCTGTAAGTCATGGTGGTATTATATCCAATTTTTCTTTGTGTATAAGTATGATTCATTCTTTGGTTAGTACAAACAAAGTGGATTAGAGTCATGGTGATAGTTGCTCCAACAAATTAACCATTCACAAATATACAGCTATCCTATGCCCTATTTATGTTCAAATACGAGGGATTGATATTCAGAAACCAAGGGAATTTTTTCCTAAAGTGATCGAGTTTCCAATAAAATATTTGGATTGACTGGGGATTGAAAAACCCCATGAAAAGTGAATTGAACTACAACAACAATAGTGAGCACATGCAACCAACCAAGCACATGAAAAGTGAATTGGAGTAGCAAATTTAGAGTTATAAGAAGTGGTGTTACGGTTAAAATATTATTGTAAAATTTAGTTATCGACCAACAATTGTTTATAGTTACATTGATATTATTGTTAACATTTGGGTTGTTATTTTAAAAGTCATTATGATTGATCTTGCTTTTGATATAAGTTTTTATCTGCTCATATGGTTCATCGTCTCAAAGGTTTTCAATGGTAATCCTACTAACACAACAGTGAGATAGACTCTTTTATATGTTAAGAATTCCTACTAAAAAAAAGTAGCTTGATACTTCAAATAATCAACTTTGTTGATTGTTTTATGTGAGAATTTTTTTTGAGCTACTGTGTCTATGCATTGTTTCTCTAACAGCTCCAATGATCGTGATAATCTGATAAGTGTGTACAACAAAGGAAATGTACATGATTCTTCCGTTTCAGTTTCATTATCAATTCTTAGCGATTGACCATTATTTTTTGTCATTGATGAACAATCCACTTATTGTTTTTGGTCGTTTTCGAATGAAATTAGGACTCAGTTAAGCGTGCCAAGCCCCAAAGCACATGAAATATGAGCCGGAGAAAGCACAAATCTGTTAAAGTTTCACCTTCTCCTCCAATGTTTGATCCTTGACTCAATTACAAAATTTTATTCATGTGCAGATATGTTATGGTGGGCATTTTAACAAAGTACTAAAACATTGTATTACGCAGTCGACCATACAATATGTTCCTTTTTTATTTTTCTACAGTAGAAATACTTGGTAACCTGTAAAAAAAGTTTGAGATTTAGATGCCAGACAATTTACCATCGAATATTTTCTGTTTTGAAGGCGAGAATTTTTTCAAGAATTTCTGCTAAACACACGTTTGAGATCTATCGAAGTTGAATGGCAAGAATAACACATTTTAATCATCACCCATATATCTTTCTAATGATGATTTTGAAACCGAATTGGTAGAAAATCGAAGATGAACATCTATGATATGAATATGCTTCAGATCGTCCCAATCCGTGTTTGAAGTTGAAAACATATCTTTTTATGAAATAATATAGGAAGAAACTTTTTTGGGTCATCTTGCATATGTGTACACGAGTTGTCAAGAAAACATATTATTAAGAACCAGATGTCAAGAATTAGATCATCTAACAAATAATTGTACTGTTGATGAATACACATGGGACATAGTTGTTTTTCAGGAACCCAACATCGTCTTAGAGTTACTTAGAATATAATACTAATTTGGTATTATAAGGTTTCACTGTTCATAGATCCCTTGCATGTTCTAATTTGTTAGATAAAAAATATCTGACACGAATGTGACTCTGTTCTAATCAGTTGTTTGTATCCTTTGCAGTTCAAGTTTGTAAATCAAACTATATTAGTAAAAAAAAAAATCCCATGAATTGAGGGACGCATGACTGCATTTTTATTTTTATTTACGCCCTATTCACATAGCTTAGATTTGCCACAGACACAAATTTCCTTACCACACAAAAAGACAAAGTCTAATCAGAATCATTGAAAATGCGAATTAAATATTACATCAAAATACTCGGAATATATAAGGATCTAACTGTTCTTCGAATATCTGTACCCAATATCAAGACTTTTTCTTTTCATTATTGGAAGAAAGAGAGATTTAATTGCAGAGAAATAATCTAATTACAGGATACAAAAGACTTCATCAGAAGTGGACATGAAAGAAGAAAAACAAAACCGATTAGAAAAAAATTATATCCCAACTCCATTAGCCAAATCCAACTTTCTATTCTCTTAGAATCGCACATGCCCACGAAACAACCATTAACCTAATCTCAAAAAAAAGTTCTCTTGCTTACCATATTATTAGTATGGACAATTAACTTGATAATAGATAAATGTGTCATGAACATATGCTCACCATATTATTTGTTATCAAATGCAGTTATCAAGGGAGAAAAAGCACATGGGTGGTTCGATTAATCAAGGACCACACCTTTTTTTTTTTCTTCAAATTGGTAATCCGGGATTACAATATAAACGACCAATCGATAATTTTACGGTCCAAAAAGTATTCATGCCGAAAAGGAGTATCACGGGATTGAGATGCGATATGGGATGCGAGAGCGGCTCTTGAGCGATTTGTACTAAAGCATTTTTTCCCTAAGTATGAATCACTGTTTACATGTGAAGCTCTCTTTCTTCATAGGGTCAGTCGCGGAAAGAATGTTACACATACTACCAAAGATAAGGACGAAGAGATGCATAATAGGGGTAGGAAAGCTCCATTAAGTAATGACAAGGAAGTAAAGCAGCCAAAAAGACTCTACAAAGACTGCAAAAGAAAATAGACTCATATAGTGAACAATATGCGGCTGATGATTTTTTTTAAAAAAAAAATATGAAGAAATAATGGATTGGTTTAGCTGTATCTATTTCTTCTAAAAATATGATTCTTAGAAAATTTGATAACTCTTTTCAGTACTAGCTTCTATATTAAGGTTCAGTTACATTGTTTAATATTTTTTTTTAAAAATAATATTTTGGGTTATTCTTCTATGATTTATTTTGCATACTTAATGGATTATAAATCTATGTTTATCTTTTTTAAGGATTATTGATGATATTCCTAAAAATTACGAAGTGCGGTATTTATAATAACGTTGCCTACGGAAAATCAAATTAACTTTTTGGTTTCTTGGGTAGTGCTTATTCTGTTGTTGGGGCAATCAGTTATTTGAAAATTTAGTTTAGGATAATATTCTATTATTTACCATAGTGTCAGTAGTCGGCACGACTTAGACCACAATGTTTTGGAGTTTTTTTCTTAAAAACTATGTTATTAAATGGGTTCAGGTGTGTTCCCAACTGACTTAGAACACCAATCAAAGTTCAATCAAGCTCTAACTGCTCACTGCAACCACCACTTTGTTTGGATACTCATCTTATATCACATTTCATATAAGGTAGGGTAATCGAGTTAATATCTCCAAGTGTAGGTGAACTTGGGATGTAGCAAAGGTATTCATCTCCAGTAAGCTGTTTTATCCTATGGTTTGTGACATTTTTTCAATTTTCATGATTAAGATCGAGTTCTTTGGGTAAGTACTTCCTACAAGATCAGTACTCCCAACAACAAATCGAACTTACCGAGGTGGAAACACAATGTTCACAATAAATGGGTATAGTTTTCACGATGCTTGGATATTTAAAAATGCAATAAAGGGTAAGTGGTTGCATTAAACAAAATTCAAGCATAAACATGTAGAGAATCAACAATGAAATAGAGAATAGATGGTTGCCTTGCGGTACCTATTACATGTTTGTAATATTTTTTAAAAAGTTTCGACGCTTCGGGCCACGGGAGTTCTGGACTATAAGTAATGAGCTAATTCACAACAAATACAACCGAGATCAATCTATGTTTTTTTTAACCCAAGTTAAAAAAAAATGTACTGGATTTCAATGAATAAACTGTTTTAAGAATTGATTAAGTAGTTGCTTACGGTATGATTTTGTGAAATTTTTAAACTATGATGATTAAAATCAAATTCTGGGGTTAGTACTTCGACTGAAAAAGCGGCTACATTGAGGTGAAAAATCAATGTTCACAATAATATATATACATACCACAAATATACTTACGGGTTTGTCCTCAACTCAAAAATACCAAGAGAAATAGAAAATGTTTCAAACAGTTTACACATTTGCTACAACTAGATGAATCAAAAGCCAACATAAAAAATAGGCTACAACAACAATATATATACATACCAAAAATATACTTACGGGTTTGTCCTCAACTCAAAAATACCAAGAGAAATAGAAAATGTTTCAAACAGTTTACACAGTTTGCTACAACTAGATGAATCAAAAGCCAACATAAAAAATAGGCTGTACAAACCAACAGAAGGACAAGATGAACGATATAGCATATAATTTACACCACTTCATTCCTAGATAGAGCTATCATAATTATGTGGAACATTAATTGTGAGATTGTATTGCAAACCGTGATTGCGCGACGACAAAATAAATGGTTCTATAATGATTGAGTTAATGTAATGTTAGATATGCTCGCAAACACATGTGAAGTATCCAAAATTCTTAGAAAAATAAACATTTCAAACAATCTCCTTTTTTTTAAACTAAATGAATCAAAAGGCAACATATAAAATAAGGTATATAAATCAACAAAATGAGAAGATGAACGATATAGCATATTATTTACACCACTTTATTCCTAGATAAGGCTACCATAATTATGTGAAACATAAAATGTGAGATTGGATTGCAAACCGTGAGAGGACTGGAAAAATATGTAGAACGGAAATGTGTGCCTAACAAAATTATGTGGTTCTACAATGATTGGATTATTGTAGTGTAAGATATGCTCGCAATCACATGTCAAGTAAACCACATCTGCTTTGCTCAAACAGACTATCATATTGTACTTTCTAAATTTATACGACACTTTAATAAAGCACCAACAATTTAATTTTTCATGGAGTCTACTCCATTTGAGCACCTTTGCTTTGAATTATTTTCCAAGTATATTGAAATATGTTTTGTAAAAATGTCACCTCATTTGTTACTCCAAAATAAATTAATCTTTTATTTTGACTTCTCTATTTCAGTCTTCAGTAATGATGATTGGTTTTAAACTAACCAGGGATAAGTGAGTGATATTTTTTAAGATACATATTTGCTGGAACGATTAACACTGGTGTTATTAGCCGTTTACTGATCCGTTTATATGGAATGGAATTACCTTAAATACCAAAGAAAAACAATTAGATTTTCAAATCCACTCCAAATGGATGGTGCTAAAGCTAATTACAACGTATATATACGGTTTATGAATGCATAATAACGGAAGATAAAGTTAATATGTTATAAATTACCTTCGCAACGTAAGTTGTACTAAAACCTGCTTAAATGCAGATTTAAGCAACAACTTGGGAGGTTGAGCCGGGGCCGTAAGGCCCCGGGGATACCTAGTATATATATATATACAGGAAGAAAAAAAAATCCAAAAACCTACATATCACTCATATTTTCTGCGAAAATAAAAGGAATAAATATATAAAATCCGCATATATTTTCTATCTTTTCTCCACCTATTTAATATATTTACCCTGCATACCAAATCAAAAATACATCGCCACGGGGCGGGGCGAAGCCTCGCACACACCAAATCAAAAGTGCATCGCCAAGGGACGGGGCGGAGCCCCGCGCACGTCAAGTTAAAAGAAAAAAATGCCCGGTACCACTAATCTAGTCTAAAAACTTAAAGGCCTAGACAAATAAAGCTCTCACGTTTAACGGTGAGGAAACTATTGTTTCCTATTATCTAAACAACACTTTTTTGAGTTGTGTGGAACGAGAGTTTTTGTGAGGACACTTGGCAACGTATGATTGGTTTAAAAATTACAAATTCAAGAGTAAAACTTAACTTACCGTGTTTAGAATTTTATGCAAGTCCAAATTCAATTCGGAAGTCGAGTACCTACCATATTAGGACTCTTTTCTCCAAAATAATATGTAAAGGAAAAAAAATCCTACATATTTCACACATATTTTCTGCGAAGATAAAAGTTAAAAATAAACAAAAACTGCATATATTTCTTATCTATTCACCACCTATTTAATGCATCGAGATGCCCCATCACACCAAATCAAAAATGCATCGCCACAGGGAAGGGCAAAGCCCCGCACACACCAAATCAAAAATACGATTAAAAAAATGTTTGGTGCGTAGCACGGGCACAAATCTAGTTGATGTAACATAGATAAGCAAATGCAGAGTTGTAATATTGGAGAATAGGGATACAGGTGAAGAGATGGCCGAGCGGCCAAGACATGCCGCTAGGGTATCTTCAAATTTTTACAATTTTCAACCTTTTTAGATCGAAAATATTTCTCTTATCTCTTTTTATTTTATTTTGCTCAACTCATCATCTACATTGGTAATTAAGGTAACAAAATAATCTAGAATTTGGGAAACTTAGTACTGGGGTGCACCGGATCATGAGTGATATCTTTATATAAGTACTTTTAGCCTCTAAGCTAAGGATTTTGTGTTTTTTTTTTCTTATTTTTTCTTTTGATGAAAGGAGATTTTATAGAACTAAGGAAAAGACATTACATTGTTATGATTACATAGAATATTTAACCAGGCATCTTTTCCATATTTATCCCAACCTTTAGAATCGATATGCACATCAGTATATCTACTTAGTAACTTAGCTAGATTATCTAATAGACTACTACAAAATTTCCAAATGTAAATAAAAGAAGAACTAGCAAGAAAGTTTTTGTAATTTAAATTTTGAAGCAAAATAGCTTTTGATATCCAGTTGACTGCAGAATTGTTCTTCTTCATGCTGTCGACTATATTTTGGTTTTCATTGAGAAAGACTCTTCTTTCATTTCGGTGTCCTTGCACCCACTTTGTTGCTTCTCGACATGATCTGGATTCAGCTTCCTCTAGAGTCTAGTCTTGAGCACCAACCTGTACCTCCTGTGAAGTTATCAATCATATCCAAATTATTCACCTTAACAATTCCATAAGCAAATATTTTAGTCTTTTTTTGAAATGCAACATCAAAAAAGATATAGGAAGTAGTCTGTAAATCATCACATCTTTCATAAACACGGATAGGGTGAAAACCATCACAAACAGTGGGCTGGCTTGAAACCTTATGGTTGCTAGAATGTTTCTTAAAATATTAAGGAAGATTTTTCTTAATAAAATCTATCAATTATTTTGGGTCAGGTCTGAAAATATCGAAAACAACATTGGATATGGATTTCCAAATATACCAAAGAATATAAGCATAATAATTTCTGTTTTCATTATCCTTCAACCAAAGTAAGCACCAGTTTTTAAAAGGAAGATTAGCAGCAGCATACAAGTTATTAGAGATAGATAATCCCATCCAAATAGCTTCAGAAAACACAAATCTAATAAACAAATGATCAATGCTTTCACTGACAATACTATTACATAAATGTTGATGGTGGTTTTCAGCTCAGGGCTAAAATCGTGATACCCTGTATTTAATGCGCTTTCATCCTGCAAAGGAATAAAAGCCATTTAAAAGTAATGAGTGCCCAGACCTCTTTTACTTGCATATGTATTGAGCAATTCAACATATTTACGAAATTTATCAGAATGGTGCATGAAGCAACAATCCCAGATATTTTGTAAATTTTAACCTATCGTATTATTTACCAATGCATGGCCCGCATGATATTTTCATATACTGTGTTCTCAGCCGAACTCTCATTATTGACATGAAATGACGATGAAGTGTTCACTCTCAGCAGAGTAGCATGAACCTCCCGAAGTGCCAATGTTGAGATCTGCATGAAAATACCCACACATGTTGCATCACTATCTGACAAATAGAATCTCGTATCGGCGCACTTTTAAGTTAGCTTGATCACACTTGAATTCCTTAGAGAAAATCTAGAATGTTAATATCAGTCTCAGAAATAATCACAGCCACACGATTTGGCCGCTCAATTTAACATGCATGGCCTACTCCTAGAAGAACTAGGCAATCACTACAATGACCACTGACGGGCCCACCAGTGCCCTAGTCGATCGAGCAGTCTGTTGCTCATTCAAAAACACTTCAAACGCCGACCCAAAGCATGGGTATTCGCGCTATTTAAAAGGAAGCTCAAATGAGCTAGACCGACCATGACGGTCTTAAAGTCATCACATCCGTCCAACTTGGCCAGCCAAGTTAGACATCTTAGATCGAGCTTTGGGCAATCAAAAAGGCGCTGACGTGATCACCGGCGGGCTCACTAGTGCCCCAGTCGATCGATCACTATGTAGCTCATTCACAAGTGCTTCGAACGCCGACCCAAATATGGGCGTTCACGGCGCATAAAATGGCTCAAACGAGCTAAGACTGACAAAAAGGGTCTCAAGAATGTATCGCGTCCGCCCAACTAAGCCGGCCTAGTTGGACGGCTTGGATCGCATCTCGAGCGATCAAAGAAATGCCAACGTGTTCACCGTCAGCCTAACCCCTCCCTTGGTCGATCCACCTGTCCACGACAAAGCCATGGCATATCAAATCGTTTGCTCAAAGAAGCGTGAACGCGCTGTTTTTAAGAAACCCTAAAATCACTTTGCGGCATTGAACAATTGCCGCAAATCGATCACGACCATCCAACTTTGCCAACCGAATTGAGTGTCTTAGATTTAAGTTTTGGTGACCCAGGGGATGTCAGCATGCTCGCTGGCGACCCACCTTTGTACATGGTTGATCGACCTACTCAAACCCAAGCGCAGCGCCTCGAATCGCTATCTCAAAAGGGAGTTGGTCGATCGGCCTCCAAACCCTAAAATCGCGTCAACATCATTAAACAACTGCTGCAAATCGATCACGACCATCCAACTTCGCCAGCTTAGTTGGACGATGTATATTTATTCTCAGAAAATTAACAAAGTAGCGTTATGACCGTCGACCATCACTCCTCCACAAGAAGTGATCGACCAGGTGTTAGTTCGCCCACAAGGCACTCGAACGAGTGATCGACCAGGTGGTACTTCGCCCATAAGGCACTCGAACGATCACCCAAAAAGGTCGATCGCGCTACCCTTTTAAGACGCTTATCCGCGACTTATTCAATGATGCTCTAAAACAATGATGCTTCATACATATCGATTAAATTGAGCTGCTTAAATTCGATGCTTCACATGCATCAAATACATACGATATTTCATGTCGGCCTCATAGACAACTTAGTTGTTTCACCTAATAGCGCCATATGCTATTCTCCGCGGCAAGTCCCGCGACTTGACCCACTTATTCGAGACATCAAACATGTCACAAACTGGGGGATGCTCACTGGGGTATTGGTCTGGCGGTTTACAGCGTGCGGCGTGCAATGCGCCCATTACGAGAGAGTGTCAGGAAAGACGGACGGTTAACAGTAATGAGAGTAGTGGGTGAACGTGTGATCAGTCCTCGCTTATAACGGAAACATGATCACCACCGTCCGCACAAACCCACTTCTCCACTACTTAACTTCCTTCAGTTCCTAAGAGATCAGGGTGCACTCAATGACTTGTATAAATAGGTTTTCAACCTATTCAAACACACAGAACACAAGTGTTATCAACACAAGTAGCCAGAAATCGTATTCTGATACAAGTCATAAAACAACCACACCTTCATAATTCAACATTCTGATCTCAAACACCTTCTTCGCTTCCCTCCCTAAGATCAACCCTTCTCCTTCACCTTGTGACCGAATTGAATCTGGAACGACCATTTCTTGGTTTAGGCCAAAATCTTACAGATTGATCTCTCGAACTCAAAAGTACTCCCGTGCAGTGCATTTGTTTAGGGTTTGAATTCGTTTCTCATCAACACACCCAAACTTACCAAAACTTGCAGAATCAATTTTTACCCCAAAACAACTGGCGACCATAGTGGGAGATTAATCTCTCGGTTGCAAGATCAATTTTCAATTTCATTTCATTTTTTCTCAAATTCAAGATGATGGATCTTAGGTCTGGATCAGCGACAAATCCCGATGTTACTGGCGCTGACAACACCCCTGGTGTCAACATTCCTACATGTGACATCGTTGTACCGCCTACCAGCACGATCAACACATCTCGTGGCACTACATCCTCAACCACCAACACCAACGGCGTATGAAACATTCTCCCTGGCGTGACGCCTCCTATTACCAGAGCCAGAACCGCCACTACTACTAATATTTCTTCGAGCACGACGCCTCCAATCATCACTAGGGCTGCTACCACTTCTCCGTCAGGACGAGAGACTGGAGGAGCCATAGGAAGCCAACCTCCCATTACCATTATCGATTTAATGGAGAGACATGAAGTTCTTGCCAAAATTCAGACAGACATGGCCACAACTCAGAAGGAGCGAAAAAATAAACATCCGAATGATTATACCAAGGGATTCAGAATTCAGGCGTTCGATTGTCATGATCCAAATATGACTGAACATCAATTGGTGGAGTTGTGCATTAATGCTTTCTGGGGACTCCGTTCACAAAACCGCGTCTGTTTCCATTCATGGAAGCCGATCCCAAACCCTAATCTTCTCTGGAACGCGTGACTTATAGATGCATCTGGGGACTCTTAATCACTACTGACTTGAAGGATGTTGAGTTTGACAGACACGGCCTCTGATTTCAACATTGTCACCGTCAAGACTCTGAGAGCTGCAAAGATTTCAAAGTAGGGAGATGTTCATTACCCAACCATAATCAAAAACTCAGAGGGAGAATCCTTACGTTTACATCAACCTCGAAATCAAGGCAAAGCTAGGAGTATGTCCTTTGCCAGTTGTCTATACCTGAGAGGGTCTCCAACAAGCCATCCAATCTTGAAGATTATTTGTTGCCACATGGACAACTCGCAAATGTGACGCAATTTCCTGAGAGAGTGTAGCAGCATTTGTTTGCGGGTTCTACACACAAGTAATTCTCGTTGAACAACTCTCTTTATAACCGGCTATTTTTTAGACCCATTAAGACCTGGGGACTTTTGTCCGTCTATCAATCCGTCATCATCCTGATGTCATAACTGTCACCTGATGCCGCTTACTCACGGGAGAGCCTAATATACCCAAAGCCCAATCATGCGCGAAGGACATGTCTAGCGGAGACAGAGCTAAGTAACTATCCTTAAACTAAATGTTTTATATTTATTAGGCATATAAAATAAATTTTAAATATCTTAGTGTTGAGACTTACAAATTCCTCAACACTCACTACTGTATTGCCATGCAAACTGCCTCAACACACCCTTCCTCTTAGTGTTGAGATGTGCTAATTCCTCAACACTCACCAATATGTTGTCAGGCGTAATGCCTCAACACGTTTTCCTCTTAGTGTTGACTCATGCTAATTCCTCAACACTCACTTCTGTGTTGCCAGGCAAACTGCCTCAACACACCCTTCCTCTTAGTGTTGAGACGTGCAAATTCCTCAACACTCACCATTGTGTTGTCAGGCGTAATGCCTTAACACGTTTTCCTCTTAGTGGTGAGACGTGTTAATTCCTCAACACTCACCATTGTGTTTTCAGGCATAATGCCTCAACACGTTTTCCTCTTAGTGTTGAGACGTGTTAATTCCTCAACACTCACTACTGTGTTGCCAGGCAAATTGCCTCAACATACCCTTCCGCTTAGTGTTGAGACATACAAATTCCTCAACACTTACCATTGTGTTTTCAGGCGTAATGCCTCAACACGGTTTCCTCTTAGTGTTGAGACATGCTAATTCCTCAACACTCACCACTGTATTGCCACGCAAATTACCTCAACACATCCTTCCTCTTAGTGTTGAGACGTGCTAATTCCTCAACACTCACCATGGTGTTGCCAGGCAAATTCCCTCAACACATCCTTCCTCTTAGTGTTGAGACGTGCAAATTCCTCAACACTCACCATTGTGTTGTCAGGCGTAATGCGTCAACACGTTTTCCTCTTAGTGTTGAGACATGCTAATTCCTCAACACTCACCACTGAGTTGCCAGGCAAATTGCCTCAACACATCCTTCCTCTTAGTGTTGAGACGTGCTAATTCTTCAACACTCACCATGGTGTTGCCAGGAAAATTGCCTCAACACATCCTTCCTCTTAGTGTTGAGACGTACAAATTCCTCAACACTCATCATTGTGTTGTCAGGCGTAATGCCTCAACACGTTTTCCTCTTAGTGTTGAGACGTGCTAATTCCTCAACAGTCACCACTGTGTTGCCAGGCGAATTGCCTCATCACATCCTTCCTCTTAGTGTTGAGACGTGCTAATTCCTAAACACTCACCATGGTGTTGCCATGCAAATTGCCTCAACACATCCTTCCTCTTAGTGTTGAGACGTGCAAATTCCTCAACACTCACCATTGTGTTGTCAGGCGTAATGCCTCAACACGTTTTCCTCTTAGTGATGAGACGTGCTAATTCCTCAACACTCACCATGATGTTGCCAGGCAAATTGCCTCAACACATCCTTCCTCTTATTGTTGAGACGTGCAAATTCCTCAACACTCACCATTGTGTTGTCAGGCGTAATGCCTCAACACGTTTTCCTGTTAGTATTGAGACGTGTTAATTCCTCAACACTCACCACTGTGTTTCCAGGCAAATTTCCTCAACACATCCTTCCTCTTAGTGTTGAGACGTGCTAATTCCTCAATACTTACCATGGTGTTGCCAGGCGAATTGCCTCAACACATCCTTCCTCTTAGTGTTGAGACGTCCTAATTTCTCAGCACTCACCACTGTGTTGCCAGGCAAATTGCCTCAACATATCCTTCCTCTTAGTGTTGAGACGTGCTAATTCCTCAATACTCACCACTGTGTTGCCAAGAAAATTGCCTCAACACATCCTTCCTCTTAGTGTTGAGACGTGCTAATTCTTCAACACTCACCACTGTGTTGCCAGGAAGGTTGCCTCAACACATCCTTCCTCTTAGTGTTGAGACGTGTTAATTCCTCAAGACTCACCACTGTGTTGCTAGGAAAATTTCCTCAACACATCCTTCCTCTTAATGTTGAGACGTGCTAATTCCTCAACATTCACCACTGTCTTGCCAGGCAAATTGCCTCAACACATCCTTCCTCTTAGTGTTGAGATGTGCAAATTCCTCAACACTCACCACTGTGTTGCCAGGCAAATTGCCTCAACACATCATTCCTCTTAGTGTTGAGACGTGATAATTCCTCAACACTCACCATTGTGTTGTCAGGCGTAATGCCTCAACACGTTTTCCTCTTAGTGTTGAGACGTTCTAATTCCTCAACACTCACTGTTGTGTTGTCAGGCATAGTGCTTCAACATGTTTTCCGTCTTCGTGTTGAGACGTGCAAATTCCTCAACACTCACTACTGCGTTGCCAGGAAAACTGCCTCAACACCTCTTTCCTCTTAGTGTTGAAACGATCAAATTCCCCAACACTCATCTTTGTATTCAAGGCTCGACTGCCTTAACACTCATCGGTCGAGA
Organism: Papaver armeniacum; assembly: GCA_023531295.1. NCBI lineage: Eukaryota > Viridiplantae > Streptophyta > Magnoliopsida > Ranunculales > Papaveraceae > Papaver > Papaver armeniacum. The sequence goes on from JAJJWW010016293.1 coordinate 15,779, forward strand.
CTCCACTAATTAAATACCTCATTTTAGTGTTCTCGGCATCAACATGCTAGAAGTGATGGCTACTTGCCGCGACGTTTCATTAAACATGTTATGCTCAAAGGCAAAGCCGACCTATCTCCTGGTAACGTCTGCTTACTCTCCTCATGAAATTTATTTTCATATGTCACCATCTAGTGCTTACCCCGCAATAAAGTCACTATTACGTCCTAAGTAGGGGACTTAATGTTGATGGTGGTTTTCAGTTCAGGGTTAAAATCGTGAAACCCTGTATTTAGTGCGCTGTCATCCTGCAAAGGAATAAAAGCCATTTAAAAGTAATGAGTGCCCAGACCTCTTTTACTTACATATGTATTGAGTAATTCAACATATTTACGAAATTTTTCAGAATGGTGCATGAAGCAACAATCCCAGATATTTTGTAAATTTTAACCTATCGCATTATTTACTAATGCATGGCCCGCCTAATATTTTCATATGCTGTGTTCTCAGCCGAACTCTCATTATTGACATGACATGACGATGAAGTGTTCACTCTCAGCAGAGTAGCATGAACCTCCCGAAGTGCCAATGTTGAGATCTGCATGAAAATACCCACACAGGCTGCACCACTCTCTGACAAATACATCAAGGACTTGTGTTTTGAACAACAGTGTTCTCGAGTCTTCATGCATGTTTCTTTAAATACATCAAGGACTTGTGTCTTGGATTTCTAGCTTCTAGGAGATGATATGCAGAAGTATTTGATGTAGTTTCTTCAAGAAAATGCCAAGATACAAATACATTACAATACGTAAACAAAAACAGTTTCCGTGATTAAACCTTATGTGGTTCAGAAGGACATCCAAATTTCTAGGAGATGATTATGTTGATTTGGCCTATCAAATGTGAACATCCACATAATAACCGAAATTATACAACTTCCCCTTAGATGCCAATATGTTGAATAAAGTTACATCACTACAACCTTTCCAGTAAAACCCAATGGGAAGAAAAATTTGGACGAATGAAAAAAGACCACAATATCAACATTTTGAATGCATTTAAACATAAGTGAGATGTTGCCTCATTAAAACGTTGTCAGGAAAACCACATGGGACAAAACCTGAAACGAAGGGAAACGAGTACAACTTTTCACGTAAATATGGATGCTAGCCGAACTATATGAGTTTTACAGAAGAAAAGCATCAAAATAATAACTCCAGTATATCTCAAAGACGAGTTTAAGCTAGCATAATTCTAACTGCAGATTTATGAAAGATAAGAAAAAATAAAACATATGTTGTTAAAACATGGATTTTGGTATTTTTAATGAATCCTCATGAGACCTATAAAGATGATATCATCAAATAATTAATCCAGATTTTTGGTTTTATATCAAATTTCTAAACAACACATAAAAGATGGTTAAACTTGACGTATTCGAGTTAGGTGGGTTCCTGAATATAATTTGAATCCGTCAAGGATTACGAATTCGAATATGTTCTCCAAGCATATCTACTGTGCGAATGCAATACGAGTCCTTCAAGACTACCACACCATATTCATCATATGGGGAGAATAACGTATTATTGAACCAATCCTAGGGTTTGAACATACAACCCTCAATCACTCTTAAAACAAAATATCTCTCTTAATACGCAATATGACTAACACCAACCTGTAATTTTCAAGTTCGACACTTTTGTGGTGTCAAGTCTATCTAGGATCCTTATATTGAATCAATCGTGAAATTACAATTATCCAATCTAATTTAGATTACATGACACCCAATCACACATGCCGATATTTATATGCAGAGGGGTTAACAACTACCATCATTTATCTCAGTAGCTACTATAAATGAATATTCGACAACCCACATAATTTTCTAGTGTACGAACACTTTGAAAAATTCAATGAATTACTGGTACCAGTGCCCATGAGCATTATGATCTCCTCTTCTCCAAATGAGAAGATAATAATGTAAGAATGTGAATCGTGTTTTAATAATCTCTATATCTGCACTATCCGTAGCCTTTTCTAAAATGCTATTAGTGTGGCTGGATTTGCCTTTTGAACGGGCATAAGCTTTATATAAAAGCAAAATGAAATATTTTGCACCAAACATATACTAGCAGCTTTGTCGGTCTGATCATGATGTCAGATAAATTGGTATAACTTTAAAATTAATTAACACAAGCTTTTGATAGTGTATAATCTCCCCCTGATTATGGCGGAAATATTTTCATCTCATACACGAAACCTTCAAGTTCCGTAAAGTATTATCTGATTATTTCGAGGACATATACTTATCATGAAATATGTCTTTCGACATAAAAAAAATGTAGTCTTAATATACATACATATTAGTCATCAACCATGGATTAATTTTGTAACAAAATTTTTTATATGTTAAAACTAAAAGCATTGAAAATATGCAAACAAATCTCCAATAACTTCGTCACCTGCAAGGCTGATAAGATAATTATTTACTTTAGATTAAATTATGGACACTTTCTTTATCATTTTTTTTTTAATCAAGATCGATATAGTCACTACAAGGACTAATGATATTATCTAACAAGCCGGGTGTGCACCCTTTGCTCTTTTTTGTCTTACCGTATTCCAACTACAAGTGAAACAATCTCAAAAATTGAGATTGTTACCAAGGAGGAAAAATCAAAAATTAGATAAATAACCCTCAAGAATGCATCAATTTCTCGTTTTATTGGTATTTGAAACTGTTTATCTACCATAAAAACGATATCTAATTCTGGGATCAATAAAGAAAAACCAATTTCAATTGGATTAAAATGTTCTGAAGGAAATAAACAAATCATTATCGTTATTTGGTTTCAGAAGAAAAAATAATTCCACTTGAATAGTGACGAGGTGTCAATCTCGCAAAAATAAATTTCTCTACTTCTCTTTAACTAGCAAGTAGTATAATGTAAGTAGGATCGTCCCAAGGGAGGTATGAAGTTCAAGTTGTTATGCAAATACTCTTAGCAAAGATGATTTTTTTGTAGAAATGCTGAAAATTGTAAAACGTATTCAAATATGAGAAGTAATTGATTAAAGGTTCATTCTAGACCACGGAATACAAACCAAATTGATAGATAGCTATGTTCTTCCCATTATCATGTTACTAACAACCCTAGAATAATTAGTACGCTCAACTATTCCGTTATTATCTCCTAGCTCACCGGATACGGAAGCGCTCGACTACCGGTTCCTACTTGCCAAGTTTCCTAGAGGTACGCTTGCTAGGTTTGACTTAAACAAGTGCTCTAAGTTCTGTGAGATAAGGTTGCTCCTAGTGATGAACTCAAAAGCATGAATCACCTACTAGTGTTGATTTCTACATATAGGTACTTAACAAAGTCCCATCATCAATACCTATATATTGCTACTTGCGTTTATCTTCTCTAGACAATTACGGGTCGAAGAAAATCTAAACTAGCAAATAGATTAAGAATTAATGATTCAATTTCGAACTTAAACCCTTAACAAATAATCCATAGACAATATTAGCATGGTAGAAATCAATCAATAACATTAATGAATGCAAGAGAACAAGTTTTTCATATCAAATATAGATTCATATTTCGGGCTTCGAAATCGCCCTTAACCAAAGAGAGTTTTAGTTACTCATAATATTGGAGTTCATCATCAAATAATAATGGAAATAAAGTAAAGAGGATGAAAATATTAAATGAAAGCAAACCCTAGCTCCGGCTCTCTGCAAAACTCCCAAAAAGAATACGTGATATCTCTAAAAGAATAGAAACCTTTTCTTTTTATAGCCTTCCCACTTTCCAAAATTAGGTCTTCAAAGTCCATCACCAAAAAGTCCACCAAGCCCATGAACCATGTGAGAGAAACCCATGTGAAAATATGTCCCAAAAATATGCTCGTGGAAAAGCTGGGTTTCGTAGGAAGTGGCCTCGGGTGACGGGGGAATGTCAACAATCACGATCCACGAGTTAAGTCAACCGAGTCAACTCGGAAAGTCGACCCGAGTCAAGGTCTAGTCGGGTGAATCGGATCGAGTTAGCTATTTAACTCGGCTGATTGGACTGATCGAGTGGTCTTGACACGGCCGCCATAGCACATTAGCATTACTTCAGCTCCATCGTACCTTTGACTTCGGTTCTGCTCACTGCCTTTGCTCATGCCCGCAACTCCAAAGTGAGTAGAACACTCAAGCCAACCACTTGCAGTCATATACAACTCATTCACTCATTCTCTGCAAGACCTTTGTACAACCAGAACATCAACATAAATCCATTTCAGCCTTGCAACTTCCATGGCTTCAGTCGCAACAAAATGCCACCGGTCTCAAGCCATTCTGCAATGACAACTCCATCGCATGCTCGGCTTAATCCATTCATTAACGAGGCACTATAATCCTGCAATTCCAGTTCCATCCAATACTTTAACAAAGACATTCCACCATCTATCTGCAAGCTGCAGAATCGCATTTCATCACGACCACACTTCCAAACATCTTAGCACCACCTCCACAAGTCCCGCTGCGATTAGCACTGGACCACCGGTTGACATCGCCTGCAAAACAGCTCCAAACTCAAGCTCCTGTCACTACAAACACTTGATCAAAGCAACATCATATAAACTGTCACTGAACCCTGGCCATAACACAGTGCCTTTATTGCCTGATAAAAACTTGACCAAAACCTCACAAATTCGAGCCATACTGCCAGTTCCATTCTTCTGCATTGCCGCCATTTCAAGCCATCTATCTTGCCTTCTTTCATGCTCAAATATCTCTCAAAACCCATGGAAAACACCCACATGCTATCGCTGAATTCTGCACACAACAAATTCTTGTCTCTTGCATAGCCATCAAACCATGGCCCAGCAGACTGCAATTTCAATTCAATCATAACTCGAGTGCTCCACCAGTTCAATCTATACATCACTTACGTAGCTCCAAACCTACAATACAAATTCTTGAGACCATTTGTAACTCGCATCTCCCCGAGTTCACTTTAGGTCACTGCAATTGCAACTTCGAGCATACACTAGCTCCCTGTAGCAATGTAACTGGCACAACAGCTTAGCATACTATCTCAGCTTGTGCATCGGATCTCCACTGCAATGCAGCTCAGCTGCAATTCAATTTCAGTCACTGCTATTTCTTCCCTGGCTTTGTTCTCAACTGCAATTCCAGTATCACCTCAACAGACTTCCACCTGCAATTGCATCACCAGCTCGCGATTGCAACATCACTACATTTCCTGGCAACTTCCAGTTCCAGCCATCCTATGACATATTCTCCCTCCTGTATAAATGACCTCAAGTCCCCTGTAATTCATTGTTGCTAACACTTCAGAGCCACCAACACTTCATGCCTTCACACATCAGCACAAGCTCTAGGCAGCAACACCCCACAGTACTTCAACATCGTGTTAGCAGTAACAAACACCACTGCTCTTGATTTACAGCTTCATGTTCTTGACCACCAGTTGCTGTAATTCTCTGTATAATCTGTAGCTACAAAGCCTCATCTCTCAGCTGACCATTTCAGCTTGAAACCAACAGCTCAAAAGTCCAACAGTTCACCCTTTCTCTACTATGACTTTGATTTCAACTCCATCGAACCACCATTTACCTCAATTAACAAACCCTTGCTTCAGATGATTCAACCACCAGAATTCCACAGTACCAACCAATTTCAACCATCGAATGTCACAACAGAAACCCAATTTTCCAACCCTAATTCCTTGTCAGTTCACAACCCCTTCATTCCTAACTTCTCTGATTTTCTCAATCTTCATGAACAGATCTCTTTATCCCCAATCTCTCTCGAATTTAAATTCAACACCTAGCCATCAGAACACCATGAAGCCGCAGCCAAAAGATGATTGGGAGAAGACTATTCTCTCAATTTTAGGTCCAGGTAATGATGAGAACAAAATTATGTTTCTCTGAACTTTAGGTCTTGTGTTAGAATAAGAATGGATGTATCCACCCCAGCAGATGGGATAAGGGTCAACCAACCCATACAATGCTTGTCGGTTTCACAAAACTGCCAAGCTACTTCCTTTCTCAACACAACTGTCAGTCATGCAAAACTGACAGTTCATTCTTCCGCTCCTTTGCTACGCAACCTTAGCCGTCCAAGTATAGTTCACATGTGGACTGATCCCTTTTTGCCTTTAACGCTCGCCTGTCGTGCTCCAAATGAACGCTTTCTTCTTCTTTTGCTCCGCGCGACTCCAAAGCACCTAAAAACTCAAATTCACACATAAGACACATATTTTACAAGAAAACTTAGCGAAGAAAGCATAAACAATAGATAAATATCAAGGTGTTTTAGACACCTATCAAATTCCCCCACACTTAGACTTTGCTAGTCCTCGAGCAAATCAAACAAAATAATTTTAAAACATACATACAACTCCGTCTCGTCGAGGCTACGGTTACTCTAAGCATGAATAACAGGCCTTTGAACCCCTAGGTGTCCCTAGTGGACGAGTTTTAGTCTCGTGAAGGTTTACAAGAGGTATGCCTAAAAAACCTATATTTTCAACTCCATCTATTTGTGACAAATCAATGAATGAATCCAAAATGACTACAGGAGGAGGTACCTTGCACAAATTCAGTTCATATATAAGTAAATAAAGCTCTAATTAGATAGTCGAACAAGCCACAATACTCGGAAACTAACAAACCACAATCGCAATGAAAAGATAAAGAAGATGGATATAGATGTAGATGTTGGCGAATGTTCACAAGTGTCCGATGTTTCCCATATCCATGTTCAAGGTCACCGCCAAGATGAACCTATGCATCCTATTGGATTGAGCTCTTTGGTCAATTCTAGTGTTAACACACTTTGGCATATACAAGGGAACCAGTGGTCAACAAACTTATTTATACATCAACTCACTGGCATATACAAGGGAACCAGGAGTGACTTTATTCACCAAATATAATACTTTCTTTTCTTTTTCTTTCCTTTTCACTTTTTTTTTTTTTTTTTTTTTTTTGTGACAGCATGATTCGATCTTTTGGATCCAAGCGCATGCTTCTTGTCAGCAAGTACGTGATAGTTGCCTTGGATCCTGCATTCCACGCTTGTTTAGGCGACGGAGACAGGGACTACGTTTCACACATACTGCTATTCCCAAGTGTCATTCTTATTCCGTTTGGTCTAATTGGTCGGTCTCTTTTCTTTTTTTTTTTCTTCTTTTTTTTTTTTCTAGCAACTCAATCACTCTATTTCATCCTAGCAGTAATAACACGTCGATGTTTAGTGACCCACCAAAGCACTTAGAGAACAATAGATAAATATGGAAAATAAAATAAAAATAGAATGCGATATGGTGATATTCCGAGATGTGGTAACGACTATCATGTTATTTGTGATTCCTGAGCTATGTTCATTCTTGTTAATTAATGGGTTCCTCAACTCCTGCATTCAAAATGATTCCATCCACTAATGGTGTCATCCTAAAGGCACAAGTTTCTAGATTTCGGAGTTCAAAAAGCACAAATTTTTCTTGGTTTTTCTATTTTTTTTTTTTTTTTTTTTTTTTTTTTTTTTTTTTAAAAGGCATAAAACAAACTATACAAACATATAAATGCTCCCCCACACTTAATCTTTACATTGTCCTCAATGTAAAATTGAATCATCCAAAGAAGGTTTAAGGTGGGAAATTCCGCAAATGATATGCAAAAACAAGAAAATAAAGATAAAATGCTTAAAAATAAAAAGATAAAGGGAAAGATACAAAACCGGTGGGTTGCCTCCCTTAGCGCTTGGTTTAACGTCGTCGGCCCGACGTTCGGCTCCATTACTCCTCCGGAGGGAGTGGGTCACTCAATGTGATCATATCCCGATTCTCCGTCTGTTGCTCATAGTATGGTTTCAAGCGATGGCCGTTAACCTTGGAAATCAGCCCTGTTTTGGGACTAGTTATCTCAATTGCACCATGCGCAAACACATTAGTAACAACAAATGGTCCAACCCATCTGGACCTAAGTTTGGAAACAATTTAACGAGAATGGAATAAAAGTACTTTCTGCCCTATTTCAAAACTCTTTCGGAAATCATTTTATCATGGAAAGCCTTGGTCTTTTCTTTATAAATGCGTGAACTTTCATATGCATCATTTCGTATCTCTTCTAACTCATTGGTGAAGTTTCCTATGTTCACCAGCTGCATCTAATTCCATATTACATACCTTGATAGCCCAATAAGCTTTGTGTTCAAGTTCAACGGGAAGATGGCAAGGTTTGCCATAGACAAGCCTAAAAGGAGACATACCGATGGGTGTCTTATAAGCTGTCCTATACGCCCACAAAGCGTCATTGAGTCTATAACTCCAATCTTTCCTTGTAACATTCACCGTCTTCTCTAAGATGGACTTAATCTCCGGTTGGAAATTTCAGCTTGTCCACTCGTTTGTGGATGATACGGTGTGCCAACTTTATGAGAAATGTTATACTTCTTTAGAAGAGCGTGAAAGGATCTCTTGAAGTGCGAACCTCCATCACTAATCACCACTCGAGGTGTTCCAAACCTAGAAAAGATATGTTCCTTCACAAACTCACAAACAATATGAGAATCATTGGTAGGGGTGGCTTTAGCTTCCACCCACTTAGAAACATAATCTACAGCAAGAAGTATAAAAAATTTCCCATTGGAATTCACAAAAGGCCCCATAAAATCGATACCCCAAACATCAAAAATCTCAACAGCGAGAATTGGTGTTTGCGGCATTTGGTTTCTAGCACCAAGGTTGCCTGTCCTTTGACACCTATCACAAGCCTTACAACATAGATATGCATCCTTAAACAATGTAGGCCAATAAAAACCACTTTCGAGAACCTTGAGGGCTGTCCTCTTGGCTCCGAAATGGCCACCACAAGCATATGAGTGACAAAAATTCAGAATTGATTGGAACTCGGATTCAAGTACGCACTGCGGATCATTTGATCGGAGCAATGCTTCCACAAATAAGGTTCATCCCATATATATTGCTTAGCAATCTTCTTGAGCTTGTGTTTGGAATGTAGACATGGAACTAGGTACTTGTCCGTCACCAAGAAGTTAACGATATCGGCGTACCATGGAGTTGTGCCACCAACCGCAAAGAGTTGCTCATCAGGAAACTATCATGCAAAGGAATCGCTTCTTCGGACACAACCAATCTGCTTAAATGATCCGCTACAGTATTCTCACTGCCCTTCTTGTCCTTGATTTGCAAGTTGAACTCTTGAAGAAGAAGAATCCACCTTATGAGCCTTGGCTTAGCATCCTTCTTTGTGAGCAAGTATCGAAGTGCAGCATGGTCGGAGAAAACAACCACCTTCGTACCCACTAAATAAGATCGAAACTTCTCTAGTGCAAACACTATGGCCAAAAGCTCCTTTTCAGTAGTGGAGTAGTTGATTTGTGCTCCGTTGAGAGTTCTAGAAGCATAATAAATGGCATATGGAACTTTGCCATCTCGCTGTCCCAACACGGCTCCAACGGCATAATCACTTGCATCGCACATCAACTCAAATGGATTGCTCCAGTCCGGTGGTTTGATGATTGGTGCGGTAGTCAACAACTCTTTTAAGGTGTCGAAAGCTTCCTTGCATTCCTTATCACAATCAAAGGCCACATCTTTTTGCAAGAGTCTACACGGGGGCATTGCAATCTTGGAGAAATCCTTGATGAATCTCCTATAAAAACTGCATGACCAAGAAAAGAGCGAACCTCCCTCACATTTGTGGGGTATTGTAAGTTAGAAACAAATCTATCTTAGCCTTGTCAACTTCTAACCCCTTAGAGGATACAACATGACCTAGCACAATCCCATGATTGACCATAAAGTGACATTTTTCCCAATTAAGCACAAGATTAGTTTCTACGCATCGTTTAAGAATAAGTGCAAGGTTATCTAAGCATTTGTCAAAAGAATCACCATACACGCTGAAATCATCCATAAACACTTCTATGATGCTTTCCACATAATCTGAAAATATACTTACCATACAACGTTGAAAAGTGGCTGGTGCATTGCACAAGCCAAATGGCATGCGTCTATACGCAAAAGTGCCAAAAGGGCAAGTAAACGTTGTCTTTTCTTGATCTTCTGGAGCTATCACAATCTGGTTATAACCTGAAAAACCATCAAGAAAGCAATAATAAGCATGTCTAGCCAACCTTTCAAGCATTTGATCAATGAATGGTAAGGGAAAATGGTCCTTTCGGGTGGTAGAGTTGAGCTTTCGGTAGTCAATGCACACTCTCCAACCGGTCTGGATTCTAGTTGGAACCAAGTCATTATCTTCGTTTTTCACCACCGTAATTCCGGACTTCTTTGGAACGACTTGAATCGGGCTCACCCATTTGCTATCGGATATGGGATAGATCACCCCTACTTCCAACAATTTCAGGATTTCCTTCTTGACTACTTCCATCATTGGAGGGTTCAAGCGACGTTGAGCTTCTCTTGTTGGTTTTGCCCCCTCCTCAAGAAGTATTCGGTGCATACATGTGGAAGGACTGATTCCTTTGATATCGGCTATAGTCCACCCAATGGCAGACTTGTACTCTCTTAGCACTCGAACAAGCTTCTCCTCTTGCACCTTGGTAAGGTTGTTGGCAATGATCACGGTAACTCTTCCTTGTCACCTAAATACACGTATTTAAGGTGATCCGCAGAAGGTTTCAACTCAAGAATAGGTGCTGCACAATCGACGGTAAAAGTTTCTCATTAGTAAGCGGCAAAGAAACATAAGACACATTATATTTTGGTGGAACTTCTTGTAATGAGTTAAGAGATAAAACTTGACCTCTTTAAGCTCATCACAAATAGACAATTCACTTTCAATGTCTTTGTATTTTCCATAACCTAAACCTTCCACTATGGTGTTTTCTAAAGCATCTTCACCATTCAATTCAAAAATCTGTTGAGCTAGAGAATCAATAATATCAATTGAAAAACAGGAATGCACATCACTAGGATATCTCATAGCCTCAAAGATATTGAAACTTATGACTTCGTCATCAAATTCCATAGTTAAAGCGCCCTTGAAAACATCAATCTTTGTTCTAGCGGTTCTCATGAGCGGTCTACCCAACATGACAAGGGAGTAGACGATGGTGAATCTTCATCCATCATGTCAAGAACATAGAAATCAGCTGGAAATATGAGTTGATTAACCTGCACCAAAACATCTTCAATAACCCCTTTCGGGTAAGAATTAGACCTATCGGCAAGTTGTATAACAATACGGTATTCTTAAGAGGTCCAAGATTCAATGATTCATAAACGGAGGCAGGCATAACATTAATGGATGCTCCTAAATCTAACATAGCACGTTCAAACCTGATTTTACCAATAGTACATGGTATGGTGAAACTAGGGGTCTTTCAACTTAGGTGGGAGTTTCTTTTGAAGGTATGCAGAAGCATTCTCCCCACACTCATTACCTCGTTACGGTTAATTTGTGCTTGTTAGTGCACAATTCCTTCAAGAACTTTGCCCAACGTGGAACTTGCCTTATCGCCTCAATGAGTGGAATGTTCACTTCAATCTTCTTAAAGATTTCCAAAAGCTCTTGGTACAATGTCTCCTTGTTCGACTTTGCAAACCTGCTAGGAAAAGGCGGAGAAGTAACATAAGTAGAAACATGAGTTTTAGAGTTAGAATTTGTTTCGGGTCAGCCTTTTTAGGGACTGTTTCACCCTCTTCTTTCTCCAAATCAGGTTCATGGGACACCGGTGATGTTTCCGGTTTCTCTACTTGCTTCCCACTTCGTAACTCAATAGCATTGGCATTCTCCTTGTGATTTATTGGTTGCGAAGGAAGTTTTCCCTCTGCTTGTGCTTCCAATTTGCTCACGGCATTAGCTAATTGACCCATTTGTGTTCGGATGTCCTTCATATCCATTCTTGTCTTTTGCTTATCTTGCACCATTGTGTTGAGAATGAGATTCAACTTGTCATCTATACTCGTGCCTTGAGGTTCTTGTGGTGGTCTTTGCATGAATTGATATCCTCCTTGTTGATTGAAAGTAGGATTTGCAGCAGCTTGCTTGTTTGCATAGCTGAAATTCGGATGATCACGCCAACTGGGTTGTATGTGTTGGAGTACGGATCGTACCTCGGCCTTTGCTGATTTTGGTACATAGCACTTGCTTGCTCAACATCTTCGGTATATGATGATGGTATGACAGCTGCAGACTATTTGAGTCATCATTCTCTCCATGTTGCCCATCCTTTGTTCCATGTGTGAAGAATTGCCAACTTCTTCATTCACCTTCCATCCTTTGCCAACATATTCTCCCTCGAGTGTAGCCTCAAGTGTAATTCATTGTTGCTAACACTTGAGCCACCAACATTTCATGCCCAACAAACAGCACAAGCTCTAGGCAGCAAACCCCACAGTACTTTTGTTGGTAACAAACACCTGCTCTTGATTCTGACTTCATGTTCTTGACCAAATTCTTTGTAATTCTGTATAAAGCTACAAAGCCTCATCTCTCGGTGACCATTTGATTGAAACCACAAGTTGCTCAAAAGTTTGGTGGTTCACCCTTTCTCTACTATGACTTTGATTTCAACTCCATCGAACCACCATTTACCTCAATTAACAAACCCTTGCTTAGGATATGATTCAACCACGAGAATTCCACAGTCACCAACCAATTTCAACCATCGAATGTCACAAGAAACAATTTTCCATCCTAATTCCTTGTGGTTCACAACCCCTTCATTCCTAACTTCTCACGATTTTCTCAATCTTCATGAAAGATCTCTTTATCCCCATCTCTCTCGAATTTAAATTCAACACCTAGCCATCGAGAACACCATAGCCATATCCAAAAGATGATTGGAGAAGACTATTCTCTTAATTTTAGGTCAGGTAATGATGAGAACAAAATTATGTTTCAACGAACTTTAGGTCTTGTGTTAGAATAAGAATGGATGTATCCAAGTTAATCAGATGGGATGTGGGTCAACCAATGGTTCCCAATACAATGCTTGTCGGTTTCACAAGTGAGCTCCTTGAAGCTACTTCCTTTCTCAACATTGTGTTGTCGAGTCATGCAAAGTCCGAGAGTTCATTCTTAGCTCCTTTGAGGAAGTGGAACCTTAGCCGTTCAAGTATAGTTCACATGTGGACTGATCCCTTTTGCCTTTAACGCCCTCTGTCGTGCTCCAAATGAATTAGCTTTCTTCTTTTTTGAATAAGTAGACTCAAAGCACCTAAAAACTCAAATTCACACATAAGACACATATTTTACAAGAAAACTTAGCGAAGAAAGCATAAACAATAGATAAATATCAAGGTGTCAATCTCGCAAAAATAAATTTCTCTACTTCTCTTTAACTAGCAAGTAGTATAATGTAAGTAGGATCGTCCCAAGGGAGGTATGAAGTTCAAGTTGTTATGCAAATACTCTTAGCAAAGATGATTTTTTTGTAGAAATGCTGAAAATTGTAAAACGTATTCAAATATGAGAAGTAATTGATTAAAGGTTCATTCTAGACCACGGAATACAAACCAAATTGATAGATAGCTATGTTCTTCCCATTATCATGTTACTAACAACCCTAGAATAATTAGTACGCTCAACTATTCCGTTATTATCTCCTAGCTCACCGGATACGGAAGCGCTCGACTACCGGGGTTCCTACTTGCCAAGTTTCCTAGAGGTACGCTTGCTAGGTTTGACTTAAACAAGTGCTCTAAGTTACGTGAGATAAGGTTGCTCCTAGTGATGAACTCAAAAGCATGAATCACCTACTAGTGTTGATTTCTACATATAGGTACTTAACAAAGTCCCATCATCAATACCTATATATTGCTACTTGCGTTTATCTTCTCTAGACAATTACGAATTCGAAGAAAATCTAAACTAGCAAATAGATTAAGAATTAATGATTCAATTTCGAACTTAAACCCTTAACAAATAATCCATAGACAATATTAGCATGGTAGAAATCAATCAATAACATTAATGAATGCAAGAGAACAAGTTTTTCATATCAAATATAGATTCATATTTCGGGCTTCGAAATCGCCCTTAACCAAAGAGAGTTTTAGTTACTCATAATATTGGAGTTCATCATCAAATAATAATGGAAATAAAGTAAAGAGGATGAAAATATTAAATGAAAGCAAACCCTAGCTCCGGCTCTCTGCAAACTCCCAAAAGAATACGTGATATGTAAAAGAATAGAAACCTTTTCTTTTTATAGCCTTCCCACTTTCCAAAATTAGGTCTTCAAAGTCCATCACCAAAAAGTCCACCAAGCCCATGAACCATGTGAGAGAAACCCATGTGAAAATATGTCCCAAAAATATGCTCGCCGGAAAACTGGGTTTCCGGCCGGAATATGGCCTCAGGTGACAGGGAATGTCAACAATCACCAGTCACAGTTAAGTCAACCGAGTCAACTCGGAAAGTCAGACCGAGTCAAGGTCTAGTCGGGTGAATCAGATCTGAGTTAGCTATTTAACTCAGCTGATTGGACTGACTGAGTGGTCTTGACACAGGCCATAGCACATTAGCATTACTTCAGCTCCATCTGTACCTTTACAGCTTCAGTTCCCTGCTCCAGCTGCACTGCTCATGCCCGCAACTCCAAAGTGAGTAGAACACTCAAGCCAACCACTTGCATTCATATACAACTCATTCACTCATTCTCTGCAAGACCTTTGTACAACCAGAACATCAACATAAATCCATTTCAGCCTTGCAACTTCCATGGCTTCAGCGCAACAAAATGCCACCAGTCTCAAGCCATTCTGCAACAGCAACTCCATCGCATGCTCGGCTTAATCCATTCATTAACAGGCACTATAATCCTGCAATTCCAGTTCCATCCAATACTGCACAACAGCACATTCCACCATCTATACTGCAGCTGCAACTGCATTTCATCACAGCCACACTTCCAAACATCTTAGCACCACCTCCACAAGTCCACTGCGATTAGCACCAGACCACCAGTTGCACACTGCTCTGCAAAACAGCTCCAAACTCAAGCTCCTGTCACTACAAACACTTGATCAAAGCAACATCATATAAAGCATCCTTTGAACCACTGGCCATAACACGGTGCCTTTATTGCCTGATAAAAACTTGACCAAAACCTCACAAATTCGAGCCATACTGCCAGTTCCATTCTTACCGACTGCCGCCATTTCAAGCCATCTATGCTGCCTTCTTTCATGCTCAAATATCTCTCAAAACCCATGGAAAACACCCACATGCTATCGCTGAATTCTGCACACAACAAATTCTTGTCTCTTGCATAGCCATCAAACCATGGCCAGCAGCTGCAATTTCAATTCAATCATAACTCAGTGCTCCACCAGTTCAATCTATACATCACTTCTGTAGCTCCAAACCTACAATACAAATTCACTGAGACCATTTGTAACTGCATCTCCCTGAGTTCACTTTAGGTCACCTGCAATTGCAACCTGAGCATACACTAGCTCCTTGTAGCAATGTAACTGGCACAACAGCTTAGCATACTATCTCAGCTTGTGCATCGGATCTCCACTGCAATGCAGCTCAGCTGCAATTCAATTTCAGTCACTGCTATTTCTTCCCTGGCTTTGTTCTCAACTGCAATTCCAGTATCACCTCAACAGACTTCCACCTGCAATTGCATCACCAGCTCGCGATTGCAACATCACTGCATTTCCTGGCAACTTCCAGTTCCAGCCATCACTGCCAGCATATTCTCCCTCCTGTATAAACAGCCTCAAGTCCCCTGTAATTCATTGTTGCTAACACTTCAGAGCCACCAACATTTCATGCCTTCACACATCAGCACAAGCTCTAGGCAGCAACACCCCACAGTACTTCAACATCGTGTTAGCAGTAACAAACACCACTGCTCTTGATTTACAGCTTCATGTTCTTGACCACCAGTTGCTGTAATTCTCTGTATAATCTGTAGCTACAAAGCCTCATCTCTCAGCTGACCATTTCAGCTTGAAACCAACAGCTCAAAAGTCCAACAGTTCACCCTTTCTCTACTATGACTTTGATTTCAACTCCATCGAACCACCATTTACCTCAATTAACAAACCCTTGCTTCAGATGATTCAACCACCAGAATTCCACAGTACCAACCAATTTCAACCATCGAATGTCACAACAGAAACCCAATTTTCCAACCCTAATTCCTTGTCAGTTCACAACCCCTTCATTCCTAACTTCTCTGATTTTCTCAATCTTCATGAACAGATCTCTTTATCCCCAATCTCTCTCGAATTTAAATTCAACACCTAGCCATCAGAACACCATGAAGCCGCAGCCAAAAGATGATTGGGAGAAGACTATTCTCTCAATTTTAGGTCCAGGTAATGATGAGAACAAAATTATGTTTCTCTGAACTTTAGGTCTTGTGTTAGAATAAGAATGGATGTATCCACCCCAGCAGATGGGATAAGGGTCAACCAACCCATACAATGCTTGTCGGTTTCACAAAACTGCCAAGCTACTTCCTTTCTCAACACAACTGTCAGTCATGCAAAACTGACAGTTCATTCTTCCGCTCCTTTGCTACGCAACCTTAGCCCGTTCCAAGTATAGTTCACATGTGGACTGATCCCTTTTTGCCTTTAACGCTCGCCTGTCGTGCTCCAAATGAACGCTTTCTTCTTCTTTTGCTCCGCGCGACTCCAAAGCACCTAAAAACTCAAATTCACACATAAGACACATATTTTACAAGAAAACTTAGCGAAGAAAGCATAAACAATAGATAAATATCAAGGTGTTCTAGACACCTATCAAATAGTTTCCTTGAAGGAATAAAAACCAATGGTTTATTACTAGATAAATCCATATTTGATGGTAAAAGTTTGTTTAAACGATTATCGTCAAACGACGAAAAAATCAAACAATATTGGCTAAATTTTCTTAGATTGGCAATTCTAATATCTCATTCCGCAGAATTGATGGAATTTTTTTTTTGTACAATTTCCAAAATCATACCGACATAAAGAAAAATTGTCATGTTAATCATCCCGGGGGAAAATCCCCTTCATGGTTGATTAATGGTTTCTTGTAAAAAAAATTAGAAACCATGTAAGAATCACATGATCAATGTGAAATGGACAAAGATACCAAACTTATAAATTGACCATAGGTTAATGAACCATGCATGTGATTAACTACTATAAAGGTGATCAAATTGCGATGACACAAAGTTTCGGCGATTACACTTTCATTAAAGTAATAGAAGGAATAAAAAACTGTAAATCATCTTTCGATGATTTTATTTTCTACATAAAAATTAGAGAAGAGCGAAAATCAAACTTATTCGGAGAATTTGATCACCCGTACCACCATGGATTAACCGATGGTTTTGAGTGCACCCAAAAAAAAAAAAAAAAACTTTGAGAATAACTGTATTCCCATGGTTTGTGCAACAGAGAGGGATAAAATTTGTAGCGGTAAGAAAAAAAATCCACCCTACTAATACCTTTATTTATAAACGCATACACATACAACTCGTCATTTAGAATAATAACATGCACTATATGTAGATACATATGACTAATTAAGCAGGTTAGCACACCACATAACACTATATGTAGATACATGGAAGCACGTTCCTTATTTCCATAGCTTAAGGTAGGTGACTGTGAGTGTAGTTTGTTTTGATCCAACCAAGTCGATCTGGTTAACAATTGAAATATCAACTGCATCCGTCATGAATCAACCAACAAAAAATGGTATTGAGAAACATTCATGGTGCGTATCTCCATTGGTGTTGGTTACCTACATATCAACATATAGAGAAGTAGGGCTGTCAATAATTGTCCGAAGTCCGAGATTCGTTTCTGACAATTCGACATCCTATAGGATTTAATCCGATGTATCGGATTTTGGATATCGGAACTGGACTCCTTAACGGACTTTCCCTCATTATCGTAAAGGAATCAGATTAGGCCCCATCCGGTTGGTTAAAATCCGATATCCGATATTACCCTGTTTAAGTGTTTATAAATCCCTTTTCTATTCTCTTCACAAACCCCTCTTTTAATCTCTTCACAGACACAATCTCTGTGTGTCATCTCTATATCATCATCATTCATCATCTTCGGTTTTTAGTTCTTACGGTAAGAGGATTTCTCTTCTCTCTCTCTCAATAATCAGGTAATAAATAATCTCTCTTCTTCTTTCTCCCGGATTTTACAATTTATTGTTTTATTGAATTGAGTTGAATCCGCATTATCAGTAGTAGTCTTAATTGAGATTGTTTTCATTAATTTCGGTTTTATTGATCTTTATTTTTTCTATTCAGTTGAATTTTTGAGTCGATTAATTGTTCAATCAGTTACCACGGTGATGATTTTGTCCGAACACAGAATTCTCGGTTGTTTGTCCGAATTTCTTTGATTTCATCTAAGATCAGCTATATAAAATTGATTAACTGTATTTTCTTTTTATGTTTTTTGAAGGAGTTTTGCATATTGTTCTTAAGACACAGTGAAGAATGCTTTTCGGATGGTTCATAGATTTGGATTTTGGTTAATGCTGCGGATAATAAATAAAGAGATTGGATTATGTGGAATGTTGATGTGGAAGGAATGGTTATGAACCGGATTTTATCGGAATAGAATCCGATATCCGATAGCTTACCGAAACGGAATCGGATTAGTTTTTGGGATTCCGTCGGATTTTATCGGATATCGAATTTCCGATAAAACTTGCCAAACAGAATCGAATTGGTCAAAATCCAACGGATTTTTAATAATCAAATTTACATTAATCCAGCTATATAACCGGCCCTAGAGAGAAGTTAATTAAACCATCTATTTAAAAATAAAATTAATAATCGAATTTACATTAATCCAAAAGCGAGAAAACAAGTTATAGGATCTTGAAATGTATTCCCAATAATTCTTGATGGCTCGATGTAGAGCGTGCTGACTTCGTGTTATGAAATTAAAAAAAGCAGAGAAAGAGACAAAATAGAGGAAGAGAAGAAGAAAGAATTCTATTCATATTGTGTGTAGAATCCAATGGTTTGTCTCTGTTATGGGATGAGAAAAATCTTAATGCTAGACACAAAGGACATCTTAGTAAATAAATTTGGTTTATAATAATCTTATTGGGATTTGCTAACTTAAACTTTCTTTAATTGGACCCTCAACTAGCATTTTCCTTGTGTACTACCAAACAACAATTTCATCTGTTTCGCAAAACTCTCCTCTCTCCTCCTTCTTCGACAAAACCATCATCAACAACCATTTTGTGCTCAGATCTGGTCCATTTTAGACCGGATCTGAGCAGATTTCTTCACTATTTCTTGATTTTTAGGTTAGTTAGCAGTTTTAGCTTAGTTGTTATCATGTTTTCTACTTATGTACACCATTATGGTGGTTTGATCTACTCTTTTGAGGTTTATCTTCACTTTAATGGCGACTCTTGATTATTAAGTTGGGTTTTAAGATCAATAGTGATGCTCTCCAACGACGAAATCTTCATCTTTCTTGTCTTCGACGACGAAATCTTCATCATCAACTTATCCGGCGGCGGAATCTTCATCGACGATTTCTTTGATGACGGAAGCTTCATTACTAGTTACAAGAGATTTGAGCAAATCACTCCTATTTTGGAGCTTGGGAGCACAACTTTCTAAAGAAGATAAACAAACTAAATGGTTAGGAATTTAATTCCGAGAAAAACCATTCTTCCTCTGATTTAATCGGATTTTCTTCATACTCCCTCAATCATTCTCTTTATCTTGTTGGATTTCTCAATATTATACTTTTACGGTATGTTATGGTTACTTTGTATTCTCTTATTTTCGATCTTAAAATCAGTAATGAAAAGGTTCATTGTTTAAAAAAACTACTATTTTTAGAAGGACAATTTGAATGACTGAGGTCGTTTTCTTAAAGCAGGGGAATTTCGACCCGGGTGATTTTGACTATAGATACTAGAAACTCAATTTGATATCACGCGTTTGTAGGCAATAGATAAGTTGCGCCAAATAAAGAAATGAGACTGGAAAAGAGCCAGCATTGGGGTCAAATTTATGCACAGCATCCAAATGGATATTCTGGAATAATAATGTCATCACTTAAAGCTAAAATAATTACCGACATGTGGTGCGGTTTTTGGAGCTTTAGCCACATTTACAATGTCGCCATTACAAGTTTACAACTATGGACAGAACGTGTGGTGCTAGTGGTGCTTCAAAGACAATGTAATTTCTTCTTATGTCATCTTTTACAAAATTTTGTTTTCTTTCTATATAAAAAAGAAAATCTAGGAGCTAGTATATGCTAATAATTAAGTAGTTAATGATAATTAAGTTTAATCTGCAGACAACGTATTATCAGTTCTCACCACAGTCGGCTGTGTTAGCTATGACAATAACAACCATGACAAAAGAATCCACGTGTCATAATTTTATTGGTCAATTAAATTTTATTAAATCTGTTACAAAATTTATAACAATTACAACCATAATTAAAAAAGACACGTGTCATCTCCTTAATGGTCGGTCACACCTGTAATAAAATATTTTATTACTAGTTATAACCATTACAAAGTTAATGATAAGCAAGCATAATATATCATTTTTGGTTAAACCATAACAAACTTAATGTGATGGATTGTAGTTATAATATTAATTATATATTAATTATTTTCTGTAATGGATATTAGTTGTCATATTAAAACTGTGACACAAATTATAACACCACATTTAGCACATTTATAATCCATAACAAATATTTTAAGTGATGGATTTATTGTATAACAAAAACCTTAATATGGTGTTGTGTCTCCACATGCTTTGTAGAGTTGTAGTTCCAATTCTCTCTCTGCTACCATTAGTATTCACATTCACCAAGCCAATCTCATAAGCTACAAATCTAGTGTGTTTTTCATTTTTATTTTTTCCTTTTGAAGCATACAAATTTAGTGTTTGATATGCCCCCAACAGTGTTTTTTTATTTTATTTCTCGGTAAATAAAGAACCTTTTTATTAATGAAAATTCGAGGTTACAATGAGTTTAAGAACGAAAATAAGAGAATACGCAGTAACAAGAACATACCATAAAAGTACAATACCGAAATTCGACAAGAGAAAGAAAAGGATTACCGGAGTAAGACAAATACAAGTATGAATAAGATCTGATTAAATCGGAGGAAGAATGGTTTTCTCGGAATTAAAATCCAACCATTTAGTTTGTTTTTCTTCTTTAGAAAGATATGCTCCCAAAATAGGAGTGATTTGCTCAAATCTCTTGTAACTAGTGACGAAGCTTCCGTCGTCAAAGAAATCACCGTTGAAGATTCCGTTGCCGTATAAATTGATGATGAAGATTTCGTCGCTGGAGAAAACAAATATGAAGATTTCGTCGTTGGTGAGCATCACTATTGATCTTAAATACAACCCACTAACCAAGAATCGCCGTTAAAACGAAGATAAACCTCAAAAGAGTAGATAAAATCATCATAATGGTGTAGATAAGTCGAAAACATGATAATAACCAAGCTAAAACTACTAACTAACATAGAAAGCAGGGCATAGTGAAGAAATCTGCTCAGATCCGGTAGGTTTGAGCAGAGTAGGGTTGTTGGTGATGATTTTGTTGAAGAATAAGGAGTGCGAGAGAGGAGAGAGAGAGAAAAGAGGTTTACTGAGGTATTTGTTAAATATGATAGTTCTCCCTAGCACCCTAGAAAAACCAATATTTTCATCGAGGTAACAAAAAAACCTATTACTCGTTGATATTTCTGTAATTTTAGGTCAATAGGAATTTCGGTTTCAACAAATTTTAGTTTGCTAATTGTCTAAAAGGATTGATTTAAATGTGAAATGGGATTTAGTAGAACATAAATGCTTTCTCAACTATTATTTGCAGAAAATTTACTAGATTTGTCACTGTTTGTTCCGTGCATTTATACACGGAAGGCCCGTAAATCAAGCCCGTGAAGGAAGATTCTAGAAGTTTCCGGAAGGCTTGTTGCCCAAGTTGCTTGCACATCAAGTTTATACCAGAATTAGGGTTACATAAACATTATAAATACATGTATCCTAAACCCTAAGGAGGGGGGAATTTTAGGTTAGCTAACCCAGGGAAAATTATTGTATCCTATAACCAATAAACTATTTCTCTGTTCCTCCGTGGATGTAGGCACAACTTGCCGAACCACGTTAAATCCGTCTCTTTGTTCATCTTTAATTCGTTTTCAAGCCCTAATTTTCAAGAATCATCATCAATCATCGTGTTTTGTGCCTAGAATTTATTTTGGGTACAAACATTGGCGCCGACTAAGGGGATTCGAGTGAAAGAATCGTGTTTTATCATTGAGAGAGGTGCGGAAGAAATCTGCACGAGATTCCATGCAAAAATCAGCAGCAAAAAAAAAAAAAAAAAAAGGGTTCTTACGTAACTTTTGCAAAGTTGAAGAAACTGTTGCAAAGTTGAAGAAACTGTTACAAGGTTGAATAAACTGTTGCGAAACAGTTGAAGCGAGCGTGGTGAAACAGTAGCAGAAAGCATCCCAAAGGCGTAATAGTCATAATTGTTGCAGAAAACGTTGCCAAACCTTCTTCTTCATCACTGCACCAGATCCGTCAGATCCACAACCATAGAATCTGATCCGTAGGATCTGTCCAGCCTTCTGTACATCAGCGATCCAGTGCTTCTCATGCGCTGACTAATCAGTGCACAGTCATCGCCACGTCACCGACACATCAGCAGCAACTGTCTAGTCACCTTTGCCACGTCACCGCCACATCATCAGCATGGTCCAGTCAGCATAGTCGACATGTCAGTGTCCAGTCAGCAAATGGATTGTCCGTGTTGCCACGTCAGCGTTGTTCGAGCGCGATGTCAGCGAGAGTGACCAAATAAACGGATGCCACGTCAGCGTGTTGATCTAGTCAGCAGTGACACGTATGCAACGACACGCGCGCTTCGTTTAAACCTTGTTTCGTCCATAACTTCTTCGTTTTAAGTCCAAATTGAGTGATTTTTGGCTCGTTAGAATCGTCTTTCAATTCCCTACAACATGGAAGCAAAAAATCCAGTGTTCGAGAAACTTTGATGTGCACTTCGAGCAGCAACATGATCGAGTTCGAGGTTCGTGGTTAGCGACATGATCGGGTTCGAGGTTCGTGGATGGCGACATGATCGAGAGTTCGAGATGAGGATTGCTTAGACCCTTCAATATTTAGCCTTGCATCTCATCGCAAGCACCTAAAGCCTCACCTTGCACGTGAGCACTTAAGTCTTGCTCTTATCGCAAGCATAAAATCTCGTCTTGCACGCGAGTATGAAAGACTTGCACCTTGGAAAGCACAAAGTCTCGTCTCGACCACGAGCCCAACGCCCGATGTTGGTCCAAAGACTCGTACTCAACACAAGCAATACATCCAGCCTGCCCGAGCAGCGAGCGCTACAGCCTTGTTACGTTGCGAGCAAAAAGCCTTGCCCCAGCCGCAAGCATATTACATTTCACTCAAGACTCGGCTAGCTCTCGAGCATCACAAGTCCACCACGTGGAAAAAAGTCTCGCCTAGCACGTGAGCATTTTTTATTTTATTTTGTTATTTTTTGCAGGTAATTACAGTTGGGGGCGTCTTCGCAATGTCTCTACAAATGCTTGTGGCGAGTTATGTCATCAACGGTCGACGCAGCATGAAAAACAAACTTCTTATCCCCCATCAAGTTGGAGGATAAGAGGGGGCGATGTTTGTACCGTGTATTTTATACACGGAAGGCCCGTAAATCAAGCCCGTGAAGGAAGATTCTAGAAGTTTCCGGAAGGCTTGTTGCCCAAGTTGCTTGCACATCAAGTTTATACCAGAATTAGGGTTACATAAACACTATAAATACATGTATCCTAAACCCTAAGGAGGGGGGAATTTTAGGTTAGCTAACCCAGGGAAAATTATTGTATCCTATAATCAATAAACTATTTCTCTGTTCCTCCGTGGATGTAGGCACAACTTGCCGAACCACGTTAAATCCGTCTCTTTGTTCATCTTTAATTCGTTTTCAAGCCCTAATTTTCAAGAATCATCATCAATCATCGTGTTTTGTGCCTAGAATTTATTTTGGGTACAAACAGTCACCAATCTCAATAACTATTAATGTCATCTGGGTTTAACAATCCCCATTCACACACACACATGCAACCAAAAAAAATCATAAAATCCACTTTCCCAAAGACAACCTCCAGGACATAATTATCTATCTGCATTCGAAATCTATAAAGTACACTACTATTTTTGGATATAAATTCCTAACCCAAAGGCTACCTCAGCAGAATCCCCTTGTAGTCACCAAATACTTATGGACCTTATCGTGTCCACTAAAAATTCAGCTTTTCTCGTGGAAAGCAATTAACAAAGTTCTCTAACTTTCTCTATCTTAAACCATATCCAACTTACCAACTCCAACCTATGCCCCTAATGTAATCCTAAGCTAGAATCGACTGATCACTTACTTTTTCACTGCCCAATAGCGATTACAGCCTGGAACCCTCCTCAATCGACTCTCACACAGTCCAAATGCCGCTCATATCTCTCAAAAAACTATACTCCCCAAACAACCATCCCACAACTCTTACAAGAGACATCCCCAACCTCAACCATCGTTTAGAGATTTTCTAGAATGATAAAATCACTCAACTCAGTGATTGTTATGTTGATGCATACAATTGATACCTTCCTGAAAGTTCAATTGTGCCAAAACTTTGAACTAATCTTATGGTGATATATTCCCCCCTTAGTCTTTACTTACCTCTTTTGAATAATAGGTAAAACCTATAGTTTATAATCCAACCCCCTTACGTAATGCTCCGAGAAGCCATATGTTATTAAAGAATACTACTATATAATTCTCCCCATGTATGTCAACAAAATTGGCAAAGGCGAAAAACAAGGGATCGTAATGAATTACACAAAAGAGTTATTGAGACTATAGATAAGATACCAGTTTTTTATTTAGACGATTCCACTACGTAAACTTAGCGTTTTCATCAAGGAGATACAAATGTATACTCATCTTCTACAATTCCTCACTCCTCATGAGGATATATCAATATCAATTAAGTATAAGTTCGAACAGAACTCTCCCCCATTTGATGTCATTTCAAAAGGAACAATATGAGCAACCTTTCTTTAATTACAAGAGAAGGATTTTCTTGGACATTAACAAATTTACTCACCAGTTACGAACAAAGTAGATTTGTATCCCAAATATTTTTCTCTCTTCTCGCCAGTTACGAACAAAGAAGTTAAAAACAATGGTCTTAACTCTTAATGTTAGAGCCACCAACTAACATTACTTTCGTGAGAAGATTAATCATCACCAGTTATGAACATTTAGCTATATGACTCAACACAAGAGTTATATCTTCCCTATCCATCTACGGACATCGAGATTAAAGTTCACGGTTTTTGAGGAAAGGCGACAACTAGAGAATATCTTACAGAGTCCGTGTAATATATTCATAAAGTATAATTATGGGAAGATCAATACTTCAATTCTCAAATAGTTTACTCCTTTTTTAGTGATGAACATAAAGAGTTAAGATTTTAACCTATGAGAACATATGAGATATCTGTTATAATCACCAGAAGTATGATATCAAAGAACAAATCTCACAAAATAAATAATACATAAACCATGAAACCCAACACATCTTCCTTTTTGTTTCATTAGAATCCGATAAGAAATTCCTCAAGAGTTTTGTAATTCTCTCCTCCACACTAACAGACATATGAATCAAAAAATAAATAAATAGGTAATGATACAACACAACTTCTAATAAGCACCAACTACCAACTTTAGAAAGAAACCTTTTTTTCCAAGCAACCAACTTCCTCTCCATCTTATGAATCACCTCATCCCATAAATATGAACATCTAAAAGTAGCACCAATTGGTGAACCAAGATATTTTACTGGCAGCTGCTCAATCTTGCACCCTATCTCCACAGACAATGCTTGAACAACATCATCAACACCCACACTTATCAATCAACTCTTCTATAAGTTCAACTTCAAACCAATAAGCATTTCAAAAGAATTCAAAATAATCAGCGATCTTCTAATTTCCTCCACATCTGCATTAACAAAAAGCAGCGTATCATCAGCAAACTGTATGTGTGATATCATGACTCCATTTTCCACCACTTGAAAGCCATGTAAAGGTTCTCTAGCAATAGCATCATTCACTAGTTTTGAGAGCACTTCCACAACCAACAAAATAAAAAATGAGATAAAGAATTTCCTTGTCTTAAACCTTTAGAATATTTCAGCTTCTCAGTTGAGCTACCATTTACCAAAACAGAATTATGAGAGGAATATATACACCATCTCATCCAAACAATCCATTTTCTCTCAAAACCATGCTTCTCAGGAATGTAAAGAAGAGTCTTTCTCTTGACATTATCAAATGCCTTCTCCATATCAACCTTGCATAAAACACCTGGAACTTTTGCTTTTAACCCACGGTCAATACATTCATTTGCAATCAAGACTCTATCTAAAATTTGTTATTATTTAGCAAAAGCTCCTTGATACTCAGGCACCAACTTTGGCATTACCAACTTCAATCAGTTAGCCAAAACCTTATAAAGGAATCTGTATGCACTCCCTGACATACTCAAGGGTCTGAAGCCTTTATGAGAGCAAATATCTTCTTTATTAGGTATCAATGTTAAAAAAAAAAAATGTAGCTCAACCTCATGTCCCATGATTCAATTATAGAATTCCCCCATCATCTTCATAAGGTCACCTTTAATGATATGCCAAAAACTTTTATAAAACTCCATAGAGAACCCATCAGGACTTGGAGATTTATTAGCTCCATAATGCCTGATTACATTAAAAACCTTATCTTCAGTAAATTCCTTCTCCATGAGCTCCTTTTCTTCCTATTCGATACTTGGAAAATGCAGCTTATCCAGATTGAAAGCTACATTGTCCTTTTCAGTGAACAAATAAAAATTCGTCACATGCATCTTAATAATTCATTGGTCAAAACAATCTTCACTTTCTATCTCCAGTTTTGAAATTGTATTTCTCTTCCTTCTTGAATTAGCTATTCTATGGAAGTATGAAGTATTTGTGTCACCAAAGTTAAACTCATTTTGTTTTGTCCTAATAAACAATTTTCTAGCCTTTATTACCTCTATAGTCTTCAACTTCAGACAACAATGAGTTCTCTCTGCAAAAACGGAGTCACTCAATTTAATCTCCTCATCTAGAAGATCCAATGCTCCAATAAGTTTTTTTATCCATTCTTAACACCACCAAATTCCTCTTTCCCCCAACTTATTAAGAATTACTTCAAGTTCTGTAGCTTCTCGAAAAAAACATAACTTGCACCTCCTTGAAACTGCACAATCTTCCACCACACTTCAACTTTTTTAATGAAGTCCTTATGAAAAATTAGGGGTGGGATTTGGGTTGGTTGGTCGGGTTAGAAGGCTTGGCCGAGCCAGACCCGAGCTAGAAATTATTTGCCCAGATTGCCCATTCGAACCCGTGGAACCCATGGAGGTGCTTCCTAAGTCCGCCCAAGTTATATTCCTTGGGTGCCACGGATTCCTTGGGTTGACCCAAGTTTGAATACATATACACATAAAAACCCTAATTGTCTTAATTAAGTTTTAAATTTTAATTTAATTTCATGTGACAATAATTTTTATTTTAGTAATAATAAGATTTAACTACTTCATTTATCTTAAATTTCCAAATAACTTAAATTATTTACAACAATATAAATTTTTCTCATATCGAATTATTAATAAGATAGATATAATTTATATTTTCATTATTAGAGTTGAAGATAATATCTAAAATTACTCGAAATAGATAAAATTACCAATTACAAAAATAATTTTATATAATTATATTATAGTTCTTCGGGTTGGGTGGGTTGCTCGGGTTAGAGATATTTGTGCCCATGCTTTCCCATTTTAACTTGGGTTTATAAAATTTGTGCCCAAACTTGCCCAAAGTTTTGAAATACATTTCTCATACCCGCCCAACATTTGGGTTGGGCGGGTTAACCCAATCCAAGTCCCACCCCTATGAAAAATCCAAGAGTTTCAAACTTGTAATAAGGTTTACTAATCATATTAGGTTTGGTAATCAACTTAATAGGCTTATGTTCAGAAATCACTCTAGCCATGGCCACTTGAACGGATTCAGAAAAAGAAATATCCATATCAACGTTAAGCATGAATCTATCTAACATGTATTAGAGAGGATCAATGTGCATGTCAGGCCAAGTATAAGATCCTCCACTCAAAGGTAAATCAACCAGCTCCTGAGAGTAAATAAACTTAGTATAAGTTAAGAAACTTAGTATTTCTTTTACCTCATTCACCTATATTTCTATTTAAATCTGACCTTATTGTAGTAACATCTCTAGAAAAGCAAATAGGCCCACCCCACCAGTGTCTCACTTCCTCCATATCCTCCCAGAATAAAGCCATTTCATTTTACTCACACGGAAAATACATGTTGCACAAATCCCACTTGAATCCATTCTCCTTGGATTTGAAAGAAATGGAAACATTATTCATTTCCATCCTAACATCTTCTTTCTCCAATTTAGTGTTATCCCAAATAGTGAGAATACCTCCACTACTACCAACCGATAGCATATGCTCCCATCCAAAGTCACTTTTATTTGCTTCACCAACCATTGAGTAATCCTCATCATCTTTATTTCCTGCACCATACACTTTGTACATCTATGAGTATCAATCAAACTAGTTAAAACAATAATCTTTTCATATGCATTGATCCCCCGAACATTCCAACTTATCAGTTTAAGATTCATTAATGACATCTTTATTCAGTGATTTATACTCCTGTTTCTTCTCTTGACTTGCATCATACTCAATCATAACAAGTGACCGGTTGTCAGCCGAGCAAAAATAATTTCACTTTCTCACTCTACTAAATATAAATGAAGTACGTGATAAGAAAGAGTTCGTATCCACAGAGAGGCAATTGTTGTTATAAAATTTCAGTTTCTAAAGTAACCAAGGGGGATTTTTGTTTTATCTAAGCAATAAAAGTAATTGAAAGCAATAAAATAATTTGAATAATCAATAAGGAGAAGATATTGGTCACGGGATAGTATCATTCACAAACATGTATTTTCATCAATGATTAGAATTGATAATTTAATCTCTCATTTACTAAAAGTCCTAGGATACCTTGATCGCAAGTATATCCCGCTAATTCCTTGATTTCATCACAACCACATTAAAAGATGCATATGTGAATTCTTCCTAGAAAGCAACCTAAAGTGTAAAAGCACAATTAAGTTTAACTCCCTCAAAGCACTAAGTTCTAATGGAATAAGACTAATCAAGGCAATCAAACGTGTAAAAGCACTAATTCAATTTAAACAAGGTTATGATTCATATGTAATTATAAAGATGTATCACTACAATAAAGTAATAACCACACTCGATACTTTTTATAAGTATTCGCATGAACTATTTTCATTTTTTCTTCAATCGAATTCCCATATACTCTTATGCATGACCTACGTTTTTGATTATTATCACTTCTTTGCCTTTTGTTCCTCAATCTTTGCTTCTTTTTTCACCATAATATTCGCTTTGTCTCTAGGCACTCACTTCACGAGGTATGTGTTTTCCTTTCTCTACTTCAACTTCTTTCTTTTGGCATTTCTTTCAATTCAAATTTTTAGCTTTGCCCACTCTATCACAAACAATAATGTCACAGCCTTTTTCTTCTCCCTTTAGAAAGTGATTCAAGATCAATCACGAGAATGAATTCGGCGGTCGTTTGTTTTGATGTTAAATCCATCCCCGTTGAAGTGCCGGTACATCTTCCATCACAGTTGAGGCATCTTATCGCTCCTCCATGGTTATATTGCCTTCGTCACCAGTAAGTTTCTTGCACATGATCTAGCCTTTGCAATCAGTAGTTTCCTTTCTTGTTCAAACTCCTCCCGGTCATTAATCGCCACCGCATTGATGAACCGAGGTAACCAAGGTAATCTCAGTTTGTGTTCATTTACTAAAAGTCCTGATATCGCGAAGAGATTCACAAGTATATCCCGCTAATTCCTTGACCCTTTGATTTCATCACAACCACATTAAAAGATGCATATGTGAATTCTTCCTAGAAATGCAACCTAAAGCGTGTGTAAAAGCACAATTAAGTTTAACTCTGTTTTGACCTTCTTCAAAGCACGCCATTATATAAGTTCTATGGAATAAGACTAATCAAGGCAATCAAACGAGTTCTTCTCTCCCGCAAAGAGAAAAGCTGGAGTTGCATGTTTCCTTGATTTTCCCTATTAAAGCTCATTTTAATTCAATTTAACCAAGCTTTACTACATTTGGTAAAACTCTCCTTTCTTATAAATTCCGATCTTGAACTTGATCTCCATTCTAGATATGTAATTATAAAGATGTATCACTAATCTTTGCGATTTCCCGTTTTCTCGTTAATTCTTGCTCTCCTTGTAACTCTTTGCTCCTCTTCTCTCTCGTCTTGAAACCACACTCACTTAATGCTACTTAGAATCGGGGATAAACAACTATTTCGTATTGAAAAAATCAACAATATTAATAATGAATTATTGAGACAAAACTAATTCATAGATTCAAATAATCATGTTAAGAAATCAACTTTATCCCATAACCAATAATATGTGTTTAGCTACTCATAGCTATGGAGTTCATCATAAAAATATTAATTGAAAAGAAGAAGATGAACAAAAGCAAACCCTAGTAGCGTAAACAAAAGCGGCTCTCTCCAAGTTCCAAGAATAATACGTGATATCTCCCCAAGTTGTAGAAAACTTTTTCCTTTTGTAGCTTTTCATCTTTCCAAAACTAGGTCTTCAAAGCCCAAAGTCCAATAACAAGATGTCCACCAAGCCCATATGTGAGAAATACCCATGTGAAAATATGTCCCAAAAATAGTCGCCGGAAAACTGGTATTATGGTCGGAAGTTTGCCGGAAAATATATCTCAGGTGACCGGCAAAGTCCACCCGGTCAACGAGTCAGCTCGGTCGGGTCAACTGAGTGAACTCGGGTCAAGCACCGAGTCATACCGAGTCAACTCTGTATGAGGCTGAGCCAAGGCAACTCAGCTGAGTCAGAGTCTATGTAGGATCAGAATATCGCAACATCAATACCTCGCGAGATTAGTAAACGACAACATCGCGAAGGCGTCGCAGAAGAGTAATATAAATGACGCAATGAATGACGACAGCCGAAACACGAGAAAGATGTGAAGATCTAGCGAGAGTTTAGGAGTGTCGCGAGATTGTATACTTGTACATTTGCGATATTTCGCAAGTCATTCCCGAAAATAAAGGACAGCTTAGCTGTCATCCATTGTATAGTACCCTATATAAAGGGTCAAATAAATTTGTGGAAGAGAGATCTTTTTCCGAGTGTTAGGCAAGTCATTAGGAGAGAGAAAGTTTGTGGTGATTGGTTAGCTTTTCCATTTTATCTTGTAAACATTCAAAGAATTAATCAATAAAAATCATAGTTGTTCATCTTCAAATGTCTTAGTTGTGTGGATTCTAGTGAGGGGTGTAGTGTAGGATTTCCTGCAACTACATATTGGCGCTAGAAACAGGGAGAGAGTAAGGATTGACATCGTGATTTGAAAGAATTTGGAGTAGTAGGGAAGGAATTTCATATAATTTTCAATAGTTTACCAAAATTAAGAAATGGCTAGAAGGAGAAATGCATCCGAGCAACCAACAACTGTTAGAAGGAGTAGGAGACTTGCCGGAGAAGGGAGAAATGAAATGGGAGATCCTCAAGAAGGAACATAAGGAATGATGAAGAAAATCAAATTCAATCACCAATTCAACCAGTAGTGGATAGAACTGTGGATTATGATAGAGTAAGCGTGCATGCTTGGAGATCAGATTCTGTGGACGAAAGGGGAGAAGAACAACAATTGGTAAACAATGGACAAGTGGAGAGAGACCGAGAAGGGATTGGAGAAATAATTCATGGAAATGAAGAGATCGCGGCATTAGAGGCGTTGAGACAAACAATACATGAAGAGAGACGATTAGAAGCAGAGGAACGTGCAAATTTGACAAGACAGAATCATGAGTTGAGGATGGAAAACATCAGATTACAAAACAGAAGATCAAGAAGCACTACAAGGTCAAGTTCAAGATCAGTTAGAGAGGAAAGAAGGAGAATTTTACCTACAGAAAATGTTGATGAAGAAAACCATGAAGAAGCGCAAAATCCAGGCATAGAACATTGCGAAAGAAGAGAAATGATGGAAGATCGTTATGTTCCACGCCCCGAGAATCTTCAAAATGGGCAGAATGATGGAAATCAAGGAAATAGGCAGCGTCAAAGGCAGAATAATCCAGTTGATGAAGAAAATCAAGAAGAAGGAAGAAGAATATTGCATGGGAGAGAAGCACAGAGGAAGCAAAAAGAGATCGAGGATGAAATTGAAAGAAATTATGTTGAACAAGCACGTCTAGCTCGCGAGAGAGAAAGATTGAGAACAGAAATGGAAAAACAGGAGTTAGAAGAGGCAATTCGCCAGAATAATCATGATAATCGAGAAAGAAGACGAGAACAAAATCGCAACAATGATAATATTAATGAAGAATATGAAAGAGCACAAAGGAGAGCTGATAGGCAACAAAGAAGAGAGAAATTGATAGATATAATTGATGTGCGAATTCGTGAAAGAAGTGAAGGAGAAGATCGCAGAGAAAGACGAGAAGAGAATGATGAAAGTCAAAGCGAGACATGAACGTAGGAGAAAGAGAAGCGGAACTAAAAAGACCAATAGACTCAAATTCGATGTAAATGAACAAATTTTGAGAGAATTGGCAGAAATGAGAGGAATGATTAACTAATAAAAGGGGAGGAGGAAAGAGACAGTTGGATGAAGCCATAGAAGAAGCTGCGAAAACTCCGTTCACACAAGAGATACAATTAGGAGGAATACCATCGAAGTGCAACTTACCTACATTAACCAGCATTTTCGATGGAACAACTTGTGCGATACAACATATCAAAGCTTATATGAGATGTATGTTACAATGGGAGAATCATGATGCTATATTGTGCAAATATTTTGCATCAAGCTTGATAGGAGAAGATCTGAAATGGTTTGAAGGACTACCGAAGAACATAATAACATCTTTTAATCACTTGCATGCTATATTTTTAGGGGCATATATAAGTAATAATTCCTCGCGACCTGGTATTGAAGATGTATTTGGGTTAAAACAAAGGGTTGGTGAAACCTTGAAACATCTAACTGTGAGATGGAAGACAATGTGTAGCGAAATGGCTGGTCGTGTGGAGGAGAGATATCTCATCTTATCATTCATTAATGCTATGTTCGCAACAAATCTGTTATATATTCAAATTTTTAGAGTCAAGAATACAATCACAATGACTAAGTTGCGAGAGCTTCAGGAGGAGTATATTGCTCTAGAAGAAAAGCAAAATGAGATGGAATCATACCCTGTCGCGAATACAAGTTCAGGAACTGCGAATGCAAGTTTGTTACCCAAATTGATAAACACTGTGGCGAGTACCTCGCAAGGTCAACAAGGAATGAGAATATCAGATGATGGTCAGCAAAAGTTGGTAGCCATGGGAAGTCGCGATCAGGAAGAATTTGAAAGAGAAAGAAATTTCTACAACCGTGGCGGAAATAATAAAATTCAAAGGCTTGATCAACCGCAAAGAAACCTATGGAGGTGGAGGCATAATCAAGAGACTTATAGAGGCAGAATTATCATAGAGGGCAGCGAGGTCAAAGAGTCGTATGGGAAGAAATCAAGATGCCACCACTAAACGCTAGCGTGGAGAAGATATGGGAAGCTATAATCCTGATGGAAAACATACCTGCGCCATGGAACATGGGGAACGAACCACCTCCAGGTGACAGAAGTCATGAATTCTGTTCCTACCATCATTTTCATGGACACCAAACGAATAATTGCAGGAATATAAAAAGAATCATCCTTAGAATGATCGACCAAGGGAAACTAAATCAATTCTTAAAATGTGAAGAGAAGACTCAACCATTACCAACACCTCCGAGAAATTCACGAGTAAATACAATAAAAGGGAAAGAAACATTTGTAGTGGAAATTGGAGCGAAGGCCAAAAACTTGTTCTGCAATTCTATCGTACATTCGTACAAGACAATCGAAGATTTTCATGATAGTGTTCTCAGTAGGGTTTTCGCAAGGGATGTTGACAATAGAGAAGTAATGAACATCGCGAAGACATCGCCACTAAAAGAATGGCAAACACAGATTATTTCTTTTACCGTAGAAGAGGTACCTGAGGGTGGCGAGATGCATGACAGTCTATTAGTGGTAAGATTGGAAATTAACCCAAAACCTGTTGATGATGAAGATGATGGGGCAAAAAATTCATGGGCAATAAATATAATCTTAATTGATACTGGAAGCTCTGTAAACATCCTTTTTTACCACACCTACAAGACTATGGGGGGGAAAGATGAAGATCTGATACCTTCAACCTATAAGATTTATGGTTTTAATGGTATTGCCAATAAACCTAAAGGAGAAACTCGCATGATAATACCGCTAAAAGGATTATCAACTGAAATCTTGTTTTGTATAGTCGATGTGGAATCCCCCTATAATGCATTAATTGGGCGACCTTGGTTACATGAGATCTTGGGTGTAGCATCAACTTACCACCAGTGTATCAAATTTCCTCATCCCAATGGTGTTGGAGTTATAAAAGGAGATTGGGTTGAGGGACAAAAGTGCTATGAAGTTGATGTGGAGTCTTGCGAGGAAAGGGCTGCTCAAAAGAAGAATTGGAAGTGGAATATCAAAGAAGAACAAAGAAGAGAAAGGCTGATGGTGGACACAATAGAAGTGAGAGGTAAATATATATTGCGAGACCAATGCTTGAAAATAATTAGAAGTTGCGATGATCTCGCAAAAGGGAAGGAAATATCAGGGAATTTGAATGAAGAAACAGAGAGCAACAGGAGTAAGAAGTGTAAGAAATAAATAATTGATTTTAGGGATTGTTTAAAAAAAAAAAATGTTTGGGGTGACAAAGATATGTCAAAGGTAGAAAGGATATGATGATCGATGAAGGAGTACGCGAAAGTCTCGCGATTCATGAATATAACGAAAGTTTGGTTAAATAATTACAGCAAGATCACAGCAAATGAAGCAAGATTATGTGATAATTTCACATAGATAATGAGAAGAAATAATCAAAAATTAATGAATGATTGCAAGAATTGATAGAAATGAATGAATGAGTGAATGGGACGAACCTTTATGGCATACACCCTAGTTCGCGAATGATATTTCGCAAGAGGCAAATGTAAGACCTAAAGTGCGTCATATAAGGGGGTATCTCTTGACATGGATCAGGGAAAAGGTTACACCGCCCGGAACCCGAGTCATGAAAATTTGGGGTCAATAAAGCCCATCCGGGGGAGATACCTTGGATTTCCAACTATATGTATAAGGTTATACCCTGGTTGGACGACCGAGGGTCTCTTCCAAGGAGTCAGTGTATGACCAAAGTGCCGAGGTACACGGTTGAGCCAAGAGTGCCTGGGCATTTGAAGTGTCTCGGCCATTCTTGGCAAGTCTTGGCACATGCCGCACTCTACCAAGAAAACTCCACTTAGGGTGCAGTCTCGTAACCATAAACCCTATAGGTATAAGGGATAAGAGGCTGCGAAAACAACTGGTTGTTGTTAAGACCGGATTGGAGGAGCTAGTCTTGTATGGCCGATGTACGCCTCCATGAAGGGGCAACCAGGGAGATGATAAGGGCGGCACCCTCCATTAGGGAGCAATGATAAGTGTCTTAAGATGCAAATGTCATGAGGCTCTATTTTCGCAAGAAAATTTAGGCTTGTCATATTTGTGCGATGATCCTGAAGAGGCAATAATACTAACGCGAGGGTAAGGCGATATCAATGGGTCTTTACATGAAAGTGTAAAGACGCGTCCTGCGATTTCGTCGCAAAGGTGGCAATGTGATGGGGCTTTACGTTCGCAAGAATATTTAGGAAGAGTTCATATTGTCGCAAGTATTATTAAAAATATCGATTTAAGATAGGCAAAAATACTAAAGAAATGATTGTAGGATCATAATATCGCAACGGACAAGGTTCGCGGGATTAATAAACGACGGTGTCGCGAGGGAGTCGCAGGGAGCTAAAATAAACGACGCGATGAATAACGACAAACAAAATAATTGGAAGACATGAAACCTGGCGAGGGTTAAGAAGTGTCGCGAGAATGAATATTCGTGCACTTGCGACACTTCGCGAGACATTCAGAAAATAAAGGATAGCTTAGCTGTCATCCACTATGTATTACCCTATATAAAGGGCTAAATGAGTCTGTTGAAGGGAGAGATCTTTTTGAATGGTGAAGCAAGTCATTAGGGGAGAGAAAGTTTAAGAGCGCTTTAATTTCCAAGTGTAATTCTATTGTACTGTGTAAACATTTCATGGAATCAATTAATAAACATTCTTGATCACACATCTTTCAATGGATTAGTCAAGCAAAACTGAGTAAGGGGTGTAGTGTGGGAAATCCTGCAACTACATATGCGCTAGAAACGAGGAGAGAGCGAGAGATTGACGTAGAAATTGGAAAGAATTTGGATTAACGAGAGAAAAGGTTTGGAG
The DNA here is from genome assembly GCA_023531295.1 of Papaver armeniacum. Classification (NCBI taxonomy): domain Eukaryota; kingdom Viridiplantae; phylum Streptophyta; class Magnoliopsida; order Ranunculales; family Papaveraceae; genus Papaver; species Papaver armeniacum. The sequence continues at coordinate 52,459 of JAJJWW010016293.1, forward strand.
AGATACTCAAGAATTCATTGAAAAAGAAAAATGGCTAGAAGAAGAAACGTACAAGGGCAACCAACAATTGTAAGAAGAAGTGGGAGACTACTTTGGAGAAATGAGGAATGAAACGGGAGAATCGTCAAGGATGAATATGAGAAATGATGAGAAAATCAAAATCAGCCACCGATCTCCCCAAAGTAGCAAACGCGGCTGTGGATTATGATAGAGTAAGTGTACATACTTGGAGGTCGATTCGAAGACGAGAGGGAAGAGGAGCAGCGAGATGGTGAACAATGGACAAGGAGGAGGAGAGCAAGGAATGAATGGAGAAATGAATCCGTAAAACGAAGAAATCGCAGCGTTAGAAAGATTGAGACAAACAATACATGAAGAGAGACAACTAGAGGCAGAGGAACGAGCAAACTTGACAAGACAGAATCATGAATTGAGGATGGAAAATATGAGATTGCAAAATAGGAGATCAAGAAGTAGTGTGAGATCAAGTTCAAGATCGATTAGGGAAGAAAGAAGGAGAGTTTTACCAACAGAAAGTACCGAAGAAGAAAACCAACAAGAAACACAAAATCCAAGCACAAGAGCATGGCGAGAGAAGAGGGAAATGGAAGATCGTTATATTCCTCAGCCCGAAAATCTTCAAGATGAGCGGAATAGGGAAAATCAAGGAAACATGCAACTCCAAGGGCCGAATGACCCAGCTGCTGAAGGAAGAATAATCTTGCACGGGAGAGAAGAATTGAGAAGAAACCGAGAGATCTTGAGGATGACATTGAGAGGCACTACATTGAACAAGCACGGCTAGCTCGCGAGAGAGAAAGGATAAGAGCGAGAAATGGAAAATCAAGAGATGGAAGAGGCAATCAGAGAATAACCATGACAACCGGGAAAGAAGGAGGGAACAAAATCGTACCAATAGAAATATTAATGAAGAATATGAGAGGGTGCGAGATGAGAGCCGAGAGACAGCCAAGAAGAGAGAACAACCGATATAATGGCGTGCGAATTGAAGAAAGAAATGAAGAAGAGCATCGCAGGAAAGGAGAGAATAAAATAACGAGCAAGAAGGTCAAAACAGCACGAGCGTAGAAGGAGAGGCGAGCTAAAAAGACCAAGAGAGTCAAATTCGAGGCAAATGAACAAATCTTAAGAGAAATCATTTGAAATAAGAGGATTCTTGAACAATAGAAGGGAAGGAGGAAGGAAACAATTGGACGAAGCCATCGCAGAAGCTGCGAAGAATCCCTTCACGCTAGAAGTACGAGATGGGAGGAATACCTCCTAAGTGCAATCTACCTGCATTAACCAACATCTTTGATGGAACAACTGTGCGGTACAACATATCAAGGCTTATATGAGATGTATGTTGCAGTGGGAGAATCATGATGCTATACTGTGCAAATATTTCGCATCAAGCCTAATAGGAGAAGCACTAAAATGGTTTGAAGGTCTGCCAAGGAACACAATCACATCATTTAACCATTTACAAGCCACATTCCTGGGGGCATACATAAGTAACAACTCTTCACGACCAGGCATTGAAGATGTATTCGGGTTGAAACAAAGGGTTGGCGAGAGCTTAAGGCAGCGATTGACAATAAGATGGAGGACCATGTGTAGCGAAATGGCGGGACGGGTTGAGGAAAGATATCTCATCCTCTCATTTGTGAATGCTCTCTTCGCGACTAACTTGTTATACATTCAAATTTTTAGAATCAAAAATACAATCACGATGGCAGAATCTGAGAGTTACAGGGAAGAGTATATTGCCTTAGAAGAAAGACGAGAATGAAATGAATTCTTATCCGATCGCGAACACAAGCTCGAATGCTGTGAACGCAAGCTTGTTGCCTCAATTCATAAATACGGTGGCGAGCACTTCGCAAGGACAAGACGCAGGGGAAGGGCGATGAGGACATCGGAAGATAGTAGCCATGGGAAGCCACGACCAAGAAGAGTTTGAACGAGAAAGGAACTACTACAACCGTAAATAACAGCAATAATAAGATTCAGAGGCTAGATCATGTACAAGAAACTTACGGTGGACGGAGGCAAAATAATCATGCAAGGCGAGAGAAGTCGCGAGAATAGTATGGGAAGAGATTAAGATGCCTCCTTTGAATGCTAGTGTGGAAAAGATCCGGGGAAGCTATACTTGTAATGTAAGATGTACCAGCACCTTGGAACGTGGGAATGGAACCACCACCGGGCGACAGAAGCCATGAGTTTTGTTCTTATCATCGCTTCCATGGGCATCAAACAAACGATTGTAGAAACATAAAGAGAATTATTCTCAGGATGATTGATCGGGGGAAAGTGAATCACTTTCTAAAGGGAGAAGAAAAAGGCCGGACATTACCACCACCACCGAGAGATGCACAGAATAGTGTCAGCGAAAGGAAAGGAAACATTTGTGATAGAAGTTGGAACAAAAGCTAAAAATTTGAATTGCAACTCTATCGTCCACTCCTATCGCACAATCGAAGATTTTCATGACAACGTGCTCGAGTAGAGTCTTTGCGAGAGATGCTAATGATAAAGAAATAATGAGTCGGCGAGAACGACCTTGATTAGAAAAGTGGTGAAGACTATTTCTTTCTCTGCAGATGAAGTGCCAAAAGGAAGAGAAACACATGATAGCCCGTTGGTTGTGAAACTAGAGATTAACCCAAAACCAGTTGATGGAGAAGATGATGAAGCGAGAAGATTGTTGGGCGATCAACCGAATCCTAATCGATACGGAGGAAGTTCGGTGAATATTCTTTTTTACCATACTTACAAGACGATGGGAGGAAAGGATGAGGATTTGATCCCCTCGACATACAAGATATATGGCTTTAATGGCACTGCAAACAAGCCAAAGGGAGAGGTTCACATGAGAATACCTCTACAAGGATTATCAAGCGATGTTTTATTCGTGTGGTTGACGTGGAATCTCCATATAATGCGCTGATTGGGAGGCCATGGCTTCATGAAATCTTGGGGTCGCATCAACATACCACCAATGTATAAAATTTCCACATCCAAACGGCATTGGTATTATACAGGGAGATTGGAAGGAGTCGCAACAATGTCATGAGGTTGATGTAGAAAGCTGCGAAGAAAGAAATGCCAAAAGAAAGGGTTGGAAGCAACATGTGAGAGATGAGCAGAGAAAGGAAAAAACTGATGGTGGATGCTATAGAAGTAAGGATTGAACATACCTCGCGAGGTGAATGCCTAGAGACAGGCGAATATTATGATAATAAAGAAGCGAAGGATATGAGGAACAAAAGGCATAAGAAGTGAATAATCAACAAAAACAGGAGGAAAAGTAGCAGTTGAAGTAATGATGTGCGAGAATCTCGCAGTCAAGAGTAAATGAGAGTTCGGTTAAGAAAGAAAAGTGAAATACAACAAATGAAATGGAACTATGTGAATACTTCGTAAACAAATATCGGCAAATAATGAAACATGAATGATTGAATGATTTAACAAAGATGAATGTGTAAAAGAATGGGACGAACCTTTATGGCGTACACCCTAGTTCGCGAATAACATTTCGTAAGAGGCAAATGTAAGACCTAAAGTGCGTCATATAAGGGGGTATCTCTCGACATGACTCAGGGGGAAGGTTACACCGCTCCCGAAGCACTGGTCATGAAAATTTGGGGCCCATGAAAGCCTAAGGAAGAGGTACCTTGGATTCCCAACTATATATATAAGGTTATACCCTGGTTGGGCGACCGAGGGTCTCTTCCAAGGAGTCGGTGTATGCTCAAGGCGCCGAGGTACACGGTTGAGCCGAGTGCCGGGATGGATGAACCTACCACTGGCCATTCTTGGCAAGTCTTGGCATATGTTGCACTCGCCGAAGAAAACTCCACTTAGGGTGCAGTCTTGTAACCATAAACCCTATAGGTATAAGGGATAAGAGGCTGCGAAAACAACTGGTTGTTGTTAAGACCGGATGGGAGGAGCTAGTCTTGTATGGCCGATGTTTCGCCTCCTTGGAGGGGCAACCGGGAGATGATAAGGGCGATGCTCTCCATTAGGGGGAGTGTCAAAACAGACGCAAATGTCATAAGGCTATGTTTTCGCAAGAGAATTTAGGCTTGTCATATTTGTGCAATGATCCTGCAGAGGCAATAATACTAACGCGAGGGTAAGGCGAGATCAATGGGTCTTTACACGACAGTGTACGGACGTCCTGCGATTTCGTCGCAAGACGGCAATGTCATGGGGCTTTATGTTCGCAAGGATATCTAGACCTGTCATATTTTCGCAACTAAAACATCCTGCAGAGGCAAAAATACATGGAAAATGATAAGGCAAGATCAATGGGTCTTTACATGCAAGTGTAAAGACGTCCTGCGATTTTGTCGCGATGAAAGGTAAGGTGGGAAGACCTCTAATTAGGGAAGTCTAACTTGGAAGACCACACAAAAATGATAAGGCAAGGTCAATGGGCCATTGCATGAAAATGTAAAGGCGACTGCGACCTTGTCGCAACAAGAAGAGATAAAACAAAGACTACCGAAACGATAAGGCGAGACAAGTAGGATTCTTGATTTATGAAGATACCCGCGATCTCGTCGCAACGATACATTTCAATAACAATAAAATTATTATCCAACCAAATACATGATGACAACTAAAATCTTCCATCCGAAGATAAATAACGAGAGGCAAGTATGGGAATGGAAAAGATGGAATATTGTTATTCATCTTCTGATGCAAGAGTTATACATCAATAATGTTAGCCAATTATATTACAAAGAAGAACTACCAAAAAAGGGGAGTGAAGATTGAATTTAGGGGGGGACAATCCAAGAAGTACACTATAATAAAGAGATACAGAAATGTACAGATATTAGAGGCAGCGAAAGAAAACAAAAAGAATTATCTCTTTGGTGATTCTTCTCCTTCATTTGATTCTTGGTCCTATTATTCTCATCGCGAGAATTTTCTTCTTCGCTAGCCTCACTATCGAAACGTCTCGAGACGGGGCGATTCTCGGGAACCTTTTCGAAAGCCAGGGATATGAATGCAGAGGGATATTGTGGTCCTTACAAACATACTCCATGGCTTCATTGCGAAAACGAACGGCATCATTATTAAAATTGGCCACTGTCGTTAGAAATTGTTTCTTCAACTTGAAATATTTATTCTCGCGAAGGGAGAGACTCTTTTTGAAAGTTGTTCTTTTTCGATTTCAAGTTCTTCAATTCTCATTTGGAAAATTCTGGCGAGTTGTTCTTTTCGATTCAAGCTCTCTAATTCTAACTTGAAGTCTCTTCTCGGATTCTACAAATAAGTAACAACAAGTTAATAATTTACAAGCAATACTACGTAGTAAGAAGCGATAAGGTATAATAAGTAACCTTCTCTATCGGATATCATATCTTTAATCAAGGAAGTGTGCTCGGCATGAAGACTAACATCAACACCTAGGTTATTCTGGCATTATCTAAAACTTTCGCAGCCAGGCAAATTCATCATCACTATTAATAACAAGAAGAGAACGAACTTGCTCTTCTTTGCTTAAGTATGGTATTACGATGAAGGAGTTCATCTCGTTCAACTTGCACACCAAGAAGAGATTTGTGGAATTCTGCTAACGCCTGTGCACCTCTGTTAGTAATGCGATCGTTCTCATCTATAAGATCACTAATTTTCTTCCTTAAAGTCTTGATTTTCTTCTCGGAATCAAGGTACATTCGTTTAAAGCGATTAGTTAAATTTAAACTAGATCTATGTTCGATCTCTAAGAGATGATATTTGGATTGAAGATCCTTTAATGAAAGGAGGTTAGTTTTATTTGAGAAACTACTTAGAGATTGATTGAGGTGAGTAAGAAGGACATCATCATTCATAGGCTCGGGAAATGAATGGAGAAGAATGGATTCTTCGGAGAGATTATATACGTCTGAGAATAATAGTCAGACAAAGAAAAATAAAAGATAGCATGAAAAGGATTTGAGAATTGAAAATTATTATACCATAAAGTTCTTTGATTTGAATTACGAAGAGTGATTACTCTCTCCTTTTGGGAGTCCAGATCGGCTTCTAATTTTTGAATCTTATCGCGAGATGACGCGGCTTCAACTTCCAGCTCTTGGGTCTTCTTGTTCAATTGTAAATTTCTCTTTTCAAGATTATTGCGTCTTCTCTCGAGATCTGAGGCAACTACAAAAGAAGTTTTTCCAGCCTATGAAAGAAGATAGAAAAACCGTTAATACATATATATTTAAAAATTTAAAATTAACAGGAAATATGACTGCATGCATACCAAAGACCCAAGTGCGTTCAAGAAGTCAGGAGACACAATTCTAGAGGCTCCATTGAAAGAATTATTGCCCTCTAGTAAAGCAGCATTACACACATTTGCGAGAGCCCCGCAAAGGGAAGCTAGGGGAGCATCTCTCATTCCTTGGAAAGAGTCTGAGAAGATGCTAAATAATTGATCCATAGGAGAACCGCCAATGGAATCTCGTTAGCGAGAGAGGGATTCGAATCATGGTTATCCTCGTCAGAAGATTCGGAGCTTGAACTAAGGCGAGAAGAAGACTGAGTCTTTCGCTTCTTAGTTAATGGAGCAGAAGATTTATCTTTGCGAACGACGGTTTTACCCTTACTTCTAATCTTCGCGGCTACAGCTTCTTCAACTCCAACCTTCGCATATGGTTAAAGATAAGAAACAGAGGCAACAATATTGTTTCAAATAACAAAGGAAATGTTTCTTACTTCACCCGTAAGCGATCGAAGTATCGTCAGTACTCTCCAACGGATTATCCTTATAGCTTCTTCTCAATTTGGCGATCTGAAAAATTCCACAAACTCAGCAAATATAAAAAGAAAGTTGCGAAGGCAAGATTTGAAGTGAAAAACATACCTCTTTTGCCTTATCAGGCCATTTGAATTCCCAAGGATGATATCCTGCGAGATTCGCAGGAAGAATATGCGAGCCCGCGATGTAAGGGCCATTTAAAATCAAGGGTACAACCCACCACTTCTCATCCTTGGAGTGGCGAGGAGTAGTATTATTGCCGGGTGCCGGTCAATATCTTGCATGAGTAATTTATCCTCGGGGACATTATCCTTCTTTTCGAGGCGAATGCCCCAACGAGATTTCGCATTCCTCATCTTTATCACTTGAATAATTTTCAAAAAAGTTCTCTACAAGTGTATTTCTCAAGATCTATTTCCAAGTTTGCGAAATCGGGGTTTCTAACAAGTATTAGGGTATAAAGATCCTTTGCCAAAGCACCACGGTTCGCGAACTCAAGCATTAGGCGAATGCAATCGCCACATAATTGATAAACGGCCGAGAGAATTTTTCATGGGCCAAGATTTCATAAAATAAAGGCATCTCGGGATTGTATAAGGGAATGGGAAGTCTGCGAGAAGTCGACCTAGCGAGACTATAATTTTTTGATCATCACATTGATGATCGGAAAACAACTTTGCGAAAGAATAGATGAAGATTCTTGATCGGGAATGGTTGATAGAGTAAAACCCTTCTCGAGCAACTTCTGTTGAACTTCATCAAAAGAAGATTTGTATGCACGACTAATGAAAGCCATTATCATTATGGGAATGGATGGGAGGTTGGAGATTAGGATCAGCGTTAGAAGGGATGAAGAAAAGAGTTACAGTAGCAGGAGCGCAAATTGCGGAAGGAGAGAGTCAAGAAAAGTTGCAGAGAGAAACTAAAGGAAGAAAAGAGGAGGAAAAGAAAGCTATATATAGAAAAATCAAAAAAGATTCTTGAGGAAAACGAGGGCATTTAATGCGAGAAGAGACACGAACGGACGAGAATAAACGGGTGGAAGAGACGTGTCAAGAAAAGACTTTAATAGTCAAAATCTGTGTAATAGTACGGAGCTGAAACAGATAAAGATAAGTAGTTGCGATAAGATTCAAAATATTGATTCTCATGATATTCTCTCCCTCGCAGAGGAGATGTAAGGAGAGACAGGAGACGGAACTTCATATATATACTACAAAGAAGCTCGGAACTTCGCTAAAAGAATAGAGGCAAGTACGTACTTTTCAAGAAAAATATTCTTTCGCTCGTTCCTTCACCGATTGAAACCAAGGATTATTACAACAATGAATTTTTCCTTCAAATCGCTCTTCAAGCAATATTCAAGGAAAAAGAGGCAAGATGTAGGATCATAATATCGCAACGGACAAGGTTCGCGGGATTAATAAACGACGGTGTCGCGAGGGAGTCGCGAGGGAGCTAAAATAAACGACGCGATGAATAACGACAAACAAAACAATTGGAAGACATGAAACCTGGCGAGGGTTAAGAAGTGTCGCGAGAATGAATATTCGTGCACTTGCGACACTTCGCGAGACATTCCCGAAAATAAAGGATAGCTTAGCTGTCATCCACTATGTATTACCCTATATAAAGGGCTAAATGAGTCTGTTGAAGGAGAGATCTTTTTGAATGGTGAAGCAAGTCATTAGGAGAGAGAAAGTTTAAGAGCGCTTTAATTTCCAAGTGTAATTCTATTGTATTGTGTAAACATTTCATGGAATCAATTAATAAACATTCTTGATCACACATTTTTCAATGGATTAGTCAAGCAAAACTGAGTAAGGGGTGTAGTGTGGGAAATCCTGCAACTACAATGATAAGACAAGGTCAAGGGGTCGTTACATGAAAGTGTAAAGACGTCCTGCGATTTTGTCGCAAGACGGCAATGTCATGGGACTTTATGTTCGTAAGAATATTTAGGCCTGTCATATTGTGAATAAAAATGAGGGGTGGAAAAATAAGACCTTTAACTAGGAAGGCAAAATAAGACCACACATGAGCAATGATAAGGCAAGATCAATGGGTCATTACATGAAAATGTAAAGACGTCCCCTGCGATCTTGTCGCAATGATGAATTTCAACATAAATGAAGATAAGATCACACAAGAAATTGAGTAACCAAATAAACTTGTGAAAATGGCTATATTTCTTCATTTATTTGTGAAGAATTAGCATTATATTTCTTCAATTGGATTAGGTTGCGAAACTAAGAAGTATTATTACTTAAAGGTTATCGATTTAATCTCTCATGTGAAAATAAATAACAGAGGCAAATATGGGAATGATTAGAGCAAAAACTTGTTATTTATTTTCATATGATAGATCTACAGTAAGAGATTACAAAAATGGAAGGCTAGAAGGATAAATGTACAAGTATCACAAGAAGAGAAAAAGGAAAATAGAGCTATCTCTCAGTTTATTCTTCTTTTTTATCAGACTCCTCTACTTCGCTTGCATCACTATCAGAGATATCTGAGGAAGGCATATTTTCAGGAACTTCATCAAGAAGACAAGGATATGAAGAAAGAGGAATGCGATGGTCATCACAAACTGTCTCAATAGTTTGATTGCGAAAACGAACAACATCATTATTGAAATTCGACATCAGTAGTTTGTAATTGCTTCTTCAACCTGGAATACTTGTTGTTGCGAAGATAGAGGTCCTTTGCAAGTTGTTCTTTTTCAGATTCAAGTTCTTCAATTCTTGTTTGATATCTCTTCTCAGCTTCTGTGAACGTATGATAATGAGTCAGTAACTTAATAGCAGTTTCACAAAAAAGAAGTGGTAAAATAAATAATAACAGTTAACAACCTTCTCTGCCAGAAATCATATCTTTAACCAAGGCAGTATGCTCAGCATGAAGACTGACGTTAACACCTAAGTTATTTCTGGCATTATCTAGAACTTTCGCAGCCCAAGCGAATTCATCATCACTATTTATGACAAGAAGTGAACGAATTTGATTTTCTCGCTCATTAAGCACAACATTTTGGCGAAGAGATTCATCTCGTTCAATTTGGACTTCAAGAAGAGTTTTTTGGAATTTCGCTAATGCTTGTGCACCTTGATTAGCAATGCGATCCTTGTCATCTATAAGGCTATTAATTTTCTTCCTTAGAATATTATTATTCTCGTGGGAGCTAAGATATAAACGTTTAAATCGGTTGGCTAAACCTAAACTAGATTTATGCTCAATTTCTAAGAGATGAAATTTGGTTCGAAGTTCATTTATTGAAAGAGAGTTAATTTTGTTCGACGAACTACTTAAAGATTCGTTGAGATAAGCAAGAAGAGCATCATTATCCATAGGCTCAAGAAATGAATGGAGAAGGATGGCTTCTTCAGAAAGATTATAAATGTCTGCAAAAATGATAAGTCAGGCAAAGAAAAATAAATGACAAAATAAAAATGAGGAAAAGAGAAGAGTTTTGTACCATAAAGTTGTTGATTAGCACTTTGAAGGGTAGAAATTTTATTCTTCTGAGTAGAAGATTCAGCTTCCAGTTGTTGAATTCTTTCGCGAAGAGTAGCAGTCTCATTTTCACTCTTCTTGCGAGATGTCACAACTTCAACTTCTAGTTCTTTGTTCTTCTCTTTAAGTTGAAGGTTTTTCTTTTCAAGATTGTTGCGCCTTTTCTCGAGATCTGAGGCAACAACAAAGGAAGTTATCCCAGACTATAAAGGAAAGTAAAGAAATTGTTAAGATAAGGTTTATAATTGAAATCACAAAAAAAATAAAGAAATATGAACATACCAAGGCACTAAGTGCATTTAAGAAACTGGGAGTCATTGTCCTGGAAACTCCACGAAAAGAATCATTATCCGCTAGCAGGGGGCATCACAGATATTTGCGAGAGCTTCGCATGTAGCAGAAAAATGATCACCTCCCAAAACTTGCATAGAATCAGAGAAAACATTAGACAGTTGCGCCATAGCAGATTCGACTGAATGATTCTCCTTCGCAAAAGAAGTGTCAACCTCATCATTATTTTCATCAGAGTTCTCGCCGGTTTACGAATTAGAGTGAGAAGAGGAATAGATTTTCCGTTTCTTAGAAGATGGAGCAGAAGACTTATCCTTGCGAAGAGTAATCTTATTATTACCTTTAGCCTTCGCAGCTTCAGAAATATCATTCTCTTCAACGCCAACCTTCGCACACGAATGAAGATAAGAAACATAGGCAACAATATTGTTAAAAATAATAAGGAAAAATATTTCTTACTTCATCCGTGATTGAACGAAGTGTCGCCAGAGTACTCGCCTTTGGATTTCTTTTGTAGCTCCTTCTCAATTTGATGATCTGAAAAATTCGCAAGATTAGATATAAGAGGAAGTAAAGATTGTAAAATAGGTAAAAGTTAGGAAGTATACCTCTTTTGCTTTCTCGGGCCAATTAAATACCCAAGGATGATAATTTGCGAGATTCGCAGGGAGTACATGGGAACCTGAAATGTAAGGTCCGTTCAAAAATAGCGGAAAGACACACCACTTCTCATCTTTAGAGTAGCGAGGACATTGTTCTTGCCAGAGTGCCAATCAATATCTAACATGAGTATCTTATCGTCGGGAACGTTCTCTTTTCTTTTCAATCGAGCACCCCAACGAGATTTATCATTCTTCATATTTATCACTTCATAATTTTCAAAAAAAGTTTTCTACTGTGTACTTTTCAGCGACTATCTCTAAGTTTGCGAATTTAGGATCTTTGACGTTATCAGGATATAAAGACCCCTTACCAGCGCCACGATTGGCGAATTCAAGCATTAGACGGATGCAATCACCACTTAATTGATAAATAGCTCGCGAGAATTTCTCATGAGCAAGAATTTCATAGAACAAGGGCAGTTCGGGATTGTAGAGAGGAATGGGAAGACCTGCGAGGAGTTGAACTAGCGAGATTATGATTTTCTGATCATCACACTGATAATCAGTAAACAACTTTGCAAAAAGAATAGATGAAGATTCTTGATTGGGAATAGTAGACAAGGTGAAACCCTTCTCTTGTAAATTCTTTTGAGTTTCACCCAAAAGGGTTTCATACCTATGGTAGGTGCTTTAAAGAGCTTTCCTACGACTATGTCTAAACCGCAAGTGCACGGTGTCTAGTTTATAGACAGTGGCAAATACGGGTCATTCCACAGAGAACTAGAGTGTGTAATGTAATCCAAGGCTTTACTTGACTGAATTCCAGCAATTGATAGAGGCTTTTGATGTTTGTGTGTCGATACGACAAATTTGAGTGGTGACAGTGATTATAAGCTAAGGTAATAACGAGCAAGGCTGTTGAATCGATGTTGTTGAGACACTAGGGTGTTTAACTCCACCCTACGATCTTGTACTAAGTAATGTAAATTTTCATGGAAACTTGTTCTATTGCCTTCCATTAAAGGCCTCGGTAGGATATTTGATGAACTAACTCAACTTGTCTACCCCTAGTATTGCGGGTCTTATTACGGCACTGCACTTGAAGTAATCACGAAGCAAAGCTAGCCTAGTGGTTCACTAATTTCCTAAGCATACATTCCCTAAGAACAACTTGACAATCTACTTACTTCATATTAAATCAAAGGGTTTCATCACACCCTAGTTTGATTGCTTAGAACATCATGCAATTGATAAAACAAAATTCAAATTCAAATTACAAAATTGAAACCCTAAAACATGGACTAAAACTGACTAGGTTTCTCTTACATCACAATTCTACTACCGAATATCTAAACAGCACCTAATTCGCCCTCCGGTATGGTTAAATCCGACTTTAACGCTCTAATCAACTAAGGAACCCGATTGCGTTCTCCAGTACTTCCAAGTTCTTGTTATTTCGGTCAGACTCTCTATGTAAACATAGCTAAAAGCATGCTAGTGACTCTAAAATCTCTAAAGTTGGAGGTTTTTATGCAAATTTTTGACTTCTTTTTTTTTTTTTTTTTTGAAAAGAAAGACTAAAAACTCTATATGCAAATGTATGTACCCCCAAACCTAAATTAAACATTGTCCTCAATGTGTCAACAGATAATAAGAGTTCAAAAAGTCACATACCAAGAGAACTATGTTAAATAAAGAAAAGGGAAGAGATTACCGGATGCAAGAGGGTGTTGCTAAACCATAGAAAGATGAATGCTTTGAAAGCAAACAATCACGAGCGCAAGACAAAAAGGTTGGTTAGCACACATCAAGATTATGCAAAAAGAAAAAGAAAAAGGGAAAGATGATGGATGTTTAGTCCATAAGTATGTACACAAGTGAACTAGATCAGTCCACATAGATGGGGTCTTCCAAGTCAACGGTCTCAACTTCTGGTGGAAGATGCTCCAGAAATGGTTTCAATCTCTGACCATTGACTTTGAAAATGTTCTTGTTTGCTGGGTTTTCAACTTCTACAGCTCCATGGGGAAAGACGGTACGTACCACGAATGGTCCTGTCCATCTAGAACGTAGCTTTCCCGGAAACAAATGCAATCTAGTGTTGTACAATAAAACTTTCTGTCCTGGGGTGAAAGACTTGCGCATAATGCGCTTGTCGTGAAACACTTTCATCCTATGTTTGTACGTTTTGGCACTATCATATGCATCGTTTCTCAATTCTTCTAACTCATTGAGTTGAAGTTTTCGGGTACCAGACCTTATCAAGATCAAAATTCAATTTTGTTTCACGACCAAAGATGCACGGTGTTCTAACTCAACAGGTAGATGACATGCTTTCCGTACACAAGTCTGTAAGGAGACATCCCAATGGGAGTCTTGTATGCAGTCCTATAGGCCCATAAAGCATCGTTTAGGCGCAAAGACCAATCTTTCCTAGAAGGATTGACGGTCTTCTCAAGAATATGCTTAATTTCCCTATTAGAAACTTCTACTTGGCCACTGGTTTGAGGATGGTAAGGTGTTGCGACCTTATTAGTGATTCCATACTTGCGCACTAGTGATTCAAAGGGTCTATTGCAGAAATGACTACCTCCATCATCGATTATCGCTCTCGGGGTTCCAAAACGGAGAAAATGTTCTCCTTAAGAAAAGAAAGAACAACTTTATGGTCGTTGGTTTTGGTTGCAATGGCCTCTACCCACTTAGAGACATAATCGACAACTACAAGGATGTACAACTTACCTTCAGAATTCGGAAATGGACCCATGAAATCAATGCCCCAAACATCAAACAGCTCAACAATCAATATGGGTTGTAAGGGCATCATGTTTCTCCTAGATATACTTCCTAGTTTCTGGCATCGGTCACAAGCAACACAGAATGCATGGCAATCCTTAAACAGTGTTGGCCAATAGAAACCGCTTTGCAAGATCTTTGCAAAGTTTTTCTTGGCACTAAAGTGGCCTCCACATGCATGGTCATGACAGAAAGAGATGACGTCCCTTTGTTCGAATTGGGGACACATCTCCTAATGATTTGGTCTTGGCAAGACTTAAACAAATATGGGTCATCCCAAAGGAAATGTTTAACTTCAGCCAAGAACTTAGCACGGTCTTGTTTAGACCAATGCAAGGGCATTCTACCGGTAGCAAGGTAGTTCACAATATCAACAAACCAAGGCATCTCGGACACAAGCATCAATTGCTCATCGGGGAATGATTCCCTAATCAACACAGACTCATCGAGAAGATTCAACATTCAACCTAGACAAGTGATCATCAACAACATTTTTCGACCCTTTCTTATCTCGAATTTCGAGGTTGAACTCTTGTAGCAAGAGTATCCATCGAATTAGACGAGCCTTAGCATCTTTCTTAGACAAAAGATATCTCAATGCAAAGATGATCGAATAAATGATGACCTTAGACCCTATCAAATAAGATCTAAACTTGTCTAATGCAAACACAACAGCTAGCAACTCCTTCTCGGTAGTGGAATAATTCAATTGAGCATCATTAAGTGTTTTACTAGCATAGTAGATCACATAAGGGAGTTTGTCTACTCGTTGGCCCAAAACAGCTCCTACAAAGACATAGTCGGACGCATCACACATAATCTCAAATGGTAATGACCAATCGGGGGTCGACTATAGGGCAGATGTAAGGAGAGCCTTAAGTTGCTCCCATGCTTCCTTACAAGCATCATCAAAGACAAATGCAACATCTTTTGCAAGAAGATTGCACAAAGGTCGTGAAATTTTACTAAAGTCTTTGATGAATCGGTAAAAACCCGCATGGCCTAGAAATGATCCGATGTCCCTCACGTAACGAGGTTGAGGCAACTGTTGAATGAGATCTACCTTGGCTTTGTCTACTTCTATGCCTTTTTCCGAGATGATATGCCCTAGAACAATGCCCGAATTAACCATAAAATGGCATTTTTCCCAATTCAAGACCAAACTCTTCTCCTTACACCTAACTAGCACACATGTGAGGTGATGCAAACACTCATCAAATGAAGATCCAAACACGGAAAAATCATCCATAAAAATCTCAAGAAACTTATCTACCATGTCGGAAAAAATGCTCATCATGCAACGTTGAAAAGTAGCGGGTGCATTGCACAGACCCAAAAGGCATACGACGATAAGCAAATGTTCCATAAGGACATGTAAAAGTGGTCTTTTGTTGGTCTTCGGGTGCTATGTGAATTTGGTTGTAGCCAGAATAGCCATCTAAGAAGCAGTAGTACTTATGTTTGGCTAACCTTTCCAGCATTTGGTCAATGAAGGGAAGGGGAAAATGGTCTTTCTTGGTTCTTCGTGTTGAGTTTTCTATAATCAATACATACTCGCCACCCAGTGGTCACACGGGTGGGAAGGAGCTCATTCATCTCGTTTTGAACAACAGTAATGCCAGACTTCTTGGGTACTACCTGAATAGGACTGACCCACTGGCTATCAGGGACGGGGTAAATGATACCCGCGTCAGCGATTTGAGAATCTCACCCTTGACAACATCTCTCATGTTGGGGTTAAGTCTCCTTTGCATTTCCCTAGATGGTTTAGTGTTCTCCTCAAGGTTTATGTGATGCATGCAAATTGTGGGACTTATACCCTTAAGATCGGAGATGGTCCAACCTAAGGCACCTTTATGTTCTTGAAGTACTTCTAGGAGTCTACTTTCCTGTTCCGTGTCTAAATATGATGCAATAATCACAGGTAAAGTCTCAGAAGGACCTAAGAATGCATACTTCAAGGTATCGGGTAAAGGTTTCAAATCAAGCTTAGGTGGTGTCTCAAGAGGTGGGGCAGATTTGGTATCAGAGAGTGGAAGTGGTTCCACTGCATTCTGCCATTTAGCAATATCCATGGGTGGGACCGATTCAAGCAAAGAGTTAATTTCACCAATGTACTTAGACTCAAAGAAATCTAAGTCAAAGTTATCTAAACAGGCTTGCAAAGGGTCCATTGACAAAATGTCGGGCAAAGAGTCTTGGATCAGACTCTCGATCATGTTAATCTCATGCAAATCGGTATCATCACAATCAATGGGTTGTTGACTAGTGTTAAAAACATTCAGCTCTACGGTCATGTTACCAAAGGACAATTTCAACACACCATTACGACAGTTGATGATAGCATTGGACGTCGCCAGGAAAGGACGTCCTAAAATCACAGGGATGTGATTACTTGGGTTTTGCACGGGTTGAGTGTCTAAGACGATGAAGTCTACAGGAAAGAAAAATTTATCAACCTTGATTAACACATCTTCAACAATACCACGGGGATTCTCACGGATACGTCCGCTAACCGTAGCGTAACAGTGTGGGCTTGACTCCACAAAGGCCCAATTGCACATACACAGAGTATGGCAATAGATTCACACTGGCTCCTAAGTCTAGTAACGCCTTTTCGACCACATGGTCACCTATGGTGCATGTAATTGTTGGACTACCTGGGTCTCTAAACTTAGTTGGAATCTTGTTTTGGATTATGGAGCTCACTTGCTCAGTGAGAAAGGCACGCTTATGCACGTGAAGCTTTCGCTTTTGTGTGCACAAGTCCTTCAGAAACTTAGCATAGGTGGGTATTTGTCTAATTGCTTCGAGAAATGGAATGTTTATGTTAACTCTCTTGAACATTTCCAAAATCTCATTGTATTGGTTACCCCCCTTCTGTTGCACCAACCGTTGTGGAAACGAGCAACAGAACATGACTTGGCACAGAACATCAACATCGGTAGGACTCTTGGTCTTATCAATAGGTTCGAGATTCTTTCTCTACAAAGTGGATGTTTTCTTCGTGGTGTTGTGTGTGTCTTGGTGAGTCCGATGGAGACTCGCTTGATGGTGGTACACCTACATTGTTCTCAATAATTCTACCACTACGGAGAGCGGTGATAGCATTCACATGACTATGTGAAGTTTCATTGCAGGTAGAGGAGCCTGCTTGAAACACATTCTTTGGATTTTGTAGGGGTTGACTAGGAAATTTTCCTTTTTCTCTCTCATTCAATGCATCACAGATTTGACCAATCTTAAGATCTAGGTTGGTGAGACGTTGGTCGGTGGTTTTGCGAAGTTCAGCAAGATGTTGGTCGGTAGTTTTCTCAAGTTTTGAAAGACCTTGGGTTAACAGAACGACACAGTCTTCCAAGCTAGTCTTTTTCTCCACAGGGTATTGAGGGGGTGGTTGTTCTTGGGGGTTTCTAGGATATGAGTATCCTTGGTTGTTATGTGTTGGTCCCCCTTGTACAGGTCCCTTGGACCATGATAAGTTAGGGTGATTCCTCCACCCTGGGTTGTAGGTTTGAGAATAAGGGTTGTTCTCTTGCCTATGGTATAATGCATTGGCTTGCTCGGTTTGGGACTCTTGAAATGCATGTAGATCTGGGGAGCTGTCCACTAAGTGGTCAGAACTATGGCATGCGGCACAAGTGGCCATAGCAATTTGGTCACGGAGAGTAGGGGCATTAGATTTTAATTTCTTTTCCAACTCAAGCTCTTCTATCTTAGGGCCATAGCGACCATTTTTGCCCTTCCCTCAAAGTCGACTCGATTCTATGAACATTGTTTGTAGGGGTAGTCCGTTTTGGTTCTCGGATGGACTCCCCTTTGTTGAGTCTTTTCAGCGACTTCGATCAAGAAAGACCAACCGTCATCGGCACTCTTCTCAATAAATGCACCATTGCACATTGACTCGATTGTGATTCGGGTTTTAACATCTAGACCCTCATACAAGATTTGCACGAGTCTCCATTTTTCAAAACCATGGTGGGGACATTGGAGTAGTAATTCATTGAATCTCTCCAAGTACCTTGCTAGAGTTTCGTCTTCTAATTGCATAAAACCATTTAGACTTTGGCGAATTGCTTGAGTTTTATGGTTTGGGAAAAACTTTTGAAAAACTCCTTTGTGAGGTCATCCCAGTTCTAATGGGTGTGGTTGTAGAGCATGTAGCCAAGACTTGGCTTTGTCTTTCGAGAGAAAAAGGAAACAGTCTCAATTTGAGGGACTCCTCTGACATTTGGTTAAAACGCAGAGTCCCACAAATATCCTCAAAGTCTTTCACGTGATGGTAGGGGTTCTCATTATTGACCCCTCTAAACACGGGTAGCATATGAATGGTGCTTGCTTTCGGTTCAAAGCGCCCAAAGATCGGTGGCGAGAATGATGCAAGAGGGATGGGTTGCCCTAGTTGGGTACATGTAGTCCTTGAGACTACGGGGTTGGTTAAGTTCCTCACCCATGGTTTCGATCCGGATGGGCTTTTCGATGGAATTGGGCTTTCTGTTGAAGAACTGGGTATGCTAACGATTTCGTCCGGGCGGATTCTAACTAATCGGTTTGTTTGGTCTCTAAAAGACACAATCATAGCCTAGCACGCGCCTCTAGCATGTTAACTTACATCAAGTTTAACACAGAAAAGCAAAGACTCAAAAATGACCCAATAAAACAAAACACAAGCCCAAGAGATTGGTTATTGGTATTGTAAGGCCCAGCAGAATAGGTTCAGCCCAAAAGGTATGGGTTCAGTTTGGTTTAGTTTGGGTATGCGGGCTTTAGCTGTGTATAGAGCCCAGGTTAGGTACACAGCTCAGATTGAAGGATACAGCCCAGTTTAGGTTGAGCCCAGTGGTTGGGCTTGATTATCGTGCAGAGCCCGGTAGCTCGAGATGATGTGGGTTCCGTTAATGGTTCGGCCCAAGATAAAGGCTAAGCTATGTGGGATGAAATTGTTGCGAAGCAAAGCCCGGATCAGTGAGACTTAGTAAACTGGTTCTAGCCCAGTTGCAGGTGCAAAAGGTCAGGCACAGGGGCAAGTTCTGTGCAAAGAATAACTGAGTCTAGGTTGTCAGTTGCACAAGTGCACAGGCTGGTTTATGCTCAGGCTTGAGTGCACAGATTAGAGCAAATTCACAGAACAAGAGACATAGCACATCCCAGATTGGCAGGTGCACTAGCAAGACAAAAATTTTGTGAATGGTGCACAGGGTTGAGGTTGTGCTCACTCAAATGGTGAAGCATGTGCCAGGGTGGTGTGTTTGAAAATCACAGGCTAAATGCTATTCACCAGCTTTGCTACTTCACACACATTTAAGCACAAAAGATCACACACAGCAGGGTGATACAATCGGTCAATTTAGACAACAATTTTAGCAGAATTTATGTTAACAAGTATGCACATACGAGCATGGCAGATGGTCTTAGCAAGCTCAGGTGCATAAAAATGAAGTTGTCAATTGGCATAACACACTGAGAGATGAGCACAGAGATGAGCAGAGCCTGAGCCAAGGCAACACAGTTTAAGCAGAGATTTTTTTTTTTTTTTTTTTTTTTTCACGGGTAAGTTCACGACTTGCGGCTTCAGGGGCTAGCAAGTGAGAATGGTCTGGCAATCAACACAATGGTCAAACAATCAAGTATCATTCATTCATTCATGTATGAAAAGTTTGGGATACATTACCACCAGTATAGCACTGGGTTTAGGCAGATCCACAAGCCCTGCTGCTCCCTTGCTTGTCTTTCTTTGGTTGTACAATTCACAGCAAGCACCTGTTACTCAAAAGAGAATTTCAGTTCTCTATGTTGCAGAAATCAAAGCAAAAGAATAATGCTTGCAGTGTGAATAAATGACCATCGTACTTCTTGGTTATCTGTTCAGAAAGCGAGACCAAGCTACGGGTGGCTATGACCTGTAAGCTGCAAAGGCTAATGACACAAAATGGATTAAGCTAATTTAATAAAGATGTACAAAGATGGATTGAGTTACTTATCCAATGATGCAGATGACACAGGGTGTAATGAAGATGTACAAATGCATAAATTTAAGCTAAGTGAAGACAAATCAGTGATTAAGAGCAGGATTGTAAGGCACATATGTACAAAAATGGGTCGAAAATCAGTAAAGCAAGTTGAAGAACACAAGGCACACGCCAAGTTCCCCGGCAACGGCGCCAAAAACTTGGTAGGTGCTTTAAAGAGCTTTCCTACGACTATGTCTAAACCGCAAGTGCACGGTGTCTAGTTTATAGACAGTGGCAAATACGGGTCATTCCCACAGAGAACTAGAGTGTGTAATGTAATCCAAGGCTTTACTTGACTGAATTCCGGCAATTGATAGAGGCTTTTGATGTTTGTGTGTCGATACGACAAATTTGAGTGGTGACAAAGTGATTATAAGCTAAGGTAATAACGAGCAAGGTCGTTGAATCGATGTTGTTGAGACACTAGGGTGTTTAACTCCACCCTCTGATCTTGTACTAAGTAATGTAAATTTTCAGCTTGTTCTATTGCCTTCCATTAAAGGCCTCAGTAGGATATTTGATGAACTAACTCAACTTGTCTACCCCTAGTTGGCCGACTATAAGGAGGCCTTCTATAGGGTGACTAAATGGATTTTGTCCGTCACACTTTCACGGTCCTCTTTTTTTTATCAAATTTTTTTTTTTGATTTCATCAAAATTGGATCAATTTGTAATCAATTTTCTCCTAATTTCTTTCTAATTCATACTTACTTGATATCATTGTTGTCAATTTCGTTCCAATTGTTCCAAACGATCCGTAACAATCGATAATTTGATTGAAATCAGAAATTAAGAAGGATGATGATTTTCAAATTTTTTATGAATTCATCAAATCTAGCTAATTACCATGAATTTTTACCCAATTTCTTAACAAAAACGAGCTTGATCATACCCCACTGACTAAATTTATCTAATAGACGGTATAATTACATGTTATTTGATCTCTATTAAAAAAACAGAGTTAATCAATCAAAAAGAAAAACAGAGTTCTTCAGACGAAGAAGATGAAGTTCGGGACCGGGCCGGAACCTTACCCGTACATTTGGTGGTTGAATCCTAAATGGGTGCTATTGAACCAACTCAAGATACATGAACCGACTCAACTCGGCTTCCACAGAAAATCCTAACTTGTAAATATAATTCAAGGGAACAAATCAAGTGAAAAAACCAACATATAATTGAATCAGTAAGCAAAGGGATGTCTCAAAGAAAGTTATAGAATATAGTTTAGAGGAGAATCAACTAAGTTAGAGTAAAAATGGAATCTGATTATTTTAAAGAGAAATGAGACCAAACCATAAGTGAATTTGAGGTCATAAGAGAAATCAATTTCAATTTCAGACTGTTTTTCATTGAATAGAGAAGAAAAATGAACTTAAAATCTCAAAATAAGGAAGGATACAAAATATGAAACCATACATGTCTAGAACTATCTTTCCCACATGGAGTTGACAGAGAAAATCCATCCAAATTCAGAATTTTGTCAAGTTAATAAAAGTAACAGAGAACCCATAAAGAAGCAAGGAGGTAGAAGAGAAAAACAACATCTCCCACTCACACACTTGAGGTATCAGGTTCTCCAACAAAAACAGGGACCGAGTACAATTAAGGGAGAATTAACCATAGCTTAACATGACCACTTATACATACAGCCCCTAATTAGTGATTACTCAGTACGTAGAATGCCAAACAAATAAAAAACCTTTTTGGTTCTTTTTTTTCTCTGTTCTTATAACACCTGTTATGCATGCGTGGATGGGGAGGGACAGATGGCTCAAGTACAGTTAAAGATGAATATATTGGGTGGACTAGCCTGTAGTCAGTTTGTGGTCGTGGCTTTGTGCGGGCTGATCGTATAACGAGTAGTTCTAGATAGACAACATTCTAAACAACACTAGAATACAACCTCCTCACATGATGCTGGTTGGGGTTCATTTTTCGAATTTACAATCTGAAATTATGTGAGAAAGTTGTTTTAGTGTTATCTAAAATGTTATATGTTTAGAATTTG
Source organism: Papaver armeniacum (assembly GCA_023531295.1). NCBI lineage: Eukaryota > Viridiplantae > Streptophyta > Magnoliopsida > Ranunculales > Papaveraceae > Papaver > Papaver armeniacum. The sequence goes on from JAJJWW010016293.1 coordinate 74,455, forward strand.
TGTTATTTAATAGTAGGAAAGCTCCGCTGCTTCACACTTACTTATCGAATCACCAGCTTGTAGCCTATTTATAAATCACCAACCTATAGAATGTTTATAATGGTAAATAATACATGTTCACCCATCTGTTAACAACTGAGATGATTGTGAAAATACATTAGTTTTGTCGGCCTCCACTGCTGCAGCAGTAATCTAGTATTACTGGTCTTATTACGGCACCAGTAATCACAGGCAAAGCTAGCCTAGTGGTTCACTAATTTCCTAAGCATACATTCCCTAAGAACAACTTGACAATCTACTTACTTCATATTAAATCAAAGGGTTTCATCACACCCTAGTTTAATTGCTTAGAACATCATGCAATTGATAAAACAGAATTCAAATTCAAATTACAAAATTGAAACCCTAAAACATGGACTAAAACTGACTAGGTTTCTCTTACATCAAAAGCAATATATATCACTCCCAAAAATGATTCTCACTAACCACTCACTGACCCAAACCTGTAATCGACCTTGCCTTGTCTCTGAATCGAACATGCATGGGGGTTTGGTGGTGAGACCTAATTCCACTGCCTTAACCCTAGCTTCTAGGGTTGGAGAAGCTAAAGGCTGAGACAGCGCGAACTAGGGCAAGTAGATGTCTGCAGAAGCTATTGGTGGAGTTGTTGGTGATGGTGATGATGGAGATGGTGATGGCTCAGTGAAGGGTATGGGTGAAGGTGGAGAAGGATGGGTTTTGCAGAGGTGATTCGAGAGAAGAAAGAGAAGGCGGAAGTGAAATGAGGGGGGTCGATTAGGGTATAGGGTGTGGGGTGATTCAGTGTATAGCGGATGCATCGAAGTTTGATGGGAGGGCCGCAGCGAGCGTTGGATGGAGTTGATGGAGATCTGAACGGCTGAGGAAGTGTTGGGATGTTTTGGTGTTGAGCGGAGACATCAAGGGTCGATGCGTATGATGCAGCGAGCGTAGGATGCGGATGAGTGAGATCTCAACGGCTTGGAGTGGCCGGACTCGGATCCGGGTCGCGGGTCGGGTCTAGCTCAAGCCCATGTCTTCTAGATGAGTTGCTACTTGTTGGGTTGCAACTGTTACGCGCGGGCTTTGGCTTTCTGTTCCATAGATGCTCGACTCCAATTCTTCGCTCTGTGGACTCCTCAGTTTCTACGAGCTTTATTTATTACCTAAAAACACAAAATTAATTAATACAAATATTTATTCTTGAAAACAAAGAAAACACAGAATTTGGGATAATATCTGATTTCTAAGCGCAAAAGATGAGTAAAATGCCAATAAAAAGGTGTATAAATATGCACTATTTAGCACTCATCAACCTACGACCGGGTGGAGCCATTCTTAGAGTATGGGAATGATTAGAGAACTGAAGATCAAGAGAAGGAAGAGAAGGAAGATTTACAGTAGCAGAAACGCAAATTGCGGAGGAGGAGAATTGAAGAAAAGTTGCAGAGAGAAAGTAAAAAAGAAGAAGAGGAGGGTGAGAAAACTATATATAGAGAAGAATTCTCGAGAAGATAAATGCATTTAATGCGAGAGGGGACGTGAATGGTCAAGAAAAAACGGTTGAAAGAGACGTGTCAAGAAAAGAGTGGAAGAAGAAATATGTGTAATAAATTCTATGTAAAAGTACGGGATCGTAACAGATAAATATGAACAGTTGCGGCATTTTAAAATACTAATTCTCATGACATTCTCTTCTTCGCAGAGAAGACATGAGAAGAGGCAAAATATAGGATCAGAATATCGCAACATCAATACCTCGCGAGATTAGTAAACGATAGCATCGCGAAGGCGTCGCAGAAGAGTAATATAAATGACGCAATGAATGACGACAGCCGAAACACGAGAAAGATGTGAAGATCTAGCGAAGTTTAGGAGTGTCGCGAGATTGTATACTTGTACACTTGCGATATTTCGCAAGTCATTCCCGAAAATAAAGGACAGCTTAGTTGTCATCCATTGTATAGTACCCTATATAAAGGGTCGAATAAATTTGTGGAAGAGAGATCTTTTTCCGAGTGTTAGGCAAGTCATTAGGAGAGAGAAAGTTTGTGGTGATTGTAATTTCTTTAGCTCTTTTCCATTTTATCTTGTAAACATTCAAAGAATTAATCAATAAAAATCATAGTTGTTCATCTTCAAATGTCTTAGTTGTGTGGATTCTAGTGAGGGGTGTAGTGTAGGATTTCCTGCAACTACAGTCTAACTGGTCTTAATAAGGTCTAGGCCAAGGCTGTTGTCATTCTGCGCAGGCCTAGTTATCTTGCATGAGCCATATCCTCTCTGTTGCACCATTGTGGTGCATCACAACTCCATTCCTTCTTCAGCCAATTATCAACACACATCTGCAACAACTGACATTCCCATGCTCAGTTTCTTGAAGTAACACCCTTCCATCCTTACATTGCAGCACCACAATCTCTGCATTTTAACATACCGCAAAGATCAATTCAATTGAGTTAGGTACTGGAGTCGCGCGGAGGAAAAGAAGGAGAAATCACCAAAATTGAGCAAAAGGGGGCAAAGCTGTCATTTCCTAGGCGAGTACTTTTGGAACCTAATCAAGTTTATGGGGTACCCAACGGGGTGTCCCTTAGCCTATGAACTGGAGTGCATATAACCACCCCAATCATTCTTACAACCCTAATTGAGGAAATCACTTCTCAATCATTTTTCCACCTGAATCAAGACACAGAAAGAGAGAAAGGAGTTCGAATTGGAAATGAAGGAGAAAGAGAAGCTGTTGCTACTTCCATGGAAGAGATCGAGATACATAGAAGAAATAGGGTTTCACTTTATTGATTCAATCGGACCAAAGGAAAGAGGAGGAGATGGTGGTAGTCTCTGCAACTGAAGAGTTGAAGCTCAGAGAACAGGGTTGAGCCGCTGTGATGTTGAGAAATCGAGAATGGCTCTAGTAGTTTTTTGTTGCCGCTAATCGAGTTCAAATTGGGTTGTGCTGGGATTCGAATTTGAGATCGTAAAATTGCACCTGAGAGAAAGAAACGCTGGAGGAATCGATGATGAGATCGGTTGTGGCTACCAATCTGAGAAAGAGATACTGAAGCTGTTGATAGAAAGAAGAGGTGTTGCTTTGCAGAAGTTGTTTTGTCTGGAATGATGGAATTTTGGGTCAGTGGTGATTTGTATTGCGAAATTTGGGATTGGGAACTGAAATTGGGGTTTAAACTTAAATCTGGTAGCAGGATGTTGGTATGGATAGTAATTGGTGCTGTGTATGCTGGAGCTGCTCGTGTTGATTGTTTGAACTCCATACTGTATTGGGTTGAGTTCATACTGTTGATGTTAAGGAAATGGTAGAGAAGTTGGATGAGGCTAGACAGAAAGGTTGCTGCTGGTATGAGACTCAGGGATGGTGGTGCTGTCATTGCAGTGGCGGAATTGTGTTGTAGAGCTGCAGGTGCTCAAGGGTTTGATGTTGGAGGAATCGGCCGGGCGATGCAAGTGATGATGATGACATCGAGCTACTGTGGCAAGCCCGAGCTTGCATCCAGTGCCGCTTTGTTGATACCTGCAATGATGATGAGGTGCAGGTGATGGTGTTTGAGGATGAAGTGATAAATTGCTTTGGTGAACTGTGATGGTGAATGGCTCAATGAAAGTACTGGAGTTGAAATGCAGATTGAATGTGCATTTGCAGATTTGGCACTTGGTCGCCACCTTGTATTTTGCAGTCACAGCCAATATCTCAAATGTCGTTGGCTTTTCCGGGTGATGGCATGATGTTTAAGTATGCTAATGCATGGAACTTAGTATTGCAGGTGGTCATGAATGGCGGAATTAGTGGCAAAGTTGTGCAAAGCTAAGGATGGTCTGGTGATCTTTGGAAATGGCAGGGCAGAAAGGGATGTCAGGAGTGAAGGCTGATGTTGGCTGGGTTATGAGCAGAAAGTGGCAATGAAACTCAAATGGAGTAATACTGGGGCTGAGATGAAGGTCAGGTGGAATGTATGGCAGGTGAATAACTCAGGATGGGGGCAGTGGAGTCTATGGTCTGAGCTTGTGGCTCTTAGTAGCAGGGTCATGTTGGTCTCTGTTGGTGGTGAAGCCAATTGCAGGCTAACAGCAGGTGGTGGTGGTCAGCTAGCCTTTGTTGTCGTTGGTTCAATTTGGAATTGCAGTGTCCGAGTCAACTGTCGATCAAGAAGAAAGAATGGTGGTCATTGTAATGGGTGAAGGTGGATCGAGAAGGAGGTATACTTGAGATGCAAAATGGAATGGCATGGCTTGAATTGTGGGTTCATGACAGTGGTTGTGGTGGCAATTGGATGTATGGCATTGGTAGTGAGCTGTGACAAAAGCTGATGATTACAAGGAGTTGCTCAGATGGAAATGCAGGTGAGGGTAATGTTGTTTCGGTGAAGGTGATTGAAATACGATAGAGCTCAAAGCTAGGTTGTTGGTGATTTGAGGAATTGAGTTGCAGCAAAGAAGAAGCATCAGCATCTTTGTCTTTGCAGGGAGTCCGCATCCGATGTGGTTAAGCCACAGGAGCAGTGAAGTCAGCCGGAGTTGAAGTCGTGGATCGGAATTGTTGATGGCTGCACTGGTATTGGTTCTTGGCCCGGGAGTTTTTTTCCGGGTATATGGACCTGGCAGAGAGTGATATTGCGGATTTGCTTGGGATTGTATGTCTTTCACGATCTGAGGAATGGTGCTATGAACTTGGCCTGTGTTTGGTGGATGAGTCGCAGCGAAGTTGTTGAGATGGCCGTGTGTTACAGAGTGCAGAGAAGACAATGATGGTGCATCGCAGGTGTAGCCATCAGGGCGGGTAGTAATGCACAAGGATTGTGCTACACATGGTCATGCAAGTCTGTAATAGCTCGAGCTATGTCAGTTCAATCAGACCAGCTACACCCGACACAGTGACTTGGGTGTAACTCCCGAGCCGACTCAACTCGACTCACCTGACCATGACCCGATCCAACCTGGCCCGACCCGTTGACTCGCCGGTCCAACCCGTTGACTCGGTGACCGGCGGACTTTGCTGGCCACCGGAGGCGACTTTCCCGGCCGATTTCCGCCATAATACCGTGGATTCCAGCCGACCGTTTCGGGCGTATTTTCTACACGGGTTTCTCATCCTTGTGGGCTTGGTGGACTCTCACCTAATGGACTTTGAAGACTAAACCTAATATTGGAAGGAGAGAAAGGCTATAAAAGGGAGGTTTTCTACAACACATGGGATATCTTATCTTATCTTTTTGCTTGGAATTTTGGAGAGCCACTTTTGTTTACACTTCTAGGGTTTGGTTTTGTTCTTCTTCTTCCTTGTTTATTATTGAATATTGATGATGATGAACTCCATAGCTATGAGTAGCTAAACATCTTATTGGTTATGGGATAAAAGTTGATTTCTCAACATGCTTTTGATTCAATGAATTAGTTTTGTCTCAAGAATTATTGTTTGTGATTCACAATTAATAGTGTCATAAGATTTGAAAACTTGTTAGGTTGAGTCCGGAATCAATCCGATTTGTGTTCATCTCTAAAGCTATATTAGGTTTTCAATACGAAAAAGTTGTTTATCCCCTGATTCTAAGTAGCATAATTGTGGTTAGTGCTTGTAGTGATACATCCTATTAGTCACAAGTGAATCATAACTTTTGTTAAAACGTCTAGTGCTTTTACACATTCGTTTGCATTGATGAGTCTTATTCCATAAATCTTAATGCTCTTAGGGAGTTAAACTTAATTGTGCTTTTACACTTTAGGTTGCTTTACTTAAGAATTCACATATGCATCTTTTAATGTGGTTGTGATGAAAACAGGAATTAACGGGTTATACTTGCATCAAGGTATCCTAGGACTTTTAATAAATACTAGATTAAAATACCAATTCTAATCATTGATGAAAATACATGTTTGTGATTGATACTATCCCTTGACCAATATCCTCTCCTTATTGATTTCTCAAACTATTTACTTTGCTTTCAACTATTTTTAGTTCTTAAACAACAAACATACCTTGGGTTACTTTAGAAACTGAAATTTACATAACAACAAACGCCTCTCTGTGGATACGAACTCTTCCTTACCTTGTGCTTCATTTAAATTTAGTGCGTAAGAAAGTGAAATTATATTTGACGGATTGACACACGACCAAATTTTGGCGCCGTTGCCGGGGAGGCATACGGCTTGTTATTAAGTTTTTAGTTTCTTTTTACAATTTTTGCTTTTATCTTTGCTTTTCGTTTCTTGTCTTGTTTCTCACTTGTTTGCGAGAATTGTTTGCAGTGCATAATCTCTGGCTACTAAGGATTGGAATTATCCAAGGTGCGGGATAGCTACTAGACGCATGACAATACTCCAACCAAGTAAAGGCACAACGGACGAGCACGAGGAGGAAGTAGGAGAAGAGATTTTCCAACAAGAAGGAGACGAAACAATGGGTGATGCAAATCGTTCACTCAAGGACTTAGCTTCTCATAGGCTAGATACACAACAGGGGTGTATTCAAACGAACTCTACTTTTGAGATAAAGCAGGGTTGCTTCGAGAATTACCAAAATTCCATGGCATGGTGAATGAAGATCCTAACAAACATCTTTTGACTTCCACACCATTGTCACGGCTATGCTTCCAAAGCAAACGTTGAGGCGGATGGTGCAATGTTGAAGGGTTTTCCGTTTCGTTAATGGACAAGTGCTAAGGATTGGTTGTACTATTTACCTCCTAAGTGTCACGACATGGAATGGATTGAAGAAACTCTTTTGGAGAGATATTTTCCCGCATCAAAGGCTACTCAAATTCGCAAAGAAATTTGTGGGATGAAGCAAAACGTGGGGAATCCTTATATGAATGTTGGGAACGGTACAAGAGATTGGTTGCAAGCTGCCCTCACCACCAATTTAGTGACGCTATGATCATCCAATACTTCTATGAAGGACTCCAATCAAGTGATAGGAATCTTATTGACGCTGCGGGTGGTGGTGCACTAGTTAGCAAGACGGTGGCACAAGCTAGGGAGTTGATTGAAAACATGGCAGCGAACTCACAACAATTTCTGAGTCGTGGTTCGGATGTGATTCTAAGAAGGGTGAATGAAGTGAGCGAGGTGGAGGAACTTCGTCAACAAATGGGTAACATGAACGCAATGCTTCAACAAGTTGCAGCCGCGGTTGTACCAACTTCTTCTCAATCTTATGAAGACGAGCAAGCTAATGCGATCTTTCCGAATCAACCAAGACGGTATGATCCCTACTCCAACACTTACAATCCGGGATGGAGAGATCACCCCAATTTTAGCTATGCCAACAAGCAAGGAGCCGTTCAACAACCTACTTTCAACCGTCCGAGTGGATTTCAACCACAACAACAACAATTTCAGCAACCTCAAGCACAACAATCACAAAATCAAGGTGCTTTGATATTGATGCAAAGCTTCAAACTTTTATGCAAGGTATTTCCACCATGTTCAAGGAGAGTCAACAAGAGACTAAGAGTGCTATTAAGGAGTTGCAAACACAAATGGGCTCCATGGCGGTTGATATCAACAATTTGAAGGCACAAAATAGTGGGAGACTTCCTTCTCAACCTATCAACCCAAAAGAGGGTGTCAATGCTATTACGTTGAGAAGCGGTACACAACTTGTGCCACCCGGTTCTTTGATTCGGGCAAGGTGGACACACCAAAGGAACCTGTTTTGGAGGAGAAAGTCGAGGATTCTCCCCAAACTTCGAGGTACTACTTCTAACGCTAAAACTCGGTTTCTACTTATGTTCCTCCTCTACCTTTTCCTCGCAGATTTGCAAGTTCTAAGAAGGCGGAATTAGAAAAGGAGATTTTAGACGTTCTTAAAAAGATCCACGTGAACATACCACTCATTGATGCTATCAAGCAAGTTCCAAAGTATGCAAAGGTGTTGAAGGACTTGTGTACCAACAAACAAAGGCTCAAAGGTAATGAAGTGCTTAGTGTGGGGGAGAATGCCTCGGCAATCTTACAACACAAACTCCCACTTAAGTGCAAGGATCCGGGTAGTTTCGACATTCCCGTCAAAATTGGTAACACAACTTTTAACAAAGCTATGTTGGATTTAGGCGCTTCCGTTAATGTTATGCCTGCGTCAATGTATAATTCACTTGATCTTGGTCCTCTTAAAAAGGTCAAATTGTATTGCAATTAGCCGATCGCTCTAATGTCTACCCAATGGGTATTGTTGAGGATGTTCTTGTGCAGGTTAATCAACTTGTATTTCCTGCGGACTTTTGTGTGTTAGAGATGGATGAAGGTGCTCCGGACTCGTCTCTTCCATTGCTTCTTGGGCGTCCTTTCATGAAAACGGCGAAAACCATAATTGATGTGGATAAGGGAACGCTAACTATGGAGTTTGATGGAGAAATAATACGTTTCAACATTTTCGAGAGTCGATGAGATATCCTAGCGATGTCCACTCTTGTTTCTCCATTGATGTGATGGATACATTGGCACAACAAATGTTTGAATTAAACGGTGATGATGCTTTGGAAACCGTGTTAACTACATCCATGGATAATGGTGTAGAGTGTGGTAATGAAGTCAAGGAAGCTCTTGGTGATCTTAATTCACTACAAGAATGCCCGAAAACTCATAATATCTCTTTTATTTCTTTACCATGCAGTGATGAAAAGCTTGTACCTTCAATTATTAAATCTCCGATTTTAGAATTGAAACCTCTTCCCACCACCTTAAGTACTTGTACTTGGGTGATAATGAAGAGTTAGGTGATTGTTTCTAACAAGCTTAGTGATTTACAGGAGCAAAAACTTCTAAGGGTGCTAAGGAAGTACAAGACGGCCATAGGATGGACAATTGCCGATATCAAGGGTATTAGCCCCGCCGTTTGTATGCACAAAAATTCGTTTGGAGGATGATGCAAAGCCTAAAAGGGACGCGCAACGTCGTTTGAATCCTCCCATGATGGAAGTTGTGAAAAAGGAGATACTCAAGCTTTTGGAAGTGGGTGTTATTTATCCCATATCCGATAGCAAGTGGGTAAGCCCGGTACAAGTGGTACCAAAGAAATCGGGAGTAACGGTGGTGGAGAATGATAAGAATGAACTTGTCCCAACTCGTGTGCAAACCGGGTTGGAGGGTTTGTATTGATTATAGAAAATTGAATGCCACCACTAGAAAAGATCACTTTCCTTTACCTTTTATTGATCAAATGCTTGAACGTTTAGCTGACACTCTTACTATTGCTTTCTTGATGGCTATTCAGTTATAATCAGATTGTGATAAAGACGGAGGAGGACCAAGAGAAAACCACTTTCACTTGTCCTTTCGGTACTTTTGCTTATAGATGGATGCCTTTTGGCCTATGCAATGCTCCTGCTACTTTTCAAAGGTGTATGGTGAGTATCTTTCTAATATGTTGAAAACATAATCGAAGTGTTCATGGATGACTTTAGTGTCTTTGGTGATTCTTTTGACCTTTGCTTGAACAATTTGTCTCTAATCCTTGAACGATGTGTTGAAACAAATCTTGTGCTAAATTGGGAGAAGTGCCATTTCATGGTAACTCATGGCATAGTTTTAGGCCATATAATATCTTCTAAAGGTTTGGAAGTCGATAAATCTAAGATAGACCTTATTCGTGTTTCTAACCCCTCCCACTACGGTGAGGGAGATACGTTCTTCTTTTCTTGGTCATGCAGGTTTCTATCGTAGGTTCATCAAGGACTTTTCCAAAATAGCGTCACCACTTTGTAACTTATTGCAAAAAGATGTGGTTTTTAACTTTGATGAGAAATGTATGGCGGCATTCAATCGTTTGAAAGAGCTTTTGATTTCAGCCCCTATCATTAAACCACCGGATTGGAGTAAGCCGTTTGAACTCATGTGTGATGCTAGTGATTATGCGGTTGGTGCGGTGCTTGGGCAGCGTGTGGGGAGGCTTCCTCATGCTATCTATTATGCTTCTAGAACGTTAAATGAGGCTCAACAAAACTACACAACCACTGAAAAGGAGTTATTAGCCATTGTTTTTGCTTTAGAAAAGTTTCGCTCTTATCTAATTGGTACAAAAGTTGTTGTTTTTTCTGATCATGCAGCGCTTAAGTACTTGCTTACAAAGAAAGAGGCGAAACCGAGGCTCATACGGTGGATTTTACTCTTGCAAGAGTTTGATATTGAAATCAAAGACAAGAAAGGGATTGAGAACACCGTTGCGGATCACTTGAGCCGAATTGCTGTGGACAAGGAGACTATCCCGTTGCGTGAAAGTTTCCTTTGATGAGCAACTTTTCTCAATTGCCTTTGGAGAACCATGGTATGCCGATATTGTCAATTACTTAGTTTCTAAACAAATCCCAAAGAACTTGTCTCGTGCTGAGAGGGACAAACTTAAGAGGTTAGGGAACCAATACATATGGGATGATCCATACTTATGGAAACATGGTAGTGACCAAGTAATACGAAGGTGCGTGCCCGAATCTGAATTTAACTCTATCTTGTCTTTTGTCATTCTTATGCTTTGGAGGACATTTTGGGAGTAAGAGAACCGCGCACAAGGTACTTGAAAGTGGTTTTTATTGGCCAACTTTGTTTAAGGATGCGCATATATTTTGTACAACTTGTGATAGGTGTCAAAGAACCTAAGCAATCTAGGTGTCCGAAATCAAATGCCACAAACTTTTATTCAATTTATTGAAGTTTTTGATGTATGGGGTATTGATTTTATGGGGCCTTTTGTCAACTCCCATGGGAATTTTTATATCTTACTTGCGGTTGATTATGTCTCGAAATGGGTGGAAGCTAAAGCCACCCCAACTAATGATTCTAAAGTTGTTTCAGACTTCGTGCAAGCTAATATTTTTGCAAGGTTTGGCATTCCAAGGGCGATAATTAGCGATGGGGGTTCTCACTTCAAAAACAGGTTCTTGCAAAGCTTGTTAAGGAAGTACAATGTGTCGCATAAGATTGCAACACCTTATCATCCCCAAACCAATGGACAAGCCGAGGTGTCTAACCGTGAGGTGAAATCAATTCTAGAAAAGACGGGTGAACCCGACAAGGAAGGATTGGAGCATGCGACTTAATGATGCTTTGTGGGCGTATAGAACCGCATATAAAACACCTATTGGAATGTCTCCTTTTAGGCTTGTGTATGGTAAACCTTGTCACTTACCCGTGGAAATTGAGCATAAGGCGTTTTGGGCTATTAAACAATGCAACATGGAGATGGATGGGGCTGGAAAGCAAAGGAAGTTACAACTTCAAGAGCTAGAGGAGCTTCGCAATGATGCATTTGAAAGTTCACGGATTTATAAAGAAAAGACGAAAGCATTCCATGATAACATGATTTCTAGGAAACAATTTTGCATAGGGCAGAAAGTGCTTTTGTTTAATTCTCGCTTGCATTTATTTCCGGGTAAATTAAGGTCACGATGGATCGGACCTTTTATTGTTACTAATGTGTTTTCTCATGGTGCGGTGGAAATTGTAGCATAGCTACAGGAAAGAACTTAAAGTTAATGGGCACCGGTTGAAACCATATTATGAGAACTTCACTTCCGAAGTGGTGGAAGGAGTTAATTTTGTGGATGTGCTCCCCTCCGGGAGGAGTCATAGAAAGCAAGGAGATAGTCGGGCTGACGACTTTAAACCAAGCGCTAATTGGGAGGCAACCCAAACGATGAGTATTTCTTGTCTTGTATTTATTTCTTTTCTTGTTTTGTTTTTACTTTGTTTTTGCTGATTTCTTGCTAGGATTTCCCACCTTGACTTACTTTGGATGAGTCAATTTACATTGAGGACAATGTAAGGTTTAAGTGTGGGGGAGCATTTATATGTTTTAGTTTGTTTTAAAAAAAAAAAAAAAAAAAATCAGAAAAATAGAAAAAACAGAAAAATATGTGTGAACTCCGAAATCTAGAACTTGTGCCTTTAGGATGACACAATTAGTGGATGAAACCATTTTGAATGCAGGAGTTGAGGAACCAATTAACTAAACGGGACGAACATAGCTCAGAAATCACAAATTATATGATAGTTGTTACCATATCTCGGAATATCACCATATCACATTCTATTTTTATTTTTCCATATTTATCTATTATTCTCTAAGTGCTTTGGTGGGTCACTAAAAATCGACGTGTTATTACTGCTAGGATGAAATAGAGTGGTTGAGTTACTAGAAAAAGAAAAAAATTGAAAAAAAAAAAATAAAAAAAAAAAAAAGAAGAAAAAAAAAAAAAAAAATGAAAAAATTTATGAAAAGAAAAAAAAAGGACCGACCAATAGACCAAAACGGAATAAAAAGACACTTGGGAATAGCAGTATGTGTGAAACGTAGTCCCTGTCTCCGTCGCCTAAACAAGCGTGGAATGCAGGATCCAAGGCAACTATCATGTACTTGCTGACAAGAAGCATGCGCTTAGATCCAAAAGATCTAATCATGCCGTCTAAAAAATTGGATCCAGTTTGATCCAATCTTATATAAAAAAAAATTATTATTGTGTTGAATAAAGTCACTTTTGGTTCCCTTGTATATGCCAATTGATTTGATGTAGCATTCAGCACTAAGTAGCTCAATCCAATAGGATTAGGTTCATCTTAGCAGTGACCTTCTGATGGATATGGGAAACATCGAACACTTGAGAATATTCGCCAACATCTACATCTTTAACCATCTTCTTAATCTTTCATTGTGATTGTGGTTTGTTAGTTTCGAGTATGGTGGCTTGTTCAACTATCTAATTAGAGTTTATTTACTAATATTTGAATTGAATTTGCAAGGTACCTCCTCCTAATGAGTCAATTTGGATTCATTCATTGATTTGTCACGAATAGACGGGAGTTTGAAAAATAGGTTTTGTGGGTATATCTCTAGTAAACCCTCACGAGACTATAACTCGTCCACTAGGGACACTAGTGGTTTAAAGGCTTGTTATTTACGCTAAAAGTGACCGTAGCCTCGACGACACGGAGTTGTTGTATTTTTATTGTTTTGTTTGATTTGCTCGAGGACAAGCAAAGTCTAAGTGTGGGGGAATCTGATAGGTGTAGAATACACCGTATTTACTATATAGAGTTTATGCTTTCTTTGCTATTTTTCGTGTGAATTATGTATCTTATGTTTGCTTTTGAGTTTGCGCGGAGGAAAAGAAGGAGAAATCACCAAAATTGAGCAAAAAGGGGGCAAAAGCTGTCATTTCTAAAGAGTACTTTTTGGAACCTAATCAAGTTTATGGGGTATCCCTTAGCCTATGAACTGGAGGCATATAACCACCCCAATCATTCTTACAACCCTAATTGAGGAAATCACTTCTCAATCATTTTTCCACCTGGAATCAAGACACAGAAAGAGAGAAAGGAGTTCAATTTGAAATTGCTACTTCCATGGAAGAGATCGAGATACATAGAAAATAGGGTTTCACTTTATTGATTCAATCGGACCAAAGGAAAGAGGAGGAGATGGTGGTAGTCTCGCAATCAAGAGTTGGAAGCTCGAGAGAACAGGGTTGAGCCGCTTTGTGATGTTGAGAAATCGAGAATGGCTCTAGTAGTTTTTTGTTGCCGCTAATCGAGTTCAAAACCCTGAGAGAAAGAAATGGAGGAATTTGTGGCTACCAATCCGAGAAAGAGACTGATAGAAAGAAACAGAAGTTGTTTTGTCCGGAATGATGGAATTTTGGGTCAGTGGTGATTTGTATTGCAAATTTGGGTCCACGTATTGGGTTGAGTTCATATCGTTGATGTTAAGGAAATGGTAGAGAAGTTGGATGAGGCTGGAAGACAAAGGTTGTCTGGTATGAGACTAGGACAGGTGTGCTCAAGGGTTTGACCTAGCCCGAGGGCTTTGTTGATACTTCGCAATGATGATGAGGTGCGGGTGATGGTGTTTGAGGATGAAGTGCTTGAATGGCTCAGCTGAAAGTAATCTGGAGTTGAAATGCAGGATTTATGCAACACATGACAATATCTGGGGCTGTCGTGTCGTTTTTCTGGTGATGGCATGATGTTTAAGTATGCTAATGCATGGAACGGTAAAGGGATGTCAGGAGTGAAGGCTGATGTTTGGCTGGGTTAAAGTGGCAATGAAACTCAAATGGAGTAATATCAAATTGAGATGAAGGTCGGAGTGGAATGTATGGCGGTGAATAACTCGGGATGGATGGGGCAAAGGAGTCTATGGTCCGAGCTTGTGGCTCTTAGTAAAGGTGGTCAGTTGTGGTGTAGTGGTGGTTTATTTGTTGGTTTGTTTGATTTGCTGAAAGAAGAAGATGGGAATGGTGGTCATTGTAATGGGTGAAGGTGGACAGAAGTCAGATGCAAATGGAATGGCATGGCTTGAATTGTGGGTTCATGACAGTGGTTGTGGTGGCAATTGGATGTATGGCATTGACCGGTAGTGGTATGACAAAAGATGATTACAGGTTGCTCGAGATGGAAATGCGGTGAGGGTAATGTTGTTTATGTGAAGGTGATTGAAATACGAGAGAGCTAGCTAGGGGTTGTTGGTGATTTGAGGAATTGAGTTGCAAGCAAAGAAGAAGCATCGATGTCAGTGTCTTTCAACATCTATCCGATGTGGTTTTTCAGCCGAGTCGTGAATTGAATAAATGGGTATGTCGGGATCTTATGATATTGGGCAGATTTTGGGATTGTATTATACAGGGAATGGTGCTATGAACTTGGCCTGTTTTGGGATGCAGTGAAGTTGCTGAGATGTGGAGAGTAGCGTTTAGCTGCAAGAGAAGACAATGATGGTGCATCAGAGGTGTAGCCATCAAATTGGTAGTAAGCACAAGGAGCTACACAAATAGCCTCGAGCTATGTCGTTCAATCAGACATCAACTACACGACGACGGTGACTTGGGTGTAACTCCCCGAGCCGACTCAACCTGACTCGGACCATGACCCGATCCAACAGTTCGACCCGTTGACTCGCCGGTCCAACCCGTTGACTCGGTGACCGGGCGGATTTGCCTGGGCCACCTGAGGCGACTCTTCCCACGATTTCCTACCATAATACCAGTGATTCGGCTTGACCGTTTTGGGGCGTATTTTTACACGGGTTTCTCATCCTTGTGGGCTTGGTGGACTCTCACCTAATGGACTTTGAAGACTAAACCTAATATTGGAAGGAGAGAAAGGCTATAAAAGGGAGGTTTTCTACAACACATGGGATATCTTATCTTATCATATCTTTTTGCTTGGAATTTTTGGAGAGCCACTTTTGTTTACACTTCTAGGGTTTGGTTTTGTTCTTCTTCTTCCTTGTTTATTATTGAATATTGATGATGATGAACTCCATAGCTATGAGTAGCTAAACATCTTATTGGTTATGGGATAAAAGTTGATTTCTCAACATGCTTTTGATTCAATGAATTAGTTTTGTCTCAAAGAATTATTGTTTGTGATTCACAATTAATAGTGTCATAAGATTTGAAAACTTGTTAGGTTGAGTCCGGAATCAATCCGATTTGTGTTCATCTCTAAAGCTATATTAGGTTTTCAATACGAAAAAGTTGTTTATCCCCGATTCTAAGTAGCATAATTGTGGTTAGTGCTTGTAGTGATACATCCTATTAGTCACAAGTGAATCATAACTTTTGTTAAAACGTCTAGTGCTTTTACACATTCGTTTGCATTGATGAGTCTTATTCCATAAATCTTAATGCTCTTAGGAGTTAAACTTAATTGTGCTTTTACACTTTAGGTTGCTTTCGACGAAGAATTCACATATGCATCTTTTAATGTGGTTGTGATGAAAACAGGAATTAACGGGTTATACTTTACGATCAAGGTATCCTAGGACTTTTAATAAATACGAGATTAAAATACCAATTCTAATCATTGATGAAAATACATGTTTGTGATTGATACTATCCCTTGACCAATATCCTCTCCTTATTGATTTCTCAAACTATTTACTTTGCTTTCAACTATTTTTAGTTCTTAAACAACAAACATACCTTGGGTTACTTTAGAAACTGAAATTTACATAACAACAAACGCCTCTCTCGTGGATACGAACTCTTCCTTACCTTGTGCTTCATTTAAATTTAGTGCGTAAGAAAGTGAAATTATATTTGACGGATTGACACACGACCACTGAGCCTCACACCAACCGCAATTGCCATCACCTGTAATTTCCTATCACCAAAACATCTCAGACTCATGGCTTCAGCATTTCCATCCTTTCTGCTGCTCAACCTGAACCAACAACAGCTCATCTGTAGCTTCTTTAATTATAGCTACCAGTTAACCACTGGAACACCCTGCGTTTCATTCACACATTCATTCGATACTGCAGCTGCATCTTTTTCCATTCCTGCGATTGCATTCTCAACACTGACTCAAACCAGCCACCAATTCAGTTACCACTCGATGTCCATCACCTGTAGCTGCAATTCACCAGCTGACATCTAACCATCCAACCATT
The DNA here is from genome assembly GCA_023531295.1 of Papaver armeniacum. Taxonomy (NCBI): domain Eukaryota; kingdom Viridiplantae; phylum Streptophyta; class Magnoliopsida; order Ranunculales; family Papaveraceae; genus Papaver; species Papaver armeniacum. The sequence continues at coordinate 90,869 of JAJJWW010016293.1, forward strand.
GCTACTCAGCTCACAGGACTCGAGCTTCTTGGTTATTTTCTGTCACCAACATACCCATTGTATCTCCATTTCAGCTTCAATTCCGCCACCAGAGCCACAAACAACTCCATCTAGCTCGCAGTATAATCTTGTAGCACCTCAATAACCAATTACAGTGACGACACGTTACACACTTAATAACCTCCAACTCCAACTCAGGCCAAAAGCATAACCTGCAATAATAGCACAATCCCATCTCCGACTGCAACTGCACCAATATCAATTCCACTTCATTCGACTGCCATCACCAGGAAGATGCACCAGTTTACACCCAATTTCTCAGCTCAACCTGCCAGAACTGCACCTGTAATGGGTGCCTGTCCTAACATACATCTATACATTCCTCATTATATTAGTAGCAACGCCAGCCTCCACTACTCTGCAGCATATTATCACTAACCCTACAACCTCAGTTTCACTTACGCAACAACTTTAACGTCACCTTCTTTTATACAGCCTCAAGCTTCAATTAACTCAGCTCATGACTCCACCAGAATCACCAGCTCAAGTCCACCTGCAATACTCAACTGCAGCCTATACCCACAACTCCAGCTGCACTTCATAGCAGCATCAGATCCCTGCAGTTCCTTGTCGGCTGTGAACTCAGCAAACTGCAATTTCAGATCAATCCACTCCCTGTAATTCCAGCTCACAAGCAAACCACCAAGTTCACTATAGCTTTCACCTGCCATTATCTCAAATATACTTCAAAAGTTCCATTGAAACCACCCGGGCTAAACCAACAGCGCAACACCACTTGTTCTTCAGCTTAATCTTAAAGCAGCACAAACCGCCTACATGTCTTCATTGTTTCGCTAGCAACAGTTCATTACCACCAACCCACAGCCATCTGAGCCATAAACCACCACTTGAACTGCAGTTGCAACACTTTATCTGTCACACAGCCCTTGTCAGCTCCTTGCTCAGCTCAGTCACAGACACATACAGCTGATTCACTCCATTTCCTGTAATTCTTGTCTTCACCTTCTACAGACCCATTCCTGCAACTTCATTCTCTTCTTTTCTCAATTCCAAACCCTAACTGTCTTCACCTGCAATTTCATAAAATCCGAACCAAACCCATCTTCAAATCTTCACTGATTCCATTGTAACTCATTAATTCCTTCTTCAACTGAGTTTTTTTTTTTCGAGAATTCAAACTCAGTAGAGTTGCTCATCTAATCACCAACAGAGCTAGATCTTCTCTCCACATCATTTCTTCTTCCATCTTGGTTTTAAACACAAATTCAAAGAAAACCCACTTCATAGATCTTTACAATAACCACACTTTCCTTCTTGAATTTGAGCATCAACTCTTCCCTCTTTTCTCGATCAGTAGCAGCACAAACAAATCCATTTGCATCTTCTCATTGTTCTCAGTTGTACCAGGTCCTCAAATTCGAGAACCCAATCTTCTTTTTCATCCTCATACCTTAACTGAAACTATCTCTCAATTCAATTTCACCATTAACATCTCTGAATTTCTCCCTGAATCTGTTCTTCACCATTTGTTACAAAGGCAGCAACACGACCATCTCTCCGATTAAATAGCAGGAACCACGAATCCACTAACCCTTAACAAACAATAGTTCTTCTTCACTGATTCCATCTAATTAATGGCGCAGCCATCCCCTACTTCTATCTTCTCTAAAATTCAGGTGAAATGTAATGAAGAGAGGAGTTCGATCTAGGGCTATGTAGTCAAATGGTTAGGCTATATGTACCCAACTGATCGATAAGGGCTATCCCATTACTGTTTGGCCTGTCAGTCTCAGAAAACTGTCAGTTCATTCTTCACTCCTTTGCTATAAAACGTCGCTGGTTCCAAGGATCACTCGCCTGTGAATTGACATTTTTGCTCTTTATGCTCCAAATGAATGATTTCTCCTTCTTTTGTTTTCAAGGACTCCATTGCACCTATTTTGCTCAAAAGCAACCATAAGAGATGCAATTCACAAGGATAAGAGCAAAGAAAGCATAAATACTAGATATAAAATTAGGTGTTTTACAACACCTATCAAACTCCCCCACACTTAGACTTTGCTAGTCCTCGAGCAAATCAAACAAAATAAATTCAAAAACATACATACAACTCTGTGTCGTCGAGGCTACGGTCACACTTAGCACGTATAACAAACCTTTAAACCCCTAGGTGTCCCTAGTGGACGAGTTATAGTCTCGTGAGGGTTTACTAGAGATATACCCACAAAACCTACTTTTCCAACTTACTAGTTCTCCGTAATAATAGCATCCAACGCGCTAAGAAGACATAGAGATTTTGCACACTAGTCATAAGAAGTTAGACACATATATGAACACAATCTCATCCTTAAAAGTTGAGAGAGAAATAACCATCCCTTCTCGAAAGAAATTCGGGTTCGGAGTGATCAAAAGTCTCGGCTCTGCCTCACAAGAAAGGGTTTTATGAAGTTGCTCTCAATAATAAATAGCTTTTTATGGGTCACACATGTGTCCAGGTAGGAATGAAGAGAGAATCCCGCGACACGTTGAATGGTAGGAAGGCAAAACCCTCCGAATTGTTTTGAAAACCCACATCTTTTATCATTTTTGAAAACCCATTTTTCTGATGATCTCTAAGAAAGGAAATCAACCATTAACGAAGGTGGGAATATGCTTACTTACCTCGTTATCCGTTCGACGTGCAGCTAGCACCACTCTCACAGCATCCATAGAAACGTCTTCGGTCTTCAATCGGTGTCTTCATCTTCGTCTTCGGTCTTCAACTCTTGATGATAACTCTTGAACTTCGTAGAATCTTGACAATGTAACTCTTTTCCTCTAAATCCTTATTGCTTGAAACTTCATTGTAGATATTCCTTCTTCCATTGGCTTTATTGAAAGAATACAAAACTAAAAACGAACTATACAAACCCAAAATATAATATATTTTTTTGTCTCTCTTTTTTTTCCCCTTTTTTTTTCTTCCTTTTTTTTTTTTTTTTTTTTATTTTTTTAATATGAGACAAGAAAAATAAAACAAATACAAAATGAAAACAAAACGAAACAAAACAATAAAATAGTAATGAACCTAAATAATTTTCTCTTGTCTTTTTTTTTCCTTCTTTTTTTTCATTTTTTTTTTTTTTTTTTTTTGTATCATTTTTTTTTGTATCATTTTTTTCTTTTGAGACAAGAGAAAGTAAAATACAAATAAAATAAAAATGTAAGTACAAAGGCCATGGTGTAAGTACTTTACCGATTGATTCTTCACAACTTGTATGTCTTGATATCATAAACTTCTCGAACTCTCATCCTTGATAATCTTCGCTCTTCTTCAACTTGTAAAAATTCTGCTCCTTATCTTGTTGCTTTACTTGAATCTGAAATCTGCTCATTTCTGTACTGTTGCTTGTAAACCTTGAACGTCTTCAACTTTCCTTCGAATTTGTGATGCTCCTCTTGTTGATGATGATGGTGTTTCTATGGACCTGTTGGTGTAGAGAGAGATAAAGTGGATGGTGCTAACTGCGAACAAGATTACAAGTGGTATATAAGTTAGCAATTCAATGTCACCATCATGGTTGATAAAAATAGCACTCAAGAGATCAAAGTAGTGCTTCTATTGGTGGGAGGTTGGGCAGCTCACCATTCTGCCCGGAATTTACATACGGCGACACACACTCTAAAAGCACATATTTAGACAGGTACAAAGAATTGAAGGTCGGTGCCTCGCATGATGTAACATAGGTAGTCTCCACTATAGGGGACCACTACTCTAATACCGAATTCAGTCTGCACCTTATTTGCCACTGGCATGGTTAAATCCAACTTTAACTCTCATACAATTAAGAAACCCGATCATGTTCTCTGTCATCTCTAAGTTCAGTCACTCTTATGTGTAGGAGCAGAATATCGCGACATCGATACTTCGCGAGATTAATAAACGACCACATTGCGAAGGCATCGCAGGGAAATAATATAAATGACGCAATAGATGACGACAGCCAGAACATGAGGAAAGTGTGAAGACTTGGCGAGACTTAGGAGTGTCGCAAGGATGAATGTTTATAACACTCGCGACACTTCGCGAGTTATTCCCGAAAATAAAGGACAGCTTAGCTGTCATCCACTGTATATCACCCTATATAAAGGGTTGAGTAAATCTGTTGTAGGAGAGTTCTTTTTGAATTGTTAAGCAAGTCATTAGGAGAGAGAAAATTTAGAGTGATTGTAATTTCTTTAGCTCTGTTCTATCTAACCTTGTAAACATTTCAAGAAGATAATCAATAAAAAGATATAGTTATTCATCTTCAAATGGATTAGTAAAGTAAATTCTTGTGAGGGGTGTATTGTGGGATTTCCTGCAATTACATATGCGCTAGAAACAGGGAATGGTGTAGAAGATCAACCTTGTGAATTGAAAGAATCAGGAGTAACAAGAAAGAAATTTTGAATAACTTTCAACAATTTACTAAAATTGAGAAATGGCTAGAAGAAGGAATGCATTAGAACAACCAACAATTGTAAGGAGAAGTGGGAGATTAGCCGGAGAAAGGAGAAATGAAGTAGGTGAACCATCAAGGATAAACGCAAGAGACAGAGAAGAAGGTCAAATTCAACCAGCACCGAATAGAGTAATAGATTATGATAGGGTGAGCGTGCATACATGGAGATCAGATTCTATGGAAGAAAGAGAAGAAGTGCAACAATTGATGAATAATGGACAAGAGGAGAGAAATCGAGAAGAAATGGGAGAAACATCTCATAGAAATGAAGAAATCGCAGCATTAGAAACGTTGAGACAAACAATACATGAAGAAAGGCGGTTAGAAGCGGAAGAACGCGCAAATTTAACAAGGCAAAACCATGAGTTAAGAATGGAAAATATAAGGTTGCAGAATAGGAGGTCGAGAAGTAACACCAGATCAAGATCAGGATCGGTTAGAGATGATATGAGGAGAATATCACCTGTAGAAAACGTTAATGAAGAGAACCTAGGAAGAAAGTCAAATCTCGGTGAAGGGATGCGAAAGAAGGGAAATGGTGTGTATTCCACGTCCCGAGATTTTCTGAGAATGATCAAAATAATGGAAATCAAGGAAATAGACAGCAGAATAGTCCAATTGGTGAAGAAAATCAGGAAGAAGGAAGAAGAATATTGCATGTGAGAGAAACACAGAGGAGACAAAAGGAGATTGAAGATGACATCGAAAAGCATTATATTGAACAAGCGCGTCTAGCTCGCGAAAGAGAAAGATTAAGAGTAGAAATGGAAGAACGGGAATTGGAGGAAGCAATTCGATAGAATAATCATGACAATCGAGAAAGAAGGCGTGAGCAAAATCGCAACAATGGAAATATCAATGAAGAGTATGAAAGAATACAAAGGAGAGCTGATAGACAACCAAGAAGAGAAAACGATGGATATAATGGTGTGCGAATTCGAGAACGAGATGGAGGAGAAAATCGCAGAGAAAGAAGAGAAGAAAATCTTTGAACAAGAAAATCAAGATAGACATGAAACGTAGAAGGAGAGAAACGGAACTAAAAAGACCAATAAATTCGAACCCTGATGTAAATGAACAAATCTTAAGAGAGTTGGCAGAGATGAGAGGAATGTTGAACAATAGAAGAGGAGGAGGAAGAAGACAATTGGATGAGGCCATTGAAGAAGCTGCGAAAACTCCCTTTACGCTAAAGGTGCAGTTAGGTGGAATACCCCCAAAATGTAATTTACCCGCATTAACCAGCATTTTTGATGGAACAACTTGCGCAATACAACACATCAAGTCGTATGTGAGATGTATGTTACAATGGGAAAATCATGACGCTATATTGTGCAAATATTTCGCATCAAGTTTAACAGAGAAGCACTCGAAATGGTTTGAGGGTTTACCAAGAAACACCATCACGTCATTCAACCATTTACAAGCTATATTCTTAGGGGCATACATAAGTAACAACTCCTCGCGACCGGGAATTGAAGATGTATTTGGGTGAAACAAAGAGTTGGCGAAAGTTTAAGACACCTAACTGTGAGATGGAAGACGATGTGTAGCGAGATGGCTGGAAGAGTGGATGAAAGATATCTCATTTTATTATTTATAAACGCTATGTTCGCAACCAATGTGCTATATATTCAAATTTTTATAGTCAAGAATACAATCACGATGAAGGAGCTCAAGAGAACTTCAAGAGGAGTATATTGCTTTAGAGGAAAGGCAAAATGAGATGGAATCATATCCAATTGCGAATACAAGTTCAAATCTGCGAATGCAAGTTTATTACCAAATCGATAAACACGGTGGCGAGTACTTCGCAAGGTCAACAAGAAAGGGTAATGAGATGATGGACAGTAGAAGATAGTAGCCATGGGAAGCCGTGATCAAGAAGAATTTGAGAGAGAAAGGAACTACTACAACCGTGGTGGCAATAACAAAATTCAAAGACTTGATCATCCGCAGGAGACTTATGGAAGTCAAAGGAAGAATTATCATGGAGGACAGCGACGTCACAGAGTAGTATGGGAAGAAATAAAAATGCCACCATTAAATGCTAGCGTTGAAAAAATATGGGAAGCTATACTCTTGATGGAAAACATACCTGCGCCATGGAACATGGGGAATGAGCCACCACCAAGTGATAGAAGTCATGAGTTCTGTTCTTACCATCGTTTTCATGGACACTTAACAAATGACTGCAGAAATATAAAAAGAATCATTCTTAGAATGATTGACCAAGGAAAGCTAAGTCATTTTCTGAAAAGTGAAGAGAAGGTTCAGCCATTACCACCACCACCAGAAATGCACAGAACAAATTCAGCAAAGGGGAAAGAAACATTCGTAATAGAAGTTGGAAAGAAAGCTAAAAATTTGTTTTGCAACTCCATTGTACATTCATATCGAACAATTGAAGATTTTCATGATAATGTTCTCAGTAGGGTTTTCGCGAGGGATGTTGATAATAAAGAAGTGATGAACATTGTGAAAACATCGCAGTTAAAAGAATGGCAAATACAAATTATTTCTTTCAACGCAGAAGAGATTCCTGAAGGCAGAGAGACGCATGACAACCCATTGGTTGTAAAATTGGAAATTAATCCAAAACCGGTAGATGGCGAAGACGACGAAGCAGAGAATTGCTGGGCGATCAATAGAATCTTAATTGATACGGGGAGCTCAGTGAATATTCTTTTCTACCATACTTACAAGACTATGGGGGAAAGGATGAAGAGTTGATACCTTCGACATATAAGATATATGGTTTCAATGGAACAACGAATAAGCCTAAAGGAGAAATTCATATGAGAATACCCTTGCAAGGATTATCAACTGGGATTTTGTTCTGTGTAGTCGATGTGGAGTCCCCTTATAATGCATTGATTGGAAGACCATGGTTACACGAAATTTTGGGCGTAGCGTCGACTTATCATCAATGCATAAAATTTCCTCATCCTAGTGGTGTCGGAATTATAAAAGGAGATTGGACGGAAGGACAAAAATGCTATGAGATCGATGTGGAGAGCTGCGAAGAGAGAGCTGAGAAAAGAAAGGGTTGGAAGTAACATGCAAAAGATGAGCAAAGAAGAGAAAGATTAATGGTGGATGCCATTGATGTAAGAGGAGAAGATACATTGCGAAACAAGTGCATGAAAACAGTTGGAAATTATGATGGAAAGGAATCGTTAAGAGATTCGAATGGTGTAGAGGCAGAGAGTAGCAGGAGCAAAAAGTGTAAGAAGTGAATAATCATCAAAAAGCAACAACAAAAGCTTATTAAGAGTAAGAGGAAGAAACAATAATTGAAGAAGAAATATGCGAGGATCTCGCCATCAAGAATGTATGACAATTTGATTGAAGAATTGAAAAACAAAAATGATTAAACAATGTAAGATTGTGCGATAGCTTCGCAAACAAAATGAATGATTGAATGAATTAACAAAAATGAAAGAGTGAGTTAATGGGACGAACCTTTATGGCGTACACCCTAGTTCGCGAATGACATTTCGCAAGAGGCAAATGTTAGACCTAAAGTGCGTCATATAAGGGGGTATCTCTTGACATGGCTCAGGGGAAAGGTTACACCGCCCCTGGAACCATAGTCATGGAGATTTGGGGCCCATGAAAGCCTATCCGGGAGAGATACCTTGGATTTCCAACTATATATGGTTATACCCTGGTTGGACGCCCGAGGGTCTCTTTCAAGGAGTCAGTGTATGCTCAAGGCGCCGGGGTACACGGTTGAGCCAAGAGTGCCTGGGGCATTTGAAGTGTCTTGGCCATTCTTGGCAAGTCTTGGTATATGCTGCACTCGTCCCGAAGAAAACTCCACTTAGGGTGCAGTCTCGTAACCACAAGCCATATAGGTATAAGGGATAAGAGGTTGCGAAAACAACTGGTTGTTGTTAAGATCGGATGGGAGGAGCTAGTCTTGTATGGCCGATGTACGCCTCCTTGAAGGGGCAACCAGGGAGAAGATAAGGGCGGCACCCTCCATTAGGGAGCTGATAAGTGTCAAAAGACGCAAATGTCATGAGACTTTATTTTCGCAAGGAAATTTAGGCTTGTCATATTTGTGCGATGATCCTGTAGAGGCAATAATACTGATGCAAGGATAAGGCGGGATCAATGGGTTTTTGCATGAAAATGCAAAAACGTCCTGCGATTTTGTCGCAAAGACGGCAATGTCATGGGATTTTACACTCGCAAGAGTATTTAAGCTTGTCATATTGTCGCAAATACAATATCCTGCAGAGGCAAAAATACTTAACAAATGATAAGACAAGGTCAATGGGTCATTACATGAAAATGTAAAGACGTCCTGCGATTTTGTCGCAACGAGGGGTGGCGAAATAAGACCTTTAATTAGGAAGGCAAAATAAGACCACACAAGAATGATAAGGCAAGATCAATGGATTTCTTCATTCCTAAAGACATCCTGCGATCTTGTCGCAATAATGAACTTCAACTTAACTAAAGATACAGACATACATACAATTGAGGAAGCGAATAAGCTTGCGAAAACGATTATATTTCATCATAAAGTTACAAATAATAAAGGCTGAAGTCAGAGATTTCATTACTCAGATATAATTGGTCAAATCTCTCATTTGAAAATGAATAACAGAGGCAAGTATGGGAATGAATAGGATAAAATCTTGTTATTCATTTCCACATGATGGATTTATGTATTCATAATCTTTGGTCGATTGAATTATAAAGAAGAATTGCTTGACGAATATGCGCAAGTAAATAAAACAAAGATTGGATTCATATTTAGCAGTCCAAGAAGATTAAAAGAGTATATATACAGATATTACAAGAAGCGGAAGAAGAAAAAGAAGTTATTTCTTTGAGGATTCTTCTTCTTGGTCAGATTCTTCAATTCCATCATTCTTTTCGCCAGATTCTTCTTCTTCGCTAGCTTCACTATCAGAGACATCCGAGAAAGGAATATCTTCAGGAATATCATCGCGAAGACAAGGATATGAACTAAGAGGAATGCGGTGATCATTGCAAACTGTTTCGATAGTTTGATTGCGAAAACGAACAACATTATTGTTGAAATTCGCCACTGTAGCTTGCAGTTGTTTCTTCAACTTAGAATACTTGTTATTGCGAAGAGAAAGGCCTTCTGCGAGTTCCCCTTTTTCAGACTCAAGTTCTTCAATCCTTGTCTGAAATCTCTTCTCGGATTCTACAAAACATATGATAATGAATTAACAATTCAATTACAATACTACAGAAGTAAGGAGCAGTAAAGCATAATAAAACAACCTTCTCTGTCAGATATCATATCTTTAACCAAGGCAGTATGCTCGGCATGAAGACTAACATCAACACCTAAATTATTCCTGGCATTATCTAGAACCTTCGCAGCCCAGGCGAATTCGTCATCATTACTTATAACAAGAAGCGAACGAATTTGACCTTCTCGCTCATTAAGTATGGCATTCTGACGAAGAGATTCATCCCGTTCAATTTGTACTTCGAGAAGAGATTTTTTAAATGTTGCTAATGCCTGCGCACCTTGGTTAGCAATGCGGTCTTTGTCATCTATGAGACCACTAATTTTCTTCCTTAAAAGTTTGGTTTTTCTATGGGAATCAAGATACATTTGTTTAAATCGGTTGGCTAAACCTAAACTAGCTCTATGCTCAATCTCTAAGAGGCGACATTTGGTTTGAAGTTCATTTAATGAAAGGGAATCAACTTTGTTTGACGAATTACTTAAAGACTCATTGAGATGGGTGAGAAGAACATCATTATCCATAGGCTCGGGGAATGAATGGAGAAGAATGGCTTCTTCAGAGAGATTATATATGTCTGCGAAAATAATAAATTAGGCAAGAATAGTAAATGACAAAGTAAAGACGATTTGAAGAGCAAAAATTTCGTACCATAAAGTTGCTGATTTGCGCTTTGAAGAGTAGATAATTTAGTCTTCTGAGAAGTGGATTCAGTTTCCAATTGTTAAATTCTTTCATCTTTCTTGCGAGACATCGCAACCTCAGTTTCTAGTTCTCGGATCTTCTCTTTAAGTTGGAGATTTTTCTTTTCAAGGTTGTCGCGTCTTTTCTCGAGATCTGAGGCAACAACAAAGGAAGCTCTCCCAGACTATAAAGGAAAATAAAGAAATTGTTAAGATAAAGCTTATAATCGAAATTACAGAGAAGCAAAGGAATATGAACATACCAAAGCATTGAGAGCATTCAAGTGGCTGGAAGTCAATGTTCGGGAAACTCCGCGAAAAGATTCATTATCCTCTAATAGCGGGGCATCGCAAATTTTAGCGAGAGCCTCGCAAGTTGCAGATAAGTGATCATCTCCCATTCCTTGCATGGAATCGGAGAAAACACTAGACAATTGCGCCATAGCAGAAGTAGTCGAGTGATTCTCTTTCGCGGAGGAAGTACCAACCTCATTTTCATCCTCATCAGATCTCTCACTGGTTTGAGAACTACAATGAGAAGAGGGATGGGTTTTCCGTTTTTTAGAAAGCGGAGCAGAAGACTTGTCCTTGCGAAAAGTGATTTTATCCTTGTCTTTAACCTTCGCAGCTTCAGCTTCTTCAACGTCAACCTTCGCATACGCATGAAGATAAGAAACAGAAGCAACAATATTGTTTAAAATAACAAAAGAAAATATTTCTTACTTCATCCGTGAGCGATCGGAGTATCGCCAGGGTACTCGCCTTTGGATCTTCTTTATACTTCTTTCTCAGTCTGGCAATCTAAAATTTTTTGAAAGTTTAATAAGTAAAAGAGGAAGAAAATGTCGCAAAGCGAAATTGAAAAAGGAAATATACCTCCTTTGCCTTCTCAGGCCACTTAAACTCCCAAGGATGATAATTCGCGAGGTTTGCAGGGAGAACATGTGAACCTGCGATGTAAGGTCCACTCAAAAATAAAGGAACAACCCACCATTTCTCATCTTTGGAATGACGAGGAGTACTATTGTTGCCCGAATGCCAATCAATATCTTGCATAAGCAGCTTGTCATCGGAAACATTATCCTTTTTTTTCAACCGAGCACCCCAGCGAGATTTGTCATTTCTCATATTTATTACTTTATAATTTTCAAAAAAGTTGTCCACGGTATACTTCTCAGCGACTATTTGTAAATTTGTGAATTTAGGATCTCTGACATCATCAGGATATAAAGATCCTTTACCAGCGCCACGATTGGCGAATTCAAGCATTAGACGGATACAGTCGCCACTCAGTTGAAAAACAGCTCGCGAGAATTTCTCGTGAGAAGGAATTTCATAGAATAATGGTATCTTAGGATTGTATATAGGAATGGGAAGACCTGCGAGGAGTTGACCTAGCGAGACTATGATTTTCTGATCATCACACTGATGATCAGAAAATAGTTTTGCAGAGAGAATAGACGAATATTCTTGATCAGGAATGGTTGATAAGATGAAACCCTTCTCTTGTAATTTCTTTTGAGTATCTTCAAAAAGGGGTTTATATGTACGACCAAGTGAAGCCATTGATATAGTATGGGAATGAATGGAGAATTGAAGATTGAGAGAATTGAAGGGGAGGATTACAATAGCAGAAGCGCAAATTGCGGAGGAAGAAAGTTAAAGGAAAATTGCAGAGGGAAAATAAAAGAGAAAAAGAGAAGGGTAAGAAAACTATATATAGAGAAGAGAATCCTCGAGAAAACAAATGCATTTAATGCGAGATGGGACGTGAATGGACAAGAATAAGTGGTTGAAAGAGACGTGTCAAAAACAAAGTGGAAGAAGAAACACCTGTAATAAATTCCGTACATGAATAAAACGGTTAAAAGTGAACAATCGCGAGATAAAGATGAGCAATTGCGGCATTTCAAAATGTTAATTTTCATGACATAATTATGACTAATAAGACTTCGCAGAGCACTAAAAGAATGACGTAGCAGATGATATCAGCATAATTCATGAGGAAAGTATGAGCAACTTGCGAAATTATAGAGTGAACCTGCGAGAATATGAGCTCATAGCATGAGGCAAAGAACATGGAATGAAAGTTTCGCGTGATGGATTTGCAATACTTCTTACATTTAGAGGATTAAATACTTCTTATATTTCTTCAAGAATACTTCATACTTCGTATACTTCGGGATGATACTTTTAAAATTACTTTTCAAAGCTTCGGAATTTCGCAAAAGAATAGAGGCAAGTACGTACTTTTCAAGTCTAATATTCTTTCGCTCGTTCCTTCATCAACAAAAATCAAAGACTACTACAACAATGGATTTTTTCTTAAAGATCGCTCTTCAAGCAATATTCAAGAAAAAAGAGGCAAGATGTAGGAGCAGAATATCGCGACATCGATACTTCGCGAGATTAATAAACGACCACATTGCGAAGGCATCGCAGGGAAATAATATAAATGACGCAATAGATGACGACAGCCAGAACATGAGGAAAGTGTGAAGACTTGGCGAGACTTAGGAGTGTCGCAAGGATGAATGTTTATAACACTCGCGACACTTCGCGAGTTATTCCCGAAAATAAAGGACAACTTAGTTTGTCATCCATCGTATATCACCCTATATAAAGGGTTGAGTAAATCTGTTGTAGGAGAGTTCTTTTTGAATTGTTAAGCAAGTCATTAGGAGAGAGAAAATTTAGAGTGATTGTAATTTCTTTAGCTCTGTTCTATCTAACCTTGTAAACATTTCAAGAAGATAATCAATAAAAAGATATAGTTATTCATCTTCAAATGGATTAGTAAAGTAAATTCTTGTGAGGGGTGTATTGTGGGATTTCCTGCAATTACATTATGAGAATCTCGATGTAATCTTAGCGACATGTATACTATGTGACTCCAAACTAACTACAAGTTGGAGTTTTCTTATTCACTATTTTACAAAAAATTGAAAATTTCATGAAAAATTTACAATGCAAATGCTTAACCACTCCCCACACTTAAACTTTACATTGTCCTCAATGTAAATTGAATCGTCCAAAGTAAGTCAAGGTGGGAAATTCTAACATGATATGTGACAAGAAATCAGAAAAAAATGAAAACAAGACAAGAAAAAAAAACTCAAAACAAAACAAGAAATAAATACAAGACAAGAAATACTCATCCGATGGGTTGCCTCCCATTTAGCGCTTGGTTTAAAGTCGTCAGCCCGACTATATCCTTGCTTTCTATGACTCCTCCAGAGGGAGTACATCCACAAAGTTAACTCCTTCCACCACTTCGGAAGTGAAATTCTCATAATATGGTTTCAACCGGTGCCCATTAACTTTAAGTTCTTTCCCTGTAGCTATGCTACGAATTTCTACTGCACCATGAGAAAACACATTAGTAACAATAAAAGGTCCGATCCATCGTGACCTTAATTTACCCAGAAATAATTGCAAGCGAGAATTAAACAAAAGAACTTTCTGCCCAATGCAAAATTGTTTCCTAGAAATCATGTTATCATGAAATGCTTTCGTCTTTTCCTTATAAATGCGTGAACTTTCAAATGCATCATTGCGAAGCTCCTCTAGCTCTTGGAGTTGTAACTTCCTTTGCTTTCCAGCCCCATCCATCTCCATATTGCATTGCTTAATAGCCCAAAACGCCTTATGCTCAATTTCAACGGGTAAATGACAAGGTTTACCATACACAAGCCTAAAGGGAAACATCCCGATAGGTGTCTTGTATGCGGTTCTATACGCCCACAAGGAATCATTAAGTCGCATGCTCAAATCTTTCCTTGTTGGGTTCACCGTCTTCTCTAGTATAGACTTCACCTCTCGGTTAGAAACCTCGGCTTGTCCATTTGTTTGGGTGATGATAAGGTGTTGCAATCTTGTGCGACACATTGTACTTCTTCAACAAGCTTTGTAAAATCCTGTTTTTGAAGTGAGAACCCCCATCGCTAATTATGGCTCTTGGAATTCCAAACCTTGCAAAGATATTAGCTTGCACAAAATCTGAAACCACTTTAGAATCATTAGTTGGGGTGGCCTTAGCTTCCACCCATTTCGAGACATAATCAACAGCAAGTAAGATATAAAAATTCCCATGGGAATTGACAAAAGGACCCATAAAATCAATACCCCATACATCATAAACTTCAATAAATTGAATAAAAGTTTGTGGCATTTGATTTTGGGCACCTAGATTGCCTGTTCTTTGGCACCTATCACAAGTTGTACAAAATATATGTGCATCCTTAAACAAGGTCGGCCAATAGAAACCGCTTTCAAGTACCTTGTGAGCGGTTTCTTACTCCCAAAATGTCCTCCGCAAGCATAAGAGTGAAAAAAAGACAAGATATAATTAAATTCAGATTCGGGAACGCACCTTCGTATTACTTGGTCACTACCATGTTTCCATAAGTATGGATCATCCCATATGTAATGGTTTCCTAACTTCTTAAGTTTGTCCCTCTCAGCACGAGACAAGTTCTTTGGGATTTGTTTAGACACCAAGTAATTGACAATATCAGCGTACCATGGTTCTCCAAAGGCAATTGAGAATAGTTGCTCATCCGGGAAACTTTCACGCAACGGGATAGTCTCCTTGTCCACAGCAAGACGGCTCAAGTGATCCGCAACGGTATTCTCAATTCCTTTCTTGTCCTTGATTTCAATATCAAACTCTTGCAAGAGTAAAATCCATTGTATGAGCCTCGGTTTCGCCTCTTTCTTTGTAAGCAAGTACTTAAGCGCTGCATGATCAGAAAAGACAACAACTTTTGTACCAATTAGATAAGAGCGAAACTTTTCCAAAGCAAAAACAATGTCTAACAACTCTTTTTCAGTGGTTGTGTAGTTTTGTTGGGCCTCATTTAACGTTCTAGAAGCATAATAAATAGCATGAGGAATCTTCCCCACACGTTGCCCAAGCACCGCACCAACCGCATAGTCACTAGCATCACACATAAGCTCAAAGGGCTTGCTCCAATCCGGTGGTTTAATGATAGGGGCTGAAATCAAAAGTTCTTTCAAACGATTGAATGCCGCTATACACTTTTCATCAAAGTTAAAAACCACATCTTTTTGCAATAAGTTACAAAGTGGTGATGCTATCTTGGAAAAATCCTTGATGAATCTTCGATAGAAACCTGCATGACCAAGAAAAGAGCGTATCTCCCTCACCGTAGTGGGAGGGGTTAAAGCACGAATAAGGTTTATCTTCGATTTATCAACTTCCAAGCCTTTAGAAGATATTATATGGCCTAAAACTATGCCATGAGTTACCATAAAATGGCACTGATAGGTGCTTAAAAACACCTCTCTAAGTATCGATTGGTTATGCTTTCTTAGCTAGTTTTCTTGTGAAATTGTATTATTAACTTTCTTTTATATTTTATGGGAATTTTGGAGTTTATTCCCAAAAAGAACAAGAAATCATCCAATTTACCAAAAGAGAGGCGGAATTATCATTGCATGGGAAACCACTACCGGCAGTCGCGTGGGCGTTAAGAAGTAACCGGCTGAAATCAAGCCCGGCGAGCTCATTGAGAAAACAACTCAGTCCAATAAAAAAGGGTCTGTTTGAAGTCCTGGTGTTGTTGGCATGTGTGTTAGCAGAGAAAGGAATTAGGTTGGGTTCTCTTGAGAAACCAAATCTAAGATAAGAAGAAGAGCTACTGCTGCTTTAGTTCCCCGCGATTGTGGCCAGTTCAAGAAGCAAGTGTGCCGTCAGTAAAGCCATGAATCTTATGGCTGTTCAGCAAGGGTCAAGATCCTTATTTCATACAGAGAAGAAGAAGGTTACTGGTTGATTGGTGCTGTGTTGCAGTGGCTTCAATTGAGAGATGGTTGAGCTGATAAATAATTAGGTCAAGAAATTGGAGAAATGGGTATCTCATGAAGCTGCGATTTCGTTTGAAGGGTTTGAAAGGAGTTGGAATGGCCTGAGAAGTCACCAGAAGCTTGCATCACCAAAACTGCACGAGAAGTGATTGTAAAATAGCCTGATCGATTGTGTACGAAGGGACTGCTTTCATTAATGGCAGTGATGGTGATTTCGGAAGATGTCTGTAATCGATATTGCTGAGAATGATTGCTAAGAATGATAATGGCCATTATGGTGGAGCCTGTTGATGGATAGGGAGACGAGAACGAGAAGGAAAATGAGTGTATGACGATGAAGCTAAGATATTGATCGTGTTTTGCTAGCTGCTATATTATAGCGAATCGGTGATGCTGCTGCCATTTATTATCGGCAGTGGTGATTAATGGCGAATGAAGTTCGCCATTTACTGAACGAAACAGAGATGCTGTGAGAGGGACGATTGATGTTGGCTGATAATGATGCTGTCTCAATGGAGTTTCATGTGGCTGTTGTCTCGATGGAGGTGTTGATGATGGTTATGAGTATTAACAGAATGAGTAAGCTATGGATTTATGAAGAAGGTTATCCCTGTGATGGAACTCGAGTGGAACAAAGAGAATGAGCTTCCTGTGGTTAATGGTGTTGTTGACAGGCTCGAGAAAGACAAGAGTTTCCGCGGTGGTTTGATAGTAATGGATGATGCAGCTACGAGTTTGAATGAGTTTCAGGGAGGAGCTGCCATTGAAGGTATGAGCTGATCGATATGAAGCCGTGATGGTTTGATCTACTACTGATGACAAAGATGGAGGAAAGCTCGAGAAAAGTGAGTCATGGTGTTGCTGCCATAACAGCCATCGTTGGCTGTGACTGGAGTGAGCTGTGGTTGAAGCGCTTGGCAGTGTTGATGATGAAAGATTGAGTTCGGGGTTTAAGGCATCGGTGATGGGAATGCTGTTACGCGGTGGTGTTGTGAGCTCGAAAGAGTATATGGTAGCTGCTACTGCCATTAATCAATGAAGATGGCAGCGATGAAGGAGTGAATTGCCTGGCTGAGTTTGTGGTTGGTTGTTTGCCGTCAATAAGTTAAAGAACGAGAAGGAAAAAGGGAACTGAGGAAGAGTTCACGAGAATGATGGCATGGGAATGATGACTTGTGATGGAACTCGCAGTTGGTAAAGCTGGGAAGACGGAGTTACGTACTGGGAGAGAGTCAAGTACGAGGGAAAAATGGAATGGCTTGTCAGTTCCACAAAATTGACAAGCCAATAATGAGAAAATGGGCTGGACTTAGGTGACGTGAGCCCAGTTATTTTGCTTGCGGAACTTAGAACGTGACCAGCCTTTGCCGTGAGTTGTCTTTGGGAATTCTAACAAGTTTTGGCAACTGCTTTGGACGGGGTGTGATGCACGGACACAATTCTTAAGGAGGTGCACTTTCCTATTTTTACTAGGTTTACTAGTTTTCTTTACCAGGAGGTTACAAAAATTCTATATATAGGGAAGCTTAGAGAGAATTTGGGGAGCTCTTTTATCTTTTGCCTCTATTTTTGCTCTAGGGTTTAGAATCATGAAAGCTTTTCTTTTTCTTCTTGTTATGAACTCCATGAATATGATCTATAGTTTTCTATTGGTTATGGATAAAGTTGATTTCACATAACATGAATCCTTGTTTGATATATTATTTTTGTCTCAGTATTATCGTTTATGATTCACCATCAATATTGTTACATGATTTGAATGCTTATTTAGTCGAGTCGCGAATCGATTGAGTTTTCTTTCATCTTTATTGCTAGATTAGGGTTATTATACGCAAAAGTGATAATTCCTGATTACAAGTAGCATAAATATGATTATAGTTTGTAGTGATATAATCTTATGATCTTATGTGAACCATAACCTTTGTTAAATCGGATTAGTGCTTTTACACGTTCGATTGCTTTGATTGGCCTGATTTCATAGAACTAACGCATCTAGGGAATTAAACTTGATTAGTGCTTTTACACGTTAGGTTGTTCTCTTAGATAGGATTCATATTCGCATCTTTTAATGTGTTTGTTGATGACAAGAGGAGATTTGCGGGATATACTTGCGATCAAGGTATTCTAGGGCCTTTGATAAAATAGAGATTAAAATATCAATTCTAGTTATTAAGATTAAGACAAGAATATGTTTGTGAATGAAAACGAAATCCTTAACCAATGCTTTCACATCTTTGAATTTATTTGTTTACTTTTCTTCATTTGCTTTTATTTTATTTTAGTATATAAAAATCAGAAAACCCCCCGGTGTTATTTATAGGAAACCGAAATAATTTGACAACCTAAGTCCTCTCTGTGGGAACGATCCTTTCTTGCCCTTGCTTCATTATATATTTTGAGTAGTAAGAAAGTGTAATTTATTTTTGACGCCTACGACAGCGATCAGGCACTTCTCCCAAGTCAGCACAAGGTTTGTTTCAACACATCGTTCAAGGATTAGAGACAAGTTGTTCAAGCAAAGGTCAAATGAATCACCAAAGACACTAAAGTCGTCCATGAACACTTCGATTATGTTTTCAACATACTCTGAAAAGATACTTACCATACACCTTTGAAAGGTAGCTGGAGCATTGCATAAGCCAAAAGGCATCCTTTTATAAGCAAAAGTACCGAAAGGACAAGTGAAAGTGGTTTTCTCTTGATCCTCCGGCGCTATCACAATCTGATTATAACCTGAATAGCCATCAAGGAAGCAATAGTAAGAGTGTCCAGCTAAACGTTCAAGCATTTGATCAATAAAAGGCAATGGAAAATGATCTTTCCTAGTGGTGGCATTCAATTTTCTATAATCAATACAAACCCTCCAACCGGTTTGCACACGAGTTGGGACAAGTTCGTTTATCATTCTCCACCACCGTCACACCTGATTTCTTTGGAACTACTTGTACCGGGATCACCCATTTACTATCGAATATGGGGTAGATAACACCCACTTCCAAAAGCTTGAGTATCTCCTTTTTCACAACTTCCATCATGGGAGGGTTCAAACGACGTTGCGCTTCCCTTGTAGGCTTTGAATTGTCCTCCAAACGTATCTTGTACATACAAATGGCAGGGCTTATACCCTTGATATCGGCGATTGTCCATCCTATGGCCGTCTTGTACTTCCTTAGCACCCTTAGAAGTTTTTGCTCCTGTAATTCACTAAGCTTGTTAGAAACAATCACAGGTAACTCTACATTATCACCCAAGTACAAGTACTTTAGGTGATCGGGAAGAGGTTTCAATTCTAAAATTGGAGATTTAACAATTGAAGGTACAAGCTTTTCATCACTGCATGGTAAAGAAATAAAAGAGATATTATGAGTTTTCGGGCATCCTTGTAGTGAATTAAGATCACCAAGGGCTTCCTTGACTTTATTACCACACTCTACACCATTATCCATGGATGTAGTTAACACGGTTTCCAAAGCATCATCACCATTTAATTCAAACATTTGTTGTGCCAATGTATCCATAACATCAATGGAGAAACAAGAGTGGACATCACTAGGATATCTCATCGTCTCGAAAATGTTGAAACGTATTGTTTCATCAAACTCCATGGTCAACGTTCCCTTGTCCACATCAATTATGGTTTTCGCCATTTTCATGAAGGGACGCCCAAGTAGCAATGGAAGAGATGAGTCCGGTGACCCTTCATTCATCTCTAACACACAAAAGTCAGCTGGAAATACAAGTTGATTAACCTTCACAAGAACATCCTCAACAATACCCATTGGGTAGACATTAGAGCGATCGGCTAATTGCAA
Organism: Papaver armeniacum; assembly: GCA_023531295.1. Classification (NCBI taxonomy): domain Eukaryota; kingdom Viridiplantae; phylum Streptophyta; class Magnoliopsida; order Ranunculales; family Papaveraceae; genus Papaver; species Papaver armeniacum. The sequence continues at coordinate 110,941 of JAJJWW010016293.1, forward strand.
TACAATTTCAGCCTTTTTAAGAGGACCAAGATCAAGTGAATTATACATTGATGCAGGCATAACATTAACAGATGCACCTAAATCCAACATAGCTTTGTTAAATGTAGTGTTACCAATTGTGACGGGAATGTCAAAACTACAGGGATCCTTGCACTTAAGTGGGAGTTTGTGTTGTAAGATTGCCGAAGCATTCTCCCCCACACTAAGAACTTCATTACCTTTGAGCCTTTGCTTATTGGTACACAAGTCCTTCAACACCTTTGCATACTTTGGAACTTGCTTAATAGCATCAATGAGTGGTATGTTCACATGGATCTTTTTAAGAACATCTAAAATCTCCTTTTCTAGTTTCGCCTTCTTAGAACTTGCAAATCTGCGAGGGAAAGGTAAAGGAGGAACATAAGTAGAAACCGGAGTTTTAGAGTTAGGAATAGGTACCTCAGAAGTTTGGGGAGAATCCTCATTCTTCTCCCCAAAACAGGTTCCTTTGGTGTTTCCACCTTGCCCGAATAAGTAACTTCGGGTTGCACAAGTTGTGTACCACTTATCAACGTAATAGCATTGACACCCTCTTTTGGGTATAATAGGTTGAGAAGGGAGTTTCCCACTATTTTGTGCCTTCAATTGGTTCAACTCAATAGCCATGGAGCCCATTTGTGTCTGCAAACTCCTTGATAGCACTCTTAGTTTCTATTGACTTTCTTTAAACATGGTGGAAATGACTTGCATCATTGTTTGAAGCTTTGAATCGATATCAGAACCTTGATTTTGCATTTATTGTTGTGCTTGTGGTTGCTGAAATTGTTGTTATTGTGGTTGAAATCCACTCGGACGGTTGAAAGTAGGTTGTTGGATTGCACCTTGCTTGTTGGCATAGCTAAAATTGGGGTGATCTCTCCATCCCGGATTGTAAGTGTTAGAGTAGGGATCATACCGTCTTTGTTGATTTGGAAAGACCGCATTAGCTTGCTCATCTTCATAAGCTTGAGAGGAACTTGGTATCACCGCGGCTGCAACTTGTTGCATCATTGCTGTCATGTTGCCCATTTGTTGACGAAGTTCCTCAACCTCGCTCACTTCATTTACTTTCCTAAGAAGCACATCCGATCCACGACTCAAGAATTGTTGGGAGTTTGCTGCCATGTTTTCAATCAACTCTCTAGCTTGTGACACCGTCTTGCTCACTAGTGCACCACCACCCGCGGCGTCAAGAAGATTCCTATCACTTGATTGGAGTCCTTCATAGAAGTATTGGATGATCATAGCGTCACTGAATTGGTGGTGAGGGCAGCTTGCCACTAATCTCTTGTATCGTTCCCAACATTCATATAAGGATTCTCCCACATTTTGCTTCATCCCACAAATCTCCTTGCGAATTTGAGTAGCCTTTGATGCAGGAAAATATCTCTCTCAAAAGAGTTTCTTCAGCCCATTCCATGTCGTGACACTTCCGGAAGGTAAATAGTACAACCAATCCTTAGCACTATCCATCAAAGAGAAACGAAAAACTTTCAACATTGCACCATCCGCCTCAACATCCGCTGGAAGCATGGCCATTACAATGGTGTGGAAGTCTATAAGATGCTTGTTTGGGTCTTCATTCACCATTCCATGGAACTTTGGTAATTCTCTAAGCAACCCCGGCTTGATCTCAAAAGTAGAGTTTGTTTGAATACACCCCTGTTGTGTATCAAGCCTATGAGAAGACAAGTCCTTGAGTGTACGATTTGCATCACCCATTGCTAATTCTTCTTCAACTTGTGGTTCGTCTACGATTGGAACCTCTTGTTCTCCTTCTAGTTGTAACTCTTCTCCCACTTCTAACTCTTGATTTTCTTTTGTGTCTTGACTTGGTTGGAGTATTGTGCCTCTTCGAGTAGCTATCCCGCACCTTGGATAGTTCCAATCTTTAGAAGCCAGGGATTAGGTACCTGAAAACAATTCTCGCAAACAAGTGAGAAACAAGACAAGAAACAAAAAGCAAAGATAAAAGCAGAAATTATAAAAAGAAACTAAAAACTTAATAACAAGTCGTATGCCTCCCCGACAACGTCGCCAAAATTTGACCGGTTGTCAGCCGAGCAAAAATAATTTCACTTTCTCACTCTACTAAATATAAATGAAGTACGTGATAAGAAAGAGTTCGTATCCACAGAGAGGCAATTGTTGTTATAAAATTTCAGTTTCTAAAGTAACCAAGGGGGAATATTTGTTTTATCTAAGCAATAAAAGTAATTGAAAGCAATAAAATAATTTGAATAATCAATAAGGAGAAGATATTGGTCACGGGATAGTATCATTCACAAACATGTATTTTCATCAATGATTAGAATTGATAATTTAATCTCTCATTTACTAAAAGTCCTAGGATACCTTGATCGCAAGTATATCCCGCTAATTCCTGATTTCATCACAACCACATTAAAAGATGCATATGTGAATTCTTCCTAGAAAGCAACCTAAAGTGTAAAAGCACAATTAAGTTTAACTCCCTCAAAGCACTAAGTTCTACGGAATAAGACTAATCAAGGCAATTAAACGTGTAAAAGCACTAATTCAATTTAACCAAGGTTATGATTCATATGCAATTATAAAGATGTATCACTACAAGTAATAACCACACTATGCTACTTAGAATCAGGGATAAACAACTATTTCGTATTGAAAACCCTAATCTAGCAATAGAGATGAATGTAAATCGGATTGATTCCGGACTCAACCAAACAAACAATCAAATCATATGACAATATTAATAATGAATCATAAACAATAAAGTATTGAGACAAAACTAATTCATATATTCAAATAATCATGTTGAGAAATCAACTTTATCCCATAACCAATAATATGTGTTTAGCTACTCATAGCTATGGAGTTCATCATAAAAATATTAATTGAATAGAAGAAGATGAACAAAAGCAAACCCTAGAAGCGTAAACAAAAGCGGCTCTCTCCAAGTTCCAAGAATAATACGTGATATCTCCCCAAGTTTTAGAAAACTTTTTCCTTTTGTAGCTTTTCATCTTTCCAAAACTAGGTCTTCAAAGCCCAAAGTCCAATAACAAGATGTCCACCAAGCCCATATGTGAGAAATACCCATGAGAAAATATGTCCCAAAAATAGAATATCGTAGGAAAAGCTGGTATTATGGTAGGAAGTTGGCGGAAAATATATCTCGGAGTGGCCAAGGCAAAGTCCACCGGTCACTTGGTCAACGAGTCAGCTCGGTCGGGTCAACTGAGTGAACTCGGGTCAAGCACCGAGTCATACCGAGTCAACTCTGTATGAGGCTGAGCCAAGGCAACTCAGCTGAGTCAGAGTCTAACTGGTCTTAATAAGGTCTAGGCCAAGGTTGTTGTCATTCTGCGCAGGCCTAGTTATCTTGCATGAGCCATATCCTCTCTGTTGCACCATTGTGGTGCATCACAACTCCATTCCTTCTTCAGCCAATTATCAACACACATCTACAACAACTGACATTCCCATGCTCAGTTTCTTAAAGTAACACCCTTCCATCCTTACATTGCAGCACCACAATCTCGCATTTTAACATCTTTGACATCAATTCATTTGAGCCTCACACCAACCGCAATTGCCATCACCTGCAATTTCCTATCACCAAAACATCTCAGACTCATGGCTTCAGCATTCCCATCCTTCTGCTACTCAACCTGAACCAACAATAGCTCATATGTAGCTTCTTTAATTATAGCTACCAGTTAACCACTGGAACACCCTGCGTTTCATTCACACATTCATTCGATACTGCAGCTGCATCTTTTGCCATTCCTGCGATTGCAGTCTCAACACTGACTCAAACCAGCCACCAATTCAGTTACCACTCGATGGCCATCACCTGTAGCTGCAATTCACCAGCTGACATCTAACCATCCAACCATTGCTACTCAGCTCACAGGACTCGAGCTTCTTGGTTATTTTTTGTCACCAACATACCCATTGTATCTCCATTTCAGCTTCAATTCCGCCACCAGAGCCACAAACAACTCCATCTAGCTCGCAGTATAATCTTGTAGCACCTCAATAACCAATTACAGTGGCGTCACGTTACACACTTCATAACCTCCAACTCCAACTCAGGCCAAAAGCATAACCTGCAACAACAGCACAATCCCATCTCCGACTGCAACAACACCAATATCAATTCCACTTCATTCGACTGCCATCACCAGCAAGCTGCACCAGTTTACACCCAATTTCTCAGCTCAACCTGCCAGAACTGCACCTGTAATGGGTACCTGTCCTAACATACATCTATACATTCCTCATTATATTAGCAGCAACGCCAGCCTCGACTACTCTGCAGCATATTATCACTAACCATGCAACCTCAGTTTCACTTATGCAACAACTTTAACGTCACCTTCTTTTATACAGCCTCAATCTTCAATTAACTCAGCTCATGACTCCACCAGAATCACCAGCTCAAGTCCACCTGCAATACTCAACTACAGCCTATACCCACAACTCCAGCTGCACTTCATAGCAGCATCAGATCCCTGCAGTTCCTTGTTGGCTGTGAACTCAGCCAACTGCAATTTTAGATCAATCCACTCCCTGTAATTCCAGCTCACAAGCAAACCACCAAGTTCACTACAGCTTGCACCTGCCATCATCTCAAATATACTTCAAAAGCTCCATTGAAACCACCCGGGCTAAACCAACAGCGCAACACCACCTGTTCTTCAGCTTAATCTTAAAGCAGCACAAACCGCCTCCATGTCTTCATTGTTCGCTAGCAGCAGTTCATTACCACCAACCTATAGCCATCTGAGCCATAAACCACCACTTGAACTGCAGTTGCAACACTTTATCTGTCACACATCCCTTGTCAGCTCCTTTCTCAGCTCAGTCACAGACACATACAGCTGATTCACTCCATTTTCTGTAATTCTTGTCTTCACATTCTACAGACCCATTCCTGCAACTTCATTCTCTTCTTTTCTCAATTCCAAACCCTAACTGCCTTCACCTGTAATTTCATAAAATCCGAACCAAACCCATCTTCAAATCATCACTGATTCCATTATAACTCATTAATTCCTTCTTCAACTGAGTTTTTTTTTTTCGAGAATTCAAACTCAGTAGAGTTGCTCATCTAATCACCAGCAGATCTAGATCTTCTCTCCACATCATTTCTTCTTCCATCTTGGTTTTAAACACAAATTCAAAGAAAACCCACTTCATATATCTTTACAGTAACCACACTTTCCTTCTTGAATTTGAGCATCAACTCTTCCCTCTTTTCTCGATCAGTAGCAGCATAAACAAATCCATATGCATCTTCTCGTTGTTCTCAGTTGTACCAGGTCCTCAAATTCGAAAACCCAGTCTTCTTTTTCATCCTCAGACCTTAACTGAAACTATCTCTCAATTCAATTTCACCATTAACATCTCTGAATTTCTCCCTGAATCTGTTCTTCACCATCTGTTACAAAGGCAGCAACACGACCATCTCTCCGATTAAATAACAGGAACCACGAATTCACTAACCCTTTGCAAACAATAGTTCTTCTTCACTGATTCCAGCTAATTAATGGCGCAGCCATCCCTTACTTCTATCTTCTCTAAAATTCAGGTGAAATGTAATGAAGAGAGGAGTTCGATCTAGGGCTATGTAGTGAAATGGTTAGGCTATATGTACCCAACTGATCGATAAGGGCTATCCCATTACTGTTTGGCCTGTTAGTCTCAGAAAACTGACAGTTCATTCTTCACTCCTTTGCTATAAAAACGTCGCTGGTTCCAAGGATCACTCGCCTGTGAATTGACATTTTTGCTCTTTATGCTCCAAATGAATGATTTCTCCTTCTTTTGTTTTCAAGGACTCCATTGCACCTATTTTGCTCAAAAGAAACCATAAGAGATGCAATTCACAAGGATAAGAGCAAAGAAAGCATAAATACTAGATATAAAATTAGGTGTTTTACAACACCTATCAACAAGCTCTTAATCGCTTTCTTCTACATTCCTCTTCTGCAACCGCCTTATGCATCTCTCTTTGTACGTTAATATTTGCTGCAATATCACACTCTTCAATAACTCTTTACCACCTTCATAAACCTTACTATAAATGCAACAACATAACATCATCAACTCTAATACCTCCAAAACCTTCTTCATACATTCAGAGTTAGGTAATCTAATATCACCCATATTCTCAACTATTTTACTTTATAACTCTTAAAGGAGATTAATCTTCGTTAAATCATTCACATTCATTTCCACCATCCCACCATTTGTGCCAACGGCATCTGTAACCTCTCCTTCTTCAACTTCGACAATTGTTAGATGGTTATTGCTTTAGTATTAGAATTCTCAACTACGTCTGGATTTTTCCCATATATAACCAACTGGTTGTTTAAGTATGACCCAACTTTCTTAGTATAAGTCCATTTGCTATAACCCATATTTAAAGACTTACACCCCCACCATTATCCAACACTCTCCCACCATATCATCACAACATGTCATATTATCACTTCACCTCAAAAATCCCGCCTCCAAATCTTTACCAGATATTTGAATTTTATTCATGGAAAGATTATCCGAGAAGCAATCAAACTCCCTCAATTTTCTCCCATAATATGCTTCATCTAACATAAATATCTCCACATAAAACGGATCTCATTCCACCGTTATCACCACCTTCCTCTCCTCCACCTCCGAAACCAACACCGCCGAAATCTGGTTAAGGTCACGAGAAACAACAACTCTAAAGAAATATGTTCCTTACCATCATAATGTTTCTGTAGCTAGGTTACTGAATTCTCCTAAAGAAAGTTCATTTCCAATGTTAGCTAAAAATTCTGAGGACCGTAGTTTATGATCTAGACCTCTTACTTTAAGCCATTAAAGTTTCTCAGAAGTTTTTTCAAGAGGGAAAAAATGAATTGCTTTCTCTTTTGGTACTCTGTTATCCTTCTTCTTCAGTTCCACCTTCTTGAATGCATTAATAGGATTCCAACCTAAATCCTCCGTCCATTGAGATAAGCAAAGATCCACATCTTTGTATCTCCATTTCCGAGGAACTCAGATTTTCCCCCATTCATTCTCTTCCAAAATAAACAAACCAGCCACATATGAGATTATATCAATCTCCAAATATCTCCTGATCCCCAACATCTTCATGACCAAGACTACCACAAAGTTCCAATTCTTGTTAATTTTCACCAAACAAGTCATTTTTAATCTTGGACTCTTTGATGACAAAACGATAGGAAAATCATCATGTTTTGGGATTTCTTGCACCATCTTGTTAAAACCTTATATCTTTATATACAAGTCCAAAACCTCAACAATAATGGATCAAAAACTTTTATTGTCCTCACTAGGAACACATATGCTGAAAGAGTTATATTCTTCTCCTTTCCTATGTCTGGATATTCTGATGTAAACTCCTCTATCATTATCCCGAAGTTTAACCACAACAAAGTTTTCACTATCACTAACCTCACATCTTTTCTCTTTGTTTTTACCATTGAATATAGTTTTTTAATACGCGGGGGTACCAAGTATACCACCAAATATTTCGTTCGACAGCCAGTATGGATAAAACCTAATATAATTGCAAGTATACCAACTTAATGATCCTTGACAATATCTATATAAAGTTCATATCTCTACCTATTCTCAATCAATATATATATATAAGACAATCTGATTGTTAAGAAGAGTCCGTGAACCAGATTGTTAAGAAGAGTACGAGGACGATCTCAAAAATCAATATCCAAGATCAATCTATTCGTATCTAAATAATCCAACCGGAATTAAGCCTAGTTATTAAACTTTATCTATCTTTCAAGATACAAATTCTACAAGAAACAAGTCTCGTAATCGATTACAACTAGATGGACGTATCTACTAAGATTGAATACATATAACTTGCGTAAATCCAATTATAAAGATAAACAATATAATGCAGAAAAGGAAAAACACAAGACACCGGAAGTTTTGTTAATAAGGAAACCGCAACTGCAGAAAAACCACGGGACCTCATCTAGATTTGAATACCGAGTTGTATTAACCAACTACAGACACTAGCATACTATCAGACTTCGGATTGGAATGTCGATGAGACCGAATCAACCCTCCAAGCGATTCAATTACAACCGCGATCCTTACTTCTCTTGAACCTCGCAAGGCTCTAAGCACTTGATTCCCTTAGCTGACGTCCTTTACAGCCTAAGAGTTGCTTCAGCCGTAGTGATGACTTTTCATACCAATCTTCCTCTAACAGATAAGACTACTTAATTTCCGTTTTGATCGAGAGACCAAGGTGTGGAAATCTATTTGCAATAGACTAGCTAGCAAACCTAACAAATCTGGAACTTACGACTCCTGAAGAGCAGCCTAGATTCTTAACCACCTCTCAAGTACAATCTTCAAAACATCACTTAAAATCAATTTTCAGATATCTATCTTGAGGAATCACAAAGTCTGAGACGAAGAGAACTTTGTAATTCTATCTATCTTGCCTGAAAGAGATTACGAGAACCTCGATAACGGAAAAGAAAGATCAGGATACACGAACTATCAAGGTAAACACTAATTGGACTTGGCTTCACGAATACCCAAAGCGAAGTCTTTTAGTCGTAAACCTAGTTATATTTTGTATAGGAAACCTAGGTTCACAAAGGACGACTCTAGCTAGGGCTGCACAGGAACCGTCCCATCCCATGGTACCGTACCGGAACCGCAGGTACCGTCCCGGAACCGTAGTCAGCCGGGACGGTACAAGTACCAAAAGCTGGTACCGTGCCTAGAGTAGGTACAAGTAACGGTTCTAGGCTATTCCCGTCCCGTCCCGTCCCGTAGTACCGAGGATCTCTAGACGTTGATATTAAGGTTAAATCCTAGCCGTCTATAGTAGGGGTTATACCCTTTCAGCCTTTCTCCATCGCATTCTCCTCATTTCCTTATTCTTCTTCCCTCTCTCTTTTCATTTTCCTCTCAGACAAGAGAAGAGAAGAGGCCATCGACGACGCACCAGTTACCACCATCTTCTAAGTTCTAATCATCATCACCAATTCTAAGTTCTAACACCATCTTCTGAGCCACCGAACCACCATATTCCTTTCTATTTCTTGCAAGTCTCCAACCTGCAATGTGATTAATAACTAATAACAACTAATAATAGTTAGGGTTTTGAAAAAAAAATTAGTTTTTGTTCATTTATATAGGATTTTTGTTGATTTCTCTAGATTTGAAACTGATTGTAATTTTTTGATTTTGATTTTAGGGTTTTGGAATTTCTAGTGTGGTTCATAACTTCATATGGACTGATTGTTTAGTCAACAAAAAATAACAAAAGGTAAACCGTATTAATATTGATTCTAGTGATGCATCACAGATTCACGAATGCTTGATATAGTAGTATGCAAATATGTTGCAGGTAAAGAACTTAGGACCCGTCCCGTCCGCACGGAGTTAAACAGTGCAGTGTACCGTCCCGTCCCGTAATGCACGGGTACAGGTACAGGTAAAAAGTACAGGTACCGGCCATAGGGAGGTACAGGTACTGAGCTAGGCAAAAACCCGTACCGTCCCTTACCTTGTGCATCCCTAACTCTAGCTATCAACTAAGATTCAAAGTTTCAGGGATTGGATTTTCCAGTTGAAAGAGCATCTCTATTTATAGATTTTCAAGACTGAAGGTTGCTTAGAGTTCAATCTAAGATAACATAGGAATCAAGAAAACACTTTAGGTCTTGAAAATACAATAGAAAAATATACACAGTGGTCCGGTTCTGGAACCGTGTATAATGACTTGTTCGGTTTGGCAAATATGCAATGTGAAGAATAAGCAAATTGATGTTCATCAAAACACCTAAGAGTTTAATCATTATACACACACATAAGTGTTTAAGTGATCAATGAAGTCTTAGATGTGTTTGAAAGAGTCATAACAATGCTGAACATATTTAAAAATAAGTCTTTTAGCATCTGATAGACTTTACTGGGACAGTTGGTAAGACGGTTCGTGAACCGTAAGGCTAGTTCACGAGTCAGGGAGCTACGGTTCGTGAACCGGTTCGCCAACCCTTACTCGGATCGATAACTCAGATGTGCATTGTTCGCTAACCTAGATTCGCCAACCGTACTTGGTTTGTGAACTCAGATGGACACTATTCGCCAATCAGGTTCGCCAACCTTAAGCCTTTTATACCAACACAAAAAAAAAATTCAGTTCACCACGGTTCGCCAACCGTATGGGCTATTTTCAATTGATCCACAAATGAATTCTCAAACAATAAATTATTTCGAACTAATATTGTTAAGGACCTTTGAATATCTATTTTAGAATCATATTTTGAGATTTTTAACAAGACAAGCTTGACTCAAAATTTCTTCTTTGTAAATCTATTAGAAGTCATACGACATAGTCTCAAAAGATAAAATGGTAAGATAGTAAGTAAAATATATTTCGGTCTTCACATACCTGATACAGAAGTTCTTCAAATATATTCGTCGATCTTCAGTCTTCGAGGGTGATATCTGTTAGAGCATTGCTTGGTAGAACTCGCATGCGTTGCTATCTCAAGCATGTTTTTCAATATTAGTGATCAAAACTATAAGTCTTGATTTCTAGCCTATTTATAGATGTCTCGGACTAGGACATAGATTGTGTAGTTGAGCTTAGATTTCACGGCGTTCATCATTTGAAGACGAATAACTACTAATGGGAGCTTGTGGAACTTCATCGACCAAAGGTATGTGGAGACTGAAACTCATCTATCACTTGGAAAGTCTATTTCTACTATATCTCCTATATTGAGACATAAGTCGTATTACGATATAGTTTTCTATATACACATTTGAGATTTCGAGTTGAGTTTATCTCGCTTACATATTTCTCTAAATATGTGTTGGCAATCTTTCGCTTCGACCAAGTTCATCTTATATCATGTGAAAATTGTCGAGTAACATCTTACATGGTTTGTGTGATACAATCATTTGGTGTAGTCTTGGAATGTTTCGTTATGATTATTTCAATATCTTGAAAATTGCTTTGATGCTAATAGTGTGTGAAAACGGCTATTGTCATCCTCTAAGAAAGTTTCAATGATTGAAATAAGAGTTTAGAACACTTAACCATTATTGGATATGTCATGTTGTGCACTCTTGCACATATGTAATCCATGTCCGGGAACCATAGTATGCGCACCCGTTCGCGTACCTGTTGGTTTGAGAAATCCGGGAACCTAAGTATGCGTACCCGTTTGCGTACTGACGTACAGGTTCATGTCCGAGAATTTCTGCTGGGATTTGAAAGTTCACGTACCCGTTTGCGTACTGGAAAAACCCAATCTTGGTCCGGGTATTTCAAGTATGCGTACCCGTTTACATACTTGAAGGTTAAAGTTCTAAAATCGGTTATGAACACGAACATAAACATTTATATAATATGGAATGCAATCTTTGCAAACCGTGGCTATAATGTTCATGATTGATTCGAGTGAATCAAACCGATTTTGCTTCAATTGTGTTCTTATATACTTCTATGAGAATATAGCAATTGAACGGCTCTTTAACTAGTTTCACTTGAGTCATTTGAACTAGTTATGGTTAAGATGAATAAGGTTGATATGAGAGTAATCATATGTCTAACCTCGGTTAACTATTTGTGAGCCAACATGGTGTACACGTTTGGGTACGGTTACATAAACCTAAATGAGGGAACATTTCATTTGTGTGTAACAATCTAAGTTCGATCTAACGGTTGAAAGATATTAGCTTGGTTCAATCAGGTTTTTCATCTAACGGTGAATATTGAATGCTTTGCTACCAAGGTAACTTGGATTGCAAGCCCTGATTTGAAAACTATATAAAGGAGAACTCTAGTAACTGGGAAATCTAATCCCCACACCTCATGTGTGTTACTAGTTGCATAAACTAGATTCGATTCTCCTTTAACCTTAGGTTTCTCCGAGAACCTGTAGGTTAACGATTTCAAAGACTTCATTGGGATTGTGAAGCCAGACCCAACTATTTTCTTTGTAGTTACGTGTTCTGATCTTGCCCGATTCTATCGTATTGAGTACAATTGAAATAATTGACTCGAGATTAATTTCTCCGTTGGGCAAGATAAAAGTAATCACAAACATCTTCGTCTCATCATTTGTGATTCCACAATATCTTGTTTCTCTAGTCGATTAAGATTATTGTGAGGTGATTGATAATACGAGGCTGTTCTTCGGGAATATAAGTCTGGTTTATCAATTGGTTCCTGTTCACCTTGATTTATCAAAAGACGGAAAAAAAAACTCTTGGGTATTTCTGTGGGAGACAAATTTATTCAATCTATAGACTTTTTTGTGTGAGACAGATTTGTTTATCAAGTCTTCGACTTTGGGTCGTAGCAAATCTTGGTTGTGGGTGAGATCAACTAAGGGAATCAAGTGCGTAGTATCCTGCTGGGATCAGAGACGTAAGGAATGCAACTGCACCTTGAATCAGTGTGAGATTGATTAGGGTTCAACTACAGTCTAGTCCGAAGTTAATTGGTAGTATGCTAGAGTCTGTAGCGGCTTAATACAGTGTGGTGTTCAAACTGGACTAGGTCCCGGGGTTTTTCTGCATTTGCGGTTTTCCTCGTTAAAAAAATTCTGGTGTCTGTGTTATTTCTTTTCCGCATTATATTTTGTTATATAATTGAAATATCACAGGTTGTGCGTTAAGATCAATCAATTATAATCCAACCTTTGGTTGTTGATTTAAATTGATTGACACTTGAACATTGGTCTTTGGTACCGTTCAAGTTACTCCTCTTATATTCAATCGGGCTCGCAGATTTCTATTTGCTAATTAATTGCAGATTGAATTAAGAGTTAGAGATATTAACTCTTTGATATAATTTACTCTAGATTGAGTCTGACTGTCTAGGTGATTCTCTAGAAAGTATATTGGAGTAAGTCCTCTCAGATTGCCAAAAGAATGGTTGGGTGTGGTTGTTAGACCCCCGCATTTTCAATTGGTATTAGATTAGGCAAACACATTAAAGACCTCATAAGTCTGTGTTTGTAGCGATATGATATGGACAGAAGTGCTATCTCTATAAACAATCCACCAGTCTTCGATGGCTCAAATTACTTGTGGTGGAAAATTGCTATGCGTGCCTTTCTTCAAGCGCGTGATTTTAAATCATGGGTTTATGTAGTTAATGGCTATGATGCTCCCATTGTGGCAATATGAAATGCGACCGTTCCAAAGGATATTGGTGCATATGACGCTGCTGAGATACTTGCTTCAAAGAAAAACTCCGACGGTTTGAATGCCATTACCCCAGATCTTCAGCACCATGTGACTACGTGCACTCGGTCTAAAGATGCTTGGGATATCTTAGAAACCATATTCGAATGGAGTACCAGTGAAAAGGAAGCTAAGATTCAAAACCTAAATTCCGATTGGGAAAACCTTCTTATGGCAGATGAAGATTCATTTGATGAGTTTAATCACAAAGTGTCTGAAATTGTTAATGCATCCTTTGCATTGGGTAAGACTATTTATGAAAAGGACATTGTGATGAAAATTCTCAGATCGCTGCCATCTAGATACAATTCTAAGAAGCATGCCATCGTTGAAGGAAATAACCTTGATGCTCTATCCAGAAACATGTTGGTTGGAAAGCTAAAGATCTCTGATCAGGGCCATACATCCAAACTCGGAAAGGATGTTGCCTTCAAAGAACAAAAGAACACTAAATTACTTGACAAAAGTAAAAGTGTTTATGTCTCTGAGGATGATTTTTCTGAGGCTGATTCATCAGATGAAGATCTTGACAAGTCAGTCTCTTTGATCACAAGACAATTTAGAGATCTTCTATTGAAGAGAAGTAAATTGTTCTCCAGAGACAAACCCAGATCATCAGTTAAACCTCACAATCGCATTCCTCCTAAAAACAGGGATGCTGACGAGGCTGATGACGAGGATATGCCACAGTGCTTTAAGTGTAAAGGTTTTGGTCATTTTACAAATGAGTGTCCAAACCGTAGAAAATACACTTGGAACAAAGGTCTTGCTGCAACTCTTGATGAAATGTCTGATCACTATGATTCCAATGAAGACGAAAAATCAAGTGTTGCGCTTCTTTGTGAAGATATTGATTTTGATAATTGTAGAAATACATACATCAATCTTGATATTCTTTCAGAAGGAGACACAACCAATCTGTAAGAGAAAATTGACCTTTCTGTTGGAAACTCTCTGTCTGATTTTTTAGGTTCTACTATGTGTCTAGCAGCTTGCACATCTCGGGAGTCTGAATCATCTTATCCATTGACATGCTCTTATTTTTCACTCAAAGGTCATGAACTTTCAAAGTGTTTCAAGTACAAACATAAGATGAGATATGTCAATAAACTTCAACGAAGAGCAAATCGGTTAGCAAACAAGCTCAAACTTGTTCAAAAAAACACTAAGGTATGTAAGATTTTATCCTCTTCAAAGAAGTTAGTTTCCAAAGAGAAGACAAGACCACTAGAAAAGAGAGTATGGTCTAAACATTTTGATAGATAGGGTTCCATGAATTCCTTTCAAAAAGTTTATGGTGGACAGATCGTTGTTCACCGCAGCACAACTTAATTGTGTTAATTTGGCGCATTTTGTCTCATGTGCCTGATCAAAAGAGACAAGATTGTGCACACCTTAGGCTTTAAGAAAAGTTTTTTTTTTTGTTTTGTTTTCTTGGATTTGCTGTATTTTGCAAAATTGGAATTCTTTCATATCTAATTGATATTGGAAGGGACTTCCCTGTTTAATCAATAAGAGAGGGTTATTCTCGACAATTCCACTCTCTTTAGGGTGGTGAATTGTGCGTGCGTGAACCTGTGTGGTTAAAGGTTTCATAACCTTACATTCCTTTTCATTCTCTGAAACTCTTTTCATCTTAAGACTGCCTGTTGAGCTTAAATTGTGATTTCCTCCCACAAACCCATACACGTATGGATACTCCAAGCATCATGTCTTCTGATGGAATAGATGTAAATATGATTGTTAAGCCATCAATCATGAAGGAAAAAGATGAATCTCCGTTACCTCCAACTTTGAAAAGAAAAAGAAGGAATGTGAGGAAGCCAAGAGCGGTTCCTTCGAATTCTCAGAAGTTTTCTGGTGTTATTGTAGAGTTGAAGGAAACAAGGAAGGAGATTCAGAAAACAAAGGCTTTTGTTATGAGAACTCTCGAAATTTAGAAGGCCCTGGTTCGACATCATCAGCCTAGAAGGTTTGTTGGAATTGACTCCTTTCTTCACGAACCTTATGTACCTATGGTTGTTGACTACAAGGAGTTCAGGGACGATAAAGAATTCTGCAGAGGTCTCAATGTCTAGGAAACTTCCAATAAGAATTTATTTCTTGTGTTTTTAGAAGGATTACTAGGGTTTAAAATAGCCATTATTGTGAGTACACATAGCTATTTCCAACATTTTCATCTTCTTGTTTTTAGATTTATTTATTTAAATTCTAAGTTTTTTGGAAGATAATTTTTGCAATTTTAATCTTTATGATTTTATATATTGCAAATTGTTATGGGATATGTTATTTACGTCCGTGAACCTGTGACTGTCCCATTCTTGTTCAAAAGTTATCTCTATTATGTCGATATGAATATATTGATAAAAGATAGAATGGAGTTTTGACAAACAAAAGTTAAAGCCTTTTTATGTCATTATGCAAATATTTATGGAAGAAAGGATAAACTTTTGTTTACAAGGATTAAGTCTATTATATGTCATTGTGCAAATAGTGATGAAAAATAGAATGAATCCTTGTGTATTCCGCAGTATTGGTCGATCTCCGATCCACATTTTTTGTGCATATATTGTGTTGCTCTGTAAGTTATCTTAAGTCGAGCATGGCCAATTGAATTGATCATTTTTGTGGTTGATTCAATTGAGATTTTTTGGATTCAAATCCATGTTTTCATGTGATTTGGTTATGTCCAAAGAAATCCTTCTTTTCTTGTAAAAGCAAGGTCGCCTTTGTTGTTCTTTCGGGAATGACATTTTATGGGGGACAGTGATGGTTTATTTTCAATGATGTTGTAGTAATAGGTTCGTTGAGACTTGTGAAAGCAGATTTTTCGACTTAATTTTTAAAGCAAAAATATAACAAACTCAAAATACAAGATGTTGTGAAAATTATGGAGAGGATGGAGCTAGGATTTCACCATTCATCAATACTTATGTGGTTTTAAATTAATTTATATCATGCAATTTAAACAATTGATTTGATTCTAAAGTATTGCCAAAATATCAAATGTTAGTCGCAAGCATAACGCATCAAGAGTCTAAAACTAAGCATGCATCATCAAGAGAAAACACATTTGATTAATAAAAATCATTTAATTCATTTTTTATCAATGCAATTAATCATATAAAAATATTGCATAAATTAATAAAGTAAATGTTTCCACATAATTCTTGAAAGAATGGCTTCCTCCGTTGCCCCAGAGGATGGGTTTAGCTCATCATGTTGGAAACACGCTCAAAAGTTGATTTCATTGCTCAAAAATGGTTTACAAATGATGAATAAGGGAGAAATAATGAAAAATCGGGTTTGTAACAATTATTTTTGTTACAAACCGAACTGTTACAGAGAACGATGAATAGTAACTGTCAATGTTACTGTTTCTTTAAGACTGTCTCTGAACTACGACCCTCAGCTGTGCGTCGTTAACACTGTAGCAATACGACTGTCCCCTACAGTCTAATGTTCTTCGTTTTCTTCACAGCAGCAGCAGAAGTGTGTTCTCTGCAACTTGATTTTCTCGGCTCTGTAGTGTTCTAAACTGATCCCCAAACTCTCCATCCTCTCTTCTGTGATCCGAGCAGCATATTTATACTCCTAAGCCTCATTTAATCACGCCATAATTCTCAATATTCTTCATTGAACTCGGGTAGTAAAGAAAATATTATGGGAATATTTTCTTCCCTGATTTAGCTTCTCACGCATATCTACAGCTGAAAAATCTCCTTATTTATCTTTGTCAAGGTCCAAAGTGTTGCTCGAGTCATCAGACATGAGCAGAACACGTTTAAATTCTCCAAATCCCGTGAATTTTCCTCTCATGCACGTGCTGCCCTGTTTTCTTCTCACGGATTTTTCAGCCAAATTTGATCGACCAAAACACTTGTAATAGCTTTATATATGTCCCAGGAACAATCCCATAAATTTTCAGCCATTTAGTCTCCCTATAACACCTCCGAATTCTTGATTGAAATATGACAGTGATAAACATTATTTTCCCGCCAATTTTGAAATTTGAATTTGAGAAGAAAGTCATCCCTTATCCAGTGGTCGCCCCTTATCCGTTGCTGGAGTCCGAATAACATGTGTCCTCCGGGGGTGTTCCAAGCAACTTTTCGATCCGAATTTTCCAACAATCTTTATTTCCAAAAAATACCTACAAACACACAAAACACCATAATAAGGACAAAAACGAGTACTAACAATACGAAACATTGAGGACAAATTAGACACATAAATGCGTCTATCAGACAGTTCTTTTTGAACTTGTGCTTTATTGCCAAATCTTTGAGGGGAGTGCGGCTATGGAACATTATAAGGGTTATCTTTCTAAACTCCTTGATGAATGCATTTAGCTTTGGCTTTATGATTGCATCTAAATAAGTTGGTATGTTATTCTCTTTTGGTCATGAAGTATCTCTATGAAAACTTCATGAGGATCCCACTAGTTTTCGTACCTTTGCCAATTTATATTGACAAAAAAGGGGAGAATTAATGTGTAGTTTCATACTACAAATACATATGGTTTACGGATCATTATGTAAGGGGGAGTGGTTTTCATGTCGAGATGAAGTATTGACTAAGGGAGAGTGTTACATATCACCATAGTATTGTTGTCAAAGTTGTGATACAATTGAACTTTGATGTTGTGTAATAATACTATGATACTGTATAACAATGATTGAGAGCAATTGTTTTCTCATTGTTATCGCTACGGATCTTCAACAACTATGATGCTGAGTTGAATACGTTTAGTATCATGGAGTACTTGGAAGTGACGAAGATATCGAGTCGTGTTGAAGATGCCAAGGAGATCAAGCATTTGGATGAGAAGTTACAAAGTTTTATTTATTTTGTAATCATATGTATTGATAGTTTTGTCACTAAAATTGACAAAGGGGGAGATTGTTAGAGCACTGCTTGGTCGAACTCGCATGCGTTGCTATCTCAAGCATGTTTGTCAATGTAAGTGATCAAAACTATAAGTCTTGATTTCTAGCCTATTTATAGATGTCTCGGACTAGGACATAGATTGTGTAGTTGAGCTTAGATTTCACGGCGTTCATCATTTGAAGACGAATAACTACTAAGGGGATCTTGTGGAACTTCATCGACCAAAGGTATGTGGAGACTGAAACTCATTTATCACTTGGAAAGTCTATTTCTACTATATCTCCTATATTGAGACATAAGTCGTATTACGATATAGTTTTCTATATACACATTTGAGATTTCGAGCTGAGTTTATCTCGCTTACATATTTCTCGAAATATGTGTTGGCAATCTTTCGCTTCGACCAAGTTCATCTTATATCATGTGAAAATTGCCGAGTAACATCTTACATGGTTTGTGTGATACAATCATTTGGTGTAGTCTTGGAATGTTTCGTTATGATTATTTCAATATCTTGAAAATTGCTTTGATGCTAATAGTGTGTGAAAACGGCTATTGTCATCCTCTAAGAAAGTTTCAATGATTGAAATAAGAGTTTAGAACACTTAACCATTATTGGATATGTCATGTTGTGTACTCTTGCACATATGTAATCCATGTCCGGGAACCATAGTATGCGCACCCGTTCGCGTACCTGTTGGTTTGAGAAATCCGGGAACCTAAGTATGCGTACCCGTTTGCGTAATGTCGTACAGGTTCATGTCCGAGAATTTCTGTTGGGATTTGAAAGTTCGCGTACCCGTTTGCGTACTGGCGAAACCCAATCTTGGTCCGGGTATTTCAAGTATGCGTACACGTTTGCATACTTGAAGGTTAAAGTTCTAAAATCGGTTATGAACATGAGCATAAATATTTATATAATAAGGAATGCAATCTTTGCAAACCATGGATATAATGTTCATGATTGATTCGAGTGAATCAAACCGATTTTGCTTCAATTGTGTTCTTGTATACTTCTATGAGAATATAGCAATTGAACGGCTCTTTAACTAGTTTCATTTGAGTCATTTGAACTAGTTATGGTTAAGATGAATAAGGTTGATATGAGAGTAATCATATGCCTAACATCGGTTAACTATTTGTGAGCCAACATGGTGTACACGTTTGGGTACGGTTACATAAACCTAAATGAGGGTACATTTTATTTGTGTGTAACAAGCTAAGTTCGATCTAACGGTTGAAAGATATTAGCTTGGTTCAATCAGGTTTTTCATCTAACGGTGAATATTGAATGCTTTTCTACCAAGGTAACTTGGATTGCAAACCCTGATTTGAAAACTATGTAAAGGAGAACTCTAGCAACTGGGAAATCTAATCCCCACACCTCCTGTGTGTTACTAGTTGCATAAACTAGAGTCGATTCTCCTTTAACCTTAGGTTTCGTCGAGACCCTGTAGGTTAACGACTTCAAAGACTTCATTGGGATTATGAAGCCAGACCCAACTATTTTCTTTGTAGTTGAGTGTTCTGATCTTGCCCGATTCTATCGTATTGAGTACAATTGAAATAATTGACTCGAGATTAATTTCTCCGATAGGCAAGATAAAACTAATCACAAACATCTTCGTCTCATCGTTTGTTATTCCACAATATCTTATTTTGCTAGTCGATTAAGATTATTGTGAGGTGATTGATAATACTAGGATGTTCTTAGGGAATATAAGTCTAGTTTATCAATTAGTTCCTGTTCACCTTGATTTATCAAAAGACGAAACAAAAACTCTTTGGTATTTCTGTGGGAGACATATTTATTCAATCTATAGACTTTTCTGTGTGAGACAGATTTGTTTATCAAGTTTTCGACTTTGGGTCGTAGCAACTCTTGGTTGTGGGTGAGATCAACTAAGGGAATCAAGTGCGTAGTATCTTGGGATCGAGACGTAAGGAACGCAACTGTACCTTGAATCAGTATGAGATTGATTAGGGTTCAACTACAATCCAGTCCGAAGTTAATTGGTAGTAGGCTAGAGTCTGTAGCGGCTTAATACAGTGTGGTGTTCAAACTGGACTAGGTCCCGGGGTTTTTCTGCATTTGCGGTTTTCCTCGTTAACAAAATTCTGGTGTCTGTGTTATTTCTTTTCCGCATTATATTTTGTTATATAATTGAAAAATATCACAGGTTGTGCGTTAAGATCAATCAATTAGAATATCCAACCTTTGGTTGTTGATTTAAATTGATTGACACTTGAACATTGGTCTTTGGTACCGTTCAAGTTACTCCTCTTATATTCAATTGGGCTCGCAGATTTCTATTTGCTGATTACAAATTGAATTAAGAGTTAGAGATATTAAACTCTTTGATATACTTTACTCTAGATTGAGTCTGGCTGTCTAGTTGATTCTCTAGAAAGTATATTAGAGTAAGTCTCATCATATTTCCAAACGAATTGTTAGGTGTGGTTGTTAGACCCATGCATTTTCAATATCTAATACCCAACTAACAAACTCTAACCTAGTCCGAGACTTGACTTAGTAGACTAGAAATCAAGAAATGGTTTTGATCAACTAACATTGACCACAAGCTTGAGATAACAAAACTTGTTGGTTCAACCGAGTTGATCTAACAATTATCAATGTTTCAATCAGCCACCAAATCACCTTCTATGGAAAAGAAATCCAAGCACTGGATCCCCCACATCCTATTTTTAAGATTTTGATCAACTACCTGTTTCCAGAAGTTTCCAACGAGATCTCAAAGCTTTTTCTTTCCAGTTGCAAAAGTTTTTTCTCTTTTGTTTCTCTCCGATTTTTTCGCTCCCTCTCTCTCATCACTCCTCATGAGCCCAACGCTATTAATATATGGAGTTTTTACTGTATAAGATTAAAAAAAAATATATTAAAATTATTTAAGTTTAGACAGTTGTTGATGGTGGATTTTCGACAAAGGCTAAAATCGTAAAATCATGATCTTGCATATTTATGACATGGCTTCAGACACATACGTGAAACTCATATTTTAGTATTCGTGAAAGCTCGTTTCACAATCTTTGATCGAGCGTACACCCTCTCAGAGCATGCATGAATATGTGATTCGTAAAGCCTCTCAACTGAGCTTTTCGACACTTGCATATCTCATCAACACTTATGTATAGGAATCCATAGTGATTGGACGGCTCCTAGACATATTGCATGCTAGTATAGGGCGTTAACGTCTTCAGGATGTCTCAATGTTCCCTGACTATACAAAATTCATATTCAGAACGAGTATGATGTCTCTACCATCCCATACCTCGATTCTCGAATAAACGCTCCTAGACATATTGCATGCTAATATAGAGCAATTCATAAATTAACTCTAGCTCAACATTCATCAATTGAATTCCTAGAAAATAATCTATTTCATCTCATTACTCCGTTTCATGGCAATTCTCAGCTGAATTTTATGAATTAGTAATAGATGTTCAATCTATCTCACTACTCCATTTCATGGCTTATTCTCAGCTGAATTCCATGAATTAGTAATAGATCTTCACTTTTCGGGCATTTAGGCCAGCACCGAGTAAGCCCCGAGAAAATGGTGCGAGTGTACTTAACAATAATGCACGAACGAGCACCTAAATATGCATAAGTGAGCACCCAAATGCATAAACAAGCATTCAAAATATGGATGAACGAGGAAACCTATGCAAAATAGGGAAAGAAAATAATATAAAATAAAATAAACAAGAGGTGTAGGGGACCGGGCCCACCGGCCGGCCGGTCATGCCGTCGTGGCCGGTCCCGCGTCTCTTTTTATTTTATTTTAACCTATTTTATTATTTTCCCTGTCTCATGAAAACTCCTTGTTTGAGCAAACTTCCTCGTTTGAGCAAAACTCCTAATTTCTCCATATTTCCTCACATGGTGAAAAATAATAATTTAAAAAAGGGAAGAGCACGGGACCGAACACCCAGCCGGCTGGCATGCCTTCTCCATGGACGGTCCCACACCTCCATAATTCCTTATTTTATTATTAATATTTCTTGTCTCATCTCATGAAACTCCCTCATTTGAGCAAAAAAACTAATTTTTCCATATTTCTCAAATATTGCTCAAACTACCAAAAACCCATAAAGTCAAATAGTCACACGACCATCTGGACTTCTTATGACAAATATTAAAATATAATTATTTTAATATTCTCAAAATATTGGTCGCACGAGCAAAGTTCTACTTGCTCATTCAAGCAAAATCGAGAGTTTCAGTCAAGATCAAACTCTTCTAAAAATCCAAAATATTGCTCGAACACGCACCAGAAAATATTAAAATTGAGTCACGGGCAATATGGTGACACGGGCATACTACCTTGACCGACCAATATCGGCCCTTTGGCTTGCAGAATCCGGTCCCACACTCTATTATGATTTTAACCTAATTAATCTTCCATAATTCATATTGGATTCAAACTCTTTCCAAACAACTTGGAATTTGATCAATCGACCATCAGTTGGTCCCACGACCACCAAGGTCCAGTCTCATACCCCTTGGTCGGTCCCTCTCTCAATAATTAGGTTTCACGACCTAATGCTCAGACGAGCACAATATTAATAATGATTAAACGAGCATTTAATCATCATTCATCAACTGGTCTACAAAGGACTTTGGTGCATGCTCATTTGAACATCTGGGCGCTACATGGTCGGCCCATCATCCCATGTAACCGGTCCCTCTCTCACTCATTGGTTGATTTTCATTAATCATCAATTGATCAACAGTCGATCAAAATTAGGGTTTCAAACCAAATGCTCTGCAAATCATAATTCTGAGCAAGTTCAAACACTAATGATTTTATGTTGATCCAACAATCAACATCCTAATTAATTATATAATATTCGGTCCAGCTTCCATTATTTTTAATTAATATTTTATTCGGTCCCGCTACCAATAATCCATGAATCGAGCAATATTTGCTTAAACTAGCAATATTTATTTTGCTCATCTATTAACACTAAATTGCTTTAGTTAGAAAAATACATGATCAACTGGGTTCAAAACTCATTGATTCAACTTCTAACCTGCTCGAGCGAGCAATATTCCTCGAGAATTCTATTGATCTAGTAATCAATATTCTAATTTAATGTTTGGTCATGCTACCAACATTTTGGCTCGACTGAGCAACATGGTTCGAACGGACGACCATCCAGTATTTCGGATTCCTACTTTGTCATTCGATCATTCATGATATATTAGATCATAAATGAGCATTCGGCATAATTCAACAATATCTTTGATTTCCTGTCGAATACTCGACATATCAAAATAAATCCTTGATCGAGCAAACTCATCAGACGCTTGATCCAAATTACCAAAATATCATTATTACCTCGGTTGGTAAAATGATGTATCACAATTCATCAAGACTCAACGTCTTTCCATTATTTTGTCTCAGCAGGCACCTTATGCTCAATCCATGAGTCCCAGTGTATACCATATACGTTCATTGTGCTCGACTCATCAAGGCTAAGACTCATCTTCTGGTCAAGTCAACAACTGACTAATTAAATACACGTCTGCCCTGCAGACTCTACATTCATGAGACATCAATCACGTCACATGGGGGGATATTCACTAGGGTTTTGGTCTGGCGGCCTACGTCACGTGTGTACACCCACGATGAGAAATGTGACTAAGTCGTGCAAGTAGTTGAGGGAGTTAGCAAAGTAGTGGATGGACAATCAAACAAGTCTCCGCACGACATGGAACTGGTTTAACCACGATTTCCCACTTTCTCACTCTTTCACTCCAACAACCGTCACACTTACTTGGATGAATGTCTATTATTCTTGCAATATAAATAAGTTTATGAATCCACGATTGAACAACAACAATTTCGATCCACAAGAAATTATCACTCAATCGATCATCACTTATCTCATTCGAACTCAACACTTCACAAACTTGCAGAAACCTTCAACACATTCACAATCCTCGATCATTATTTATCTCACACACTTCTCAGCTTCCCTCTTATAGATCGACCCTCATCCCTCTTTGTGGAGGAATTGACTCTGGAATGGCCATTGTCTTGGTTTAGGCTGGAGACTTACAGATTGATCTCTCAAACTCAAAGCACTCTCGTGCAGTGCATCTGTTTGAAAAAGGTTTATGAAATTTGCTCGGTCGAGGAGTCCCCACCCGCATGGTCGTGTCTTCACTTTCCTAAAAAACCAGCAAATCGTTTTCACCCATCAACAGATTGGCGACCATAGTGGGAGATTAATCTCTCGGTTTCAATCTCAATTCGTCAAAATGGTTGATCTTAGGGTCAGGTTTAGTTACAAATCCTAACCCAAACAATGCTAGCACTAGCAACAATGGTGGCTCTCCAGTCACTCCTCCCGTTTCCAACAACGACGCTACTGATACTACCCCTCCTAAAACCAACATCGGAAATAACCCCCTCTTTGGCCGATCTCCTGAAGAAATCAGAGAAAATCCACCTACCATAACTGATCTCATGAAGATTCAGGAAATTCTCGCCAAGAAAAAAATGGACATGGCTACAACCCAAAAGGAGTTATGCGCTCATCTCAATTAGGGATAAATGATTAATGCTTTCTATCGGAAATACTTCTTCTTCTCAGAACAAGTTACTCTCTCTGATCTGGGAAGGATGTTTCAAAAGAACAATGAGCATCCGAACGACTATGTGAAAAAATTCAGAGTCCAAGCTTTGGATTGTCATGATCCATATGTCACTGAGCATAAACTTGTAGACTTGTGCATTCATGGAATGATCCCGATCTACAGAGCTTTACTGGAAAATCTCTGATTCCAGACTTTCTTAGAGCTTCATGAAGCATCCAAACGGTCAGCAACTACTGCCCCGACCATATTAGAAAGGGCAAATGCTAAAAAAGTCGAGGAGACACGTGAAACTCCAGGCAGCACCAGGCGTCTGATCAATAAGCAATACAACCTTCAACCTTCCACGAATGTTGTTGCTGAAGGAAGCAAGAGGAAAGCTGAGACACAACAGCATAATAATGCTTCTCCAACATCTCGGGCTCCTGCAAAAGCATTAAGGAAAGATAATCAAACTTGAAATGCTCAAGCACCGACTCAGTGTCAGCAAAACAACCAGGAGGACCCAGACTTTCCTTTTCTCATTGAAGAGGTGATCGAATTATTAGAAGTCTGGATTCAAGACGGTGCAATCAAAATACTAGCATGTCAGGAAAGAAATGGAGAATCATCGATACTGTCGTTTTCACAAGTTTGTCAGTCATCCAACAAGCGACTGCATAATTATGAAGCGCATCTTCAAGGAAATGGTTGATTCAGGAGAACTGGGGACTGAAGGAGTACACAGGAATCCTCTCCCAATCAGGACTTTTACTCTCTCTGAACAACCTGTCAAAGAAGCAGTTCAATCCTTGATCGGGCATATATGTGAACTGCTTTATCTGTCAAATGATCAAAGGAAAAATATGTTCACGGCTTTGAATCACATAGTGTCAGGGAAGCGCCTGTCCATTCCAGAAACGTTTCCTGAACCTCCAGTCACAGACAAAGAGATGTATGACTGGGGACTTTGAAAAAGCGGGGATCTAGCAACCACACCCAATATTTCGTTCGTCAATCTGAATAGACAAACTCCAATATACTTTCAAGAGAATCAACTAGACAGTCAGACTCAATCTAGTGAAAAGTATATATCAAAGAGTTTATATCTCCATTTCTCAATTCAATTTGCAATCATCAAATAGGGATTTGCGAGCCCGATTAAATAAGAGAAATAACTTGAACGGTACCAAAGACCAATGTTCAAGTGCCAATCAATTTATATCAACAACCAAAGGTTGGATTATCTAATTGATTGATCTTAACGCACAAGCTGTGATATTTCTATTATATAACAAAATATAATGCGGAAAAGAAATAACACAGACACCAGAATTTTTTTAACGAGGAAAACCGCAAATATAGAAAAACCCCGGGACCTAGTCCAGCTTTGAACACCACACTGTATTAAGCCGCTACAGATACCAGCCTACTACCAATGAACTTTGGACTGGAATGTAGTTGATACCTAATCAATCTCACACTGATCAAGGTACAGTTACGCTCCTTACGTCTTTGAACCTCCGCAGGATTCTACGCACTTGATTCCCTTAGCTGATCTCACCCACAACCAAGAGTTGCTACGAACCAAAGTCGAAGACTTGATAAACAAATCAGTCTCACACAGAAAAGTCTATTGGAATAGATAATCTGTCTCCCACAGAAATACCTACGAGTTTTGTTCCGTCTTTTGATAAATCAAGGTGCACATGAACCAATTGATAAACCGGACTTATATTCCCGAAGAACAGCCTAATATTATCAATCACCTCACAATAATCTTAATCGTATGGTAGCGAAACAAGATATTGTGGAATCACAAACGATGAGACGAAGATGTTTGTGACTACTTTTAATCTTACATATCGGAGATAAATCTCAAGCAAATCTTAGAAAAGATAATACTCAATCACGATAGTAGAAGTAAGATCAAAACACGCAACTACAAAGAAAATAGTTGGGTCTGGCTTCACAATCCCAATGAAGTCTTCAAGTCGTTAACCTACAGGGTTTCGTGAAAAACCTAAGGTTAAAGGAGAATCAACTCTAGTCGCAACTAGTATCACACAGGAGGTGTGGGGATTAGGTTTCCTAGTTGCTAGAGTTCTCCTTTATATAGTTTTAAAATCAGGGTTTGCAATCTAAGTTACCTTGGTAACAAAGCATTCAATATTCACCGTTAGATGAAAACCTGATTAGATTCAAGCTAATATCTTTCAACTGTTAGATCAAACTTAGCTTGTTATACACAAATGAAATTTACCTTCATTTATGTTTAAGTAACCGTACCTAAACGTGTACACCATGTTGGATCAACAGTAGTTAACCGAAGTTAGTTATATGAACACTCTCATATCAACCTTATTCATCTTAACCACAACTAGTTCAAATGACTCAAATGAAACTAGTTATAGAGTTGTTCAATTGCTATATTCTCATAGAAGTATACAAGAACACAATTGAAGCAAAGTCGGTTTGATTCACTCAAATAAATTCATGAACATTATAGCCACGGTTTGCAAAGAATGCATTCCTTATTATATAAATGTATTAGTTTATGTCACAACCGATTTTAGAACTTTAACCACTCAAGTATGCAAACGTGTACGCATACTTAAGTAGTCGGACCAAGATTGGTTTTCGCCAGTATGCGAATATGTACGCATACCTCCAATCCCAGCAGAAATTCCTGAACCTTATGCCAGTACACGTACGGGTACGTGTACTTAGGTTCCCGGACTTCACAAACCAACAGGTATGCATACGGGTATGCATACTATGGTTCCCGGACATGGATTACATATATGCAAGAGTGCATAACATGTTTATAATCCAATATTGGTTAAGTGTTCTAAACTCTATTTCAATCATTGAAACTTTCTTAGAGGATGACAATAGCCGTTTTCACACATTATTAGCATCAAAGCAATTTTTAAGTTATTGAAATAATAATTACGAAACATTCCAAGTCTACACCAAATGATTGTATCACACAAACCATGTAAGATGTTACTCGACAATTTTCATATGATCATCTTTTGACTTTCGTCAAGAATATAAGATGAACTTGGTTGAAGCGAAAGCTTACCAAAACATATTTTGAGAAATATGTAAGAGAGTTAAACTCAACTCGAAATATCATATGTGCATAATAGAAAACTATATAGCACTACGACTTATGTCTCAATATAGGAGATAGAGTATAAATAGACTTTCCAAGAGATATATGAGTTTCAGTCTCCATATACCTTTTGTTGATGAAGTTCCACAAGCTCTCCTTAGTAGTTCTTCGTCTTCAATTGATGAACGTCGTGAAGTATAATGCTCAACTACACAATCTATCCTAGTCCGAGACATCTGTAAGTAGGCTAGAAATCAAGACTTATAGTTTTGATCACTAACATTGACAAACCAGCTTAAGATAACAATGCTTGCGAGTTCGACCGAGCAGTGCTCTAACAGATTTATTACCACATTAAATCTCAGGGCAAATGAATTCAACAAAGCATTGATTGATGTTGGCACTGCTATAAATATTATCCCTTTGAAGACTCTCAGAGTTGCAGGCATCACTCGACAAGAAGCTACTCATGCTCCCATCTCAGTCAGGGATCATGAAGGAATACCTAGAGAGGCATACGACTACATCAT
The DNA here is from genome assembly GCA_023531295.1 of Papaver armeniacum. Lineage (NCBI taxonomy): Eukaryota > Viridiplantae > Streptophyta > Magnoliopsida > Ranunculales > Papaveraceae > Papaver > Papaver armeniacum. The sequence goes on from JAJJWW010016293.1 coordinate 139,355, forward strand.
TCTCAAAATGAAAGTTGGTTCGACATGGACAGAAACTAAGTTTCACATTATCAGGGAGGATCCAGGATATGACATGATCCTCAGACGGACGTGGATCCACGCTGAAAATACGAATACTGATGAAATGCCTTCGGTTGTACATTTCTCTGATGTGGAAATTTCTGATGCAGAAGACATGATGGACACTCCATCGTCAGAGCACCTAGAGGAATTCAAAACTCTGATGGGATTGAAACAAGAACCAGGGGAAGATGCATTGACATTCGTCAAGAGGTTCCGCACTCAGGCAAGTCTCATTCCTCCTCATGCATCAATATTATCTACTTTCTGGGGACTCAATTCTGTTAACAACTTAGATGTTGCAAGACACTATGAGTGGGTAATCTCACCTCAACAATATTTTACTAAGTGGTTGAATATGGAACCTCTCCGAATCGAGCATCTCACTGAGACATTCATTGCTTAAATGATGTCTAACCACAACAAAGAGTATCTTGGGTATCCTCCCATAACCTTGCATGAGTGTCTGTATGTATCACAAAATCAGAAAGCTTCGATGATTTCACGAGTATGAAATCCCTCTGAAGAGGAATGCCGAACCAACAAAAGATATTCAGAGCAAGAACGATCAAGCCTAACAAATTCCATGAAGGAGATTTAGTTCTCAATGAAACTAAGCGCAATCTCCATTCTGCAAAGAATTCCAATTGGGAAGGGCCTTTCATGATTACCAAGTCTGTTGTTGGTGGATACTACAATTTAATTGACATGGATGGCAAGACGAGTGTGCCAGTAATACAGAAAAATTGGCTCAAAGCATTTGGCATTTGAGACATTCAGTGATTTGAGGTGTTAGATGTTCAAGGCATGAAAGCCCAAAGCATCTAAAATTTACGGGATAATTTTTATTTGGTACTCATGTTTTGACCTGGACTAGGCTTTGGTCTAACATTTGTCCAACATTAGGGCTTGGTACCTGGACTGATGGTTGACCGTAGTTGACTAGGTTAAGTCTAATTTAATTTAGTAAAATCATTAATTTTATGTAATTATATCTTAAAAGTTTTTTTTTTTTGAAGCATGAAATTTATTAGATTAGACTGAAATTACACGGGGGTACGTAATACCCATAGAGTCTGCTATTACAATACAACTGATAGATTGCATAATTATATGTTCCCATACTGCTGTCGTGAGTCTCCCTATGGAGCAATCATCCGCTGCTCGATTTGCTAAACCATCTGCTGCTTGATTTGTTTCTCTGTAGACGTGGCTAACGGTATATTGCTATATTTGGGTGAGCCTTTGCTTGATCTCTGCAACCAGGTCAGATATATACCAAGGGGGGTCTGTATCTGAGGTTATAAATCTCATTAAATTTTCCGAATCCGTTTCAAATTGGACTTTTGACCATCCTCGTTCCGGCGCCATTTTAGAGGCTATGTGCATGGCCCAGCTCCGCTGCAAGTGCTGTGGTGATGCCTGAAGGTTGTGATATTGCTAGGATAGGGTTGCTTTCCTCATTTCTACAAATAATACCTGCTCCCGCTATTCCGGGGTTTCCTCTTGCTGCGCCGTCCGTGTTGATTTTGATCCAATCTTATTGAGGCTTGATCCCTCCTATAAAGATGGTTGAAGTTGTTATTGTTCTTTGTGCTGGGTGTGGATATGGCTGCATCCCAGGGAGCACCGGTGGGAGGTGTGTCTGAGCCTAAGAATACTCCTGCTGGAGCTTGATGGCCATTTGCATTACATTTACCGGATTTTGTTGCTGTTGGCGATACATCACACCGTTCCTGGTTAACCATAAGGACCAAAACAGGAAGCAGAAAGTTGTGGTTATCGGTGCAGGTACTTTTATTTGAAGAAGTTCAGATATGGTTGTTTGGTGAGGTAGTGAAGGAGATGGGGTTGATCTTAGGGAGGGAAGCGAAGAAGGTGTTGAGAATGTGAAGGTGTAGACTTGCTTATGACTTGCAACAGGAAAGTGAACAATCTTGCGGTTGGTGTAAGCAGGCTCTGGGTGTTCTCTTGTTGTTTTCCTCTGTTTTTCTCCCGTTGTCTGGAAATAGGGCGGAGAATCTATTTATACAAGTCACTGAGTCTTATTCACGTCTCTCGTGGGAAGTGGAGGAAGTGGAGTGATGGAGTAGTGGAGTTGTGCGTCGGTGCCACACGACCAGTCTTGCCCACTTCTCCTGTTCATCTCCAACCGTCCATGACTTCCTAACACGTTCTTATGATGGCGCGTTGCACGCTGCACGCTGTAAACCGCCAGACCAATACCCCAGTATGTATCCCCCAGTTTGTGACATGATTGATGTCTGGAATGTGTGGATTGTGGATCCACGAAAGATAGCATGTAATGCTGAATTGAATAACTGCGTTATTCAGGAAGTCGATACTTGTGAAGTATCGTGTGTATTTTATGTGCATCGCATCATGGTGTGGTAAAGTGATGGGTAATGACGCCTCACCGACCAATTAACTCCCGACAGTGGTTGTATAACCAGGGTGGTGAAGTTGGACGGATGAGATGATCTTTGAGACACTCATCTGCGACCGTTAATGAAATTAGGGTTTTGAAGAGGCGCGCAAGCATCACTCTTCAACTTGGTCGAAACCAAGCATGGGAAGGATTTCGGAGAGGACCGACCGGGGCGTGTAGGTAGATAGCGTGCCGGTGTACACGTCCATGTCTCACTGTCCCATGAAGGTGCGATCTAGGCCACTCAATTTGACTGGCAAAGAGGAGTGGTTGAGATCGATTTTGCAATAGGAATTTGATGCCGCAAAAGGCCGCGCACCATGCTCTTTTCCGGCGCGCGTTCCAAGACAACCTAACTTGGTCGGTCTTCGCCGATTGGTTTGACGTGAAGATGGTAGGCTGGTGTTCACGCCTATACCTGAATATCCCATTAAAACGTGATCCGAGCCACCCAAATCGTCCGGCGAAGTTGAGCGGTCGAGATCAGTTTGTGGTTTGGGAGGCGTGGCCACGCTAGTTTGGGCGCACGTTTTGGATTAACCAGGCATGATATGCCTTGGCCGAACACATGAGGAGGTAGATGGGCCCACAGTGGTCATGCTGGTATGACCGGACCTGTTTAATCTAATCTGGGACCCTCCATTCGTACCGGAGAAGATGGACGCTCATGATGCTCAAAACCCTAATTTTGGGTTTCAAAGCCGTGCGCCATCTCTTGTTTGGGCGACAATTTTGTCACGACCAAACATGGTTGGTTTTGACCGATTGGTCAAGTGTGTAGGCGGGCCCACGGTGATCGTGTTGACATGCTATGGGCCCTTTGAATCTACATCTACACCCTCCATCTATACCTGCGAAGATGGATGGTTGAGACTGCTTTGCAACACATGTAATATGCCGCAAACCCTAATTTAGGGTTTTCCGTCCATAATGCTTTGTATGAACAATTTCTTGGCAAGCTAGGCCAATGACCGACCATGCGGGGTCGGCCGTGGGTATTCCATACCTGCTTGGGGGTGATGGAATTGATCTGGGGTCATCCAATCATGCTTATGGAGTTGGATGACTGCGATCAGATCATATCCGGACTGATACGGTCAGTCAGGATGCTCAATCGGGCTAGTATAACACACCGAGAGGGGCTCAATCGGGCTAGTATAACACACCGAGAGTCAGCCTGTACGGGTATTTCGTACATGGTTTCATTATAGTGCTTGGAGGTTCGTGTTAGTCTGTAAGAGTAACACTCAGTCGTCATGCCACACTGATAATGAGTACTGGAAATACAAGGCTGATATGAAATTCACAGGAAGGGATTGTTGCCACATGCTCCAACCTGGAGGAATTTCATGTATTCACAGAATGAGATTGTTGCCACATGCTCCATTCCTGGTGAATTAAGTGAGGGAGTATCCAACACTTATAAATGGCTTTATCTTTTACAAGATGTCAGCGCATGATTTTTTCTGGTTTTTACAAATTTAACCTTGAACGAAAATCCACCATCAACATTAAGTCCCCTGCCTAGCACATAATGGTTACACTATTGTGTGGTAGGCATGAGATGGTGACATATACGTGAGAAAGACAGGATGAAAGAAGTTTACCCGGAAGAGTGTTGGCCAACCGCTAGTCGCCCACGCCGTTATGCTTGTATGGAATCCTTTGGTGGGACCGGTTTCCTTCTTTGGGTATTTGAATCAAAAGAGGAATCCAAACAAAAGAGGTATCCTTGTTCCATTGGGATTCTTCTAATTTTTGTCTATAAAAAGAGACCAACCCCTTTTCTTTTCTCACGAGTTTTTTTTTTTTATTGTCAAGCAGCTCCCGTCCGTGACCTTGCTGCCGCCCCACCGACCGCCGTTGCCGGAGTTGTTATCGCCGGAGTCCGGAGTTTTTGTAAGACATGTAGTGCTTAGTTTTTTTTTTTTTTTTTTTTTTTTTTTGTAAGACATGTATACGTCAATATTTTCTATAATTGCTTAGTAAAACAACCCGTGAATCCATGATCATGTTGTTTTTGCTTCTTTCCACCATTGCATGCAAAACCTAGCTTTTAGGTTGTATCTTGAAAAGAAAAAATCTTGGCTTGAATCCCGTAGACACGATTCCCATGATCATGAGAAAAAAACGTGTTGTAATACATGCCCGTGAATGTAGTCCCACCTACATATGCCTGACTGATTTGAAACCAATACCAGACTTGAAACTTGTACTTAGGACTTGAAACCAATACAGATCGAAACTTGTACTAGGACTTGAAACCAATACCAGATCGAAACTTGTCTAGGACTTGAAACCAATACCAGACTGAAACTTGTACTTGAAACCAATACCAGACTTGGAATGATACTGGTGCTTGGACCCAATCCCAGCTTTTGTGTATTTCAACGTGGGTTGCGTCTTGTCATGCGTGACTACATGCCCCATGCGTTTTTCATACAAGTTCTAACTCCTGTTTTCATTGTGGAATGAAGAAAAGAACTCCTGTTGAGATGTCTTCTGGAGATAATGCTGGTTCCAAGCCAGGAAGTGTTGACGGCTTCAAAGATATGCCGAACATCGATGATGAGTTGTTTACCTCGCCTTTTCCAAATATTAGAAGACATCCTTCTCATAAGATAGTCCTGCTTTCCGATTCAGAGAATATGGATGCTGATCCATTTTCTTCTTCAGCACTTGTGATGAGATTTTGCCTCCGGAGAAATGAATATCCGCCTTCCCCTTGCCATACTCCACTGGGTTCTTATGAAGGATGGATGAGACGCATGTTGAGTAATAAGGGCATTAAAGATAATTTTCTTTCAACGCAAATCCTCAATGCGGTCATGGCATCTGCTGCTCTTGAAATTAAGAAAGACGCTGCGGGTTTGATTACCTTCATTTCTCGGTGGCGTGTTTCTACTCACACTGACCATATCTAGATGGGGAGAGATGACTATCAGTTTGGAGAGTGTAGCTGCATTAATGAACCTGCCTGTTGCTGGAAGTCTTTCTTACGAGCTCTCTGATACGGAAAAAAGTAACTATGGTGCTATACTTCGAAAAGTGGCGGAATTCGACAGTCTGGACAAGGAGGAGAGAAAAGACACGAGATGCTTCTACACCTGGTGGGTGTCGGAGTGGTCTCCTGCAGACCCAGAGCCGAATCAAGAGTTGGAAAATGAGCTCAGCGTGATTGCGTTCCTGTCTTTATGGTTATCCAGAGATGTATTCGATGATGGTTCTGGAAAGAAAACCATTAGAAGTGACCTTGTTAAGATTGTTATAAGGCTGGCGAAGGGTGAAGTTCTTCCTCTGGGCGCATTGTTCCTTGGATCAGTGTATTCTCATCTGGACGCCTTAGCAATGGACATGCATGTTTCTAACGGGTACAAGAAGGTGGAATCGCACGTTCACTTCGCTTTTCTTCAGGCATTCTTATGGGAACACTTCAAAAGCTACGCTCCTCCCCTGCAAATTTTCTCACCAACTTGTATGGTGGCTCGAGAATACTCCGCTGGAATAAGAGGCGTCCCAGAGCTGGTGCGAGACTTGTGGACACATTTGACAACGTGTCTTCTGTAGATTTCCGTCCATGGGAGCCGGTCCACCCTTCCATTATTCAGCCAAAGACTTTTGCTATTGCTTCTGATGGCCCTGATATTGTGTTGTGTACCGATGCTGAGACGGTGAAGTTTGGAGAACTTATTTACTTGCGAAGCTGCATTCCAGGATATGTCTCGTCTTTATTCAACGGAGAATTTTCTGTGACTCCGTACAATATTGACAGGGCTGCTCGCCAAATGGGATTTGATCAGGGTGTCCCATTTATTCGTTCGCCAAGGGTTTCGAAAGAATCTCTCCCGAATATTCTTAATGCCGGCGCGTTTTTAGAACGGGTGAGCCTTCCCTTATGGCCTATTGGGAGAAACCCAGTGGTAACCGATAAGTACAAGGAATTTTGGAGCAGGCAACTGTTGATTTTTCAGGAATTCTCGGAGAGTATTGTGACAGGTTTCCGTGGTGAACCATCTTCTGACGCTTTGAAAAAGCATTTCCGGTTGAAGCCACTTCCAGCCAAACGGACCAGAGCTGAGGATTGCAGTCCCCAAGCAGGAGAGAGATCCAAGAGGCAGGCATGTGGTTCGGTGATCCTCAATTCCTCCAATATGCAGGTATTTAAATTTCTTCCCGTTGGTTCCTTTATTTCTCCAGGGTGAATCTTTCTAAGAGTAATTCTTGCTTGAAATCAGGGGATTCCGAAAGAGAATGTCTTCACAAGGCTGGCGCGTATTCAGAATGAGAAGGCTGGCGGTACTGATCTTCATGCTGAGAAGTCTAGAGAAACTGATCTTCATGTTGAGAAGTCTGGAGAAACTGATCTTCATGCTGAGAAGTTTGGAGAAACTGATCTTCATGCTGGGAGGTCTGGAGAAACTGATCTTCATGCTGGGAGGTCTGGAGAAACTGATCTTCATGCTGAGAAGTCTGGAGAAACCGCTCCTTTTCCCGACCATGACAGAGATGATGCAAGCTCGGTTGGACAAGCCGCCTCCCTGAGTGATCTTGTTGACGGGGTCGTGATGGAAATTAGTACCCAGAGCGAAGTAGATGCCGGAAGGAGTATAAGAAAGGGAGCGTCTGCAATAATTGAGGCGGCTCCCCTTGAAATCCGTCCTGAGCAGGTTCCAGTGAATATGGCTATTGTGGTGACTTCTTCCGAAAGGCCTCCTGCAACTGACAAGGCTCCTGTGGTTGGTGAATTACCGGTGATGCAGCCTGGGGCTTTGTTCGATCCTCCTTTTACTGTCCCTTATCCAGGTCATGTGTTGGTTGGTGGATTCAGCGTGCCGGTTCGGTTCAAAGAGTTGTATACGACAATATGGGAGAAACACGGTCATATTGCTACCACTTTGAAGCTCAAGAGTCGTCTTGCATTGGTCAACCACGTTCAGGAGGCTTTATTTTCTATCCATGGGATGAGCGTCGCGACTGGTAGAACAGTTTCTGAGGAGATGATTGAAGACTGGAAGTGCCATCGAGATGTGTTTGTGCAGTACGACTTCAATGCTCCTTGGTTCCTCAAAAGGTTCTCCGAGATTCAGGAGCTCCAGAAATTACAAGGTGAAGCCCCTTCTGCAGAAAGCGTCACTCGCCAGGAAGAAGAGGTTGAAAAGTTGTCTGAGGAGTTGAAGCTGAAGCAAGCTGTACTTCAAAGGATGAAAATCGCTCTTGCCCAGAAGGACGAGTTGCTTCTGAAGGATTTTCCTTGAAGGATTCGTGCCATATACTTGTCTCTTCTTTGATGTTTTTGTTTTTGAGTGATAGTGAGGATTTTCTTTCGTAATTTGACTTCCGGTTTTGAATAGGTAATTGAACTGGTTTATTTTGAGATAGTTTTGTGAATAACCTTTCTAAAAGAGGTTATTTTAAATGGAATTTGCATGTTGGTCATGAATGATTGCACATGTCATATGAAATTGCAAATGTCGTGTAAAAGGGAGGTATGAAGGGAAACAAATATGGCATTTGATCGTTGAGCCCCTTTCTCCATGTGCGGGATGCTAAGTCCCCAGTGAATTCTAAAACTATCCTTCTTGTAAAATTGTTGAGTAGAACTTACTTGCTTTCGAAGCCTCACTTGTATCGAACCGGAGTAGCCTTTCTAAGAAAATCCTCCGCACCAATCTCTCAGAGTTATCGCTCTGGACCAAGCTTCTCCTGAAAAATGCGCTTCAAAGCGTTGCATTCGCTGGTGGGGTGATGGAGGAACCGGTGGAAATGACAGTACCTCGGGTCCATTACTTCTTGATCGCAGGCGGACGCCATACCGGGAGGTAGTTCCACCTCTCTATTTCGTACCCACATCTCCAAAGAACTCCAAAATCTTTTCCATCGGGAACGGAAAGTGTAGGTACTTCGAGTCCAGCTTTTTCTGCGTTAGTGGGCGTTGTGATGTCTCTACGTGGCTTTGATGTGGAGCACGTTCCGGAGATGAAGTTGGAAGACTTGCGAGTGCCATCATATCCGCGGATCGCTTGCCTGGGTAAAGGGGTGTGGAAGGTGTCGTAATATTACTGCTGAGTGATCGAATTGAACGCTCCCATCCTCTGTATTCACGTATTTCCTGATCGATCTCTCCTCCCTCAAGCATTTCTTCACTTGGTTGGAAGGTCGATGCGGATTGGACAGTCTTCCGGGCTTCAACGAGAGTTTTGAGATATAAATCTTCTAACAGGGCTCCATAGGCTGCATGCTCCCTTTCTTTATCTGGTAGACGTTGTAGTACTCCGGACAAGTCCTTTCCTCTGTGGAGTTGCTTCGGTTCTTCATTGTTGATCGGACCATGTTGCTCATCTTTCCCGAATCTCCCCGCGGTTACGCGCTCTTTTGCCTCTCCACGGTAAAGGCGTGACTCGACTAAGGATTGCTTTTCTTGCATCGCTTGAGTAGATGCCTGCCGACCCTTCTTGTAATTGTGTTGCTATATCATTCAAAAGGCGAAATGTCTCGCTCTGCCTTCTGGTGATACCGGCTTGGTTTGCCAAGACATCCTCTAGCATTCTATCTACACTTCCCATGATATCTGAACCACCTGTGGTTTCCGGATACATTGCGAGATGGAAACTGAAAAATTGAGAATTCAATTTTGTGCAACCGAGAGATCAACCTCCCACTGTGGTCGCCAATTGTTTATGGATGAAAACTACTCCTGTAGAATTTGGTAATTTGGGGTGTGGATGAGGAATTAATTTAAACCTTAAACAAATGCACTGCGCGGTGAGTGCTTGTAGATTCGAGAGATCAATCTGTGCAAGTCCGGCCTAAACCAAGAAATGGCCGTTCCAGACTTGTTTCGGTCACAAAGTGAAGGAGATGGGGTTGATCTTAGGGAGGGAAGCGAAGAAGGTGTTGAGAATGTGAAGGTGTATACTTGCTTATGACTTGCAATAGGAAAGTGAACAAGCTTGCGGTTGGTGTAAGCAGGCTCTGGGTGTTCTCTTGTTGTTTTCCTCTGTTTTTCTCCCGTTGTCTGGAAATAGGGCGGAGAATCTATTTATACAAGTCACTGAGTCTTATTCACGTCTCTCGTGGGAAGTGGAGGAAGTGGAGTGATGGAGTAGTGGAGTTGTGCGTCGGTGCCACACGACCAGTCTTGCCCACTTCTCCTGTTCATCTCCAACCGTCCATGACTTCCTAACACGTTCTTATGATGGTGCGTTGCACGCTGCACGCTGTAAACCGCCAGACCAATACCCCAGTATGTATCCCCCCAGTTTGTGACATGATTGATGTCTGGAATGTGTGGATTGTGGATCCACGAAAGATAGCATGTAATGCTGAATTGAATAACTGCGTTATTCAGGAAGTCGATACTTGTGAAGTATCGTGTGTATTTTATGTGTCTTTGCATCATGGTGTGGTAAAGTGATGGGTAATGACGCCTCACCGACCAATTAACTCCGACCAGGGTTGTATAACCATTTGGTGAAGTTGGACGGATGAGATGATCTTTGAGACACTCATCTGCGACCGTTAATGAAATTAGGGTTTTGAAGAGGCGCGCAAGCATCACTCTTGACTTGGTCGAAACCAAGCATGGGAAGGATTTCGGAGAGGACCGACCAGGGCGTGCGGGTAGATAGCATGCCGGTGTACACGTCCATGTCTCACTTTGTCCCATGAAGGTGCGATCTAGGCCACTCAATTTGACCGGCAAAGAGGAGTGGTTGAGATCAATTTTGCAATAGGAATTTGATGCCGCAAAAGGCCACGCACCATGCTCTTTTCCGGCACGCATTCCAAGACGACCTAACTTGGTCGGTCTTGGCCGATTGGTTTGACGTGAATATGGTAGGCTGGTGTTCACGCCTATACCCGAATATCCCATTAAAACGTGATCCGAGCCACCCAAATCGTCCGGCGAAGTTGAGCGGTCGAGATCGATTTGTGGTTTGGGAGGCGTGGCCACGCTAGTTTGGGCGCACGTTTTGGATTTACCGGGCATGATATGCCTTGGCCGAACACATGAGGAGGTAGATAGGCCCACAAAGTGGTCATCTTTGGTATGACCGGACTGTTTAATCTAACTGGGACCCTCCATTCGTGTCGGAGAAGATGGACGCTCATGATGCTCAAAACCCTAATTTTGGGTTTCAAAGCCGTGCGCCATCTCTTGTTTGGGCGACAATTTTGTCACGACCAAACATGGTTGGTTTTGACCGATTGTTCAAGTGTGTAGGCGGGCCCACGGTGATCGCGTTGACATGCTCTGGGCCCTTTGAATCTACATCTACACCCTCCATCTATACCTGCGAAGATGGATGGTTGAGACTGCTTTGCAACACATGTAATATGCCGCAAACCCTAATTTAGGGTTTTCCGTCCATAATGCTTGGTATGAACGGTTTCTTGGCAAGCTAGGCCAATGACCGACCATGCGGGGTCGGCCGTGGGTATTCCATACCTGCTTGGGGGTGATGGAATTGATCTTGGGTCATCCAATCATGCTTATGGAGTTGGATGACTGCGATCAGATCATATCCGGACTGATACGTTCAGTCCGGATGCTCAATCGGGCTAGTATAACACACCGAGAGGGGCTCAATCTGGCTAGTGTAACACACCGAGAGTCAGCCTGTACGGGTATTTCGTACATGGTTTCATTATAATGCTTGGAGGTTCGTGTTACTCTGTAAGAGTAACACTCAGTCGTCATGCCACACTGATAATGAGTACTGGAAATACAAGGCTGATATGAAATTCACAGGAAGGGATTGTTGCCACAGAATGGGATTGTTGTCACATGCTCCATTCCTGGTGAATTAAGTGAGGGAGTATCCAACACTTATAAATGGCTTTATCTTTTACAAGATGGCAGCGCATGATTTTTTTCTGTTTTTTACAAATTTAACCTTGAACGAAAATCCACCATCAACAGTGCCAAACTCATTTCATGAGTAGTGCTTTGTTGTGTTCCTTACTACTTCGGATACCGAGCCCTCCCTGTGATTTGGGTTTGTGGAGCTTGTCTTTTCCCAGTGGGTGGAGTTTTCTAATTGAAGAATCATGACCCCAGAAGAAGTTTGTCGTGATACGATCTATTTTTTGGTGGATATGAGAAGGAAGGATTTGGGTTTGCATGAGGTGGTTGGCAGTAGGGGTTAGTGATGATTTTATGAGCTCGAATCTTCCCGATTGGTTGAGGCATTTGGTCATCCATCCTTTTGCCTTGCGTGCCAGCCGTTGGAGCAAAGGGGCAAAAATATGGCTAGAGGATCTACCATGTTTAAATTGTACTCCTAAATAGGTAGGGGGGTTCGATGTTGTTGGCATGTTGAAATCTTGGGTTAACTTATCTATCTGGGGTTGTTCTAGCTTCGGGTGATGTATAAGTGTGGATTTAGAGTCGTTGATGTGTTGACCCGCCGAGGTGCCGTAAGCTTGTAGCAGTAGTTTGAGGTGATTGGTGCCTTCTGGAGTTGCTTTATATGTTATCAAGAGATCATCCGCGTACATACGATGCAGTATTGGTGGAGCTTTTTGAGAAATGCGGAGCCCCTCTATTTATTTTGTGCTTCAAGTATTCCCAAATTGGTGGACAGTATTTCCGCACAAATAATAAATATATAAGAAGAGAGAGGGTCTCCCTGTCGTATTCCCCTAGCTGGAGTGATGTATCCATGAAGTGTGCCGTTGATATTGATTGAGTAGGTTACCGTAGATATGCATAGCATAATATAATCCACAAAGTTGGAGGGGAAGCCTAAGATGGTGAAAGCCTGTTTGATGAATCCCCAGTCCAAGGAGTCATAGGCCTTTTGAATGTCTAGTTTCAGTGCTATTTTAGGATCCTTCGTACGGTATGATGTTCTGATGTGGTGAAAAAGTTCAGTTGCGATAGCTATATTATCATGAATGGATCGTTGAGGCACAAAGGCACTTTGGTATGGGCTTATCAAAAATGGGAGTAGAGGTCGTATGCGATTGACCAAGATCTTTGAGATGATTTTCTAAGTGACATTACATAATCCTATCGGCCCAAATTGAGATGGTTTTGAGGGATGCTCAATCTTTGGGATTAGAGTGATGTTAGTGTGGTTCATGAGAGGGTGAATGATAAATGACTCAAAGAAACTTCGGACCATTGCAATAAGTTGTGGTTGGGTTGTTTCCCAGAAAACTTAAAAAAACTTACTGGTGAATCCATCTGGTCCTGGAGCGCGGTCCGATCCTATGGAGAAAAGCGCATGTTTGATCTCCTTAGTGGTGACTTCTGCTGTTAGTTTCTCACATTGTCGGGGGGTTAACCTTGGTGTTATTGCCTCGAAAAGGTTTTCATTAATTACTGTATTTGGAGCTGTATACGGGTCTGTGAAGTGTTCAGGCATGATCCTGATAATTTCTTCTTTGTCGTTAATTGTTTTGATGATCCTGAATTTGTTATATATTGTTGCAACTTCTATGAATTGTGGCCTTTGTATGGAAGAATATGGTGTTACGGTCGCCTGACTGAAGCCATTGTATTCTAGATCTCTGCTGCCAATATGTCGCATGAAAATCCAATAAATTCAGGTGTTCAATTCGGAGTTGCTTTTCTTGTTGAATCCAATTTTCAAGTGCAGCTCCAGTTTGCGTAGCACATTGATGTTGGGCAGCTTTAATTTTTCGCGGTTGACTTTTTGATTAAAGTGGGTATATGGCCAAAGTTAATCTTATTCCATTCTGTTAGAGTTTCACTGGTTGAGATGAGTTTGAGCTGGAGGTTCAAAGGTGGATTTGAGTCCTGAAGTTTATCCCATGCCGAGGTAACCACTTGATGGACTTGAGGGTGAGATAGCCAGAGATGCTCAAATTTATAATTCTTACTTCCTTGCCAGTCCAAGGCTTTCGTTTGAAGTAGGATGAGAGCATGATCTGAGGCTATTCGCGGAAGGTGTGTGATTCCAACGTGGGGGTTGGATGTTCTCCAATGCTGATTTGTTACTGCTCTATCAAGTCTTTGTTGGATGTTGTCATGACCTTGTTGGTTGTTTGTCCAGGTGAACGAATCTCCTCTGAATCCTAGATCAATATAGACCACCAAACAGTTGATCTGAGGTACATACGGACGACCACGAATATTTCACTTCATCTTCTTCCACCTTCACCAAACCTAAAGTCGTCTATTCTATGCCTCCATCTGTATATGCTCTCCAAACCCATTACCGCCTCCACCGCCATCACTTTTGTCTTCTCGATTTAATAGATCAATCCAGTTGCCTTAATTCTTCTTCATTACTCTCCATACTCACATCTCAGTACATCCATTACCCATTGTTATTGTTGCTGATATCTTTACTATCATATCATTCTTCCCCATTTTCAAACAAAAACAACAAATCGTTCACTTTGAGTTCAATTTACAGAACGTTTTCAAGAAAATATCCGTTGATTTCTCATCCAAAATTTTAAATGTCAGCTTTATTCAAGCTTTTTATACCCAAAATTAAATTTATGAATCTCCTTATGACCATGATATTAGTTTCCACACAATGAAATTAATTCAAACAATCTAATCGAATAAACTCAACATTCAAAATATATATAGATCGAAAGAGAAAAATAAGAATTTATAAAAGTGGAAGAAGAAGACCCAAAATTCGGAGTAGCATCAATTTTTGGTTTAGCCCAACTAAATTGATTTCGTAACCTCTACATAAGATCCATTACTCACTTTCTCTGAATCAAATTAGCTTTTGATGCTTTTGGTTTTGGTGTTGGATCGGATTTTCTTCAGTAGTAAATTCTGCTTCTATGGGGAAGAACTGGTGGTACTTTTTAATGGGGAAGAACTGATTTGTTCTCTCTGATAGTGGTTTCCGCGACGGTGAAGAACTGTTTTGTTCTCTCTGATAGTGGTTGCCACGATGGTTTGGAGAAGGAGGAGAAGGTGAAAGAATTGGAAAAAATGAATAGTTACTGTGTAAATATTAGTAGAATAAAGGGTATTATTGTGATTTCATTAAATAATTACATTTTATATAAATTTATTAATGATTACTAAATGGAAGTTAGGACTTAACCTAGTCAATGCGGGTCAACGTCCAGTTTAGGTACCAAGCCCTAACGTTGGACATATGTTAGACCAAAGCCTAGTCTTGGACAAAACCTGAGTACCAAATAGCAATTATCCCAAAATTTACATTCTAGGATTTTCTTTCACCTGTATTTTTCAATCCCTCCAAACGTATGCAATACTTGCATTCAGTATTTGAATTCATTGATTAATTAAAGTTCATTTTACTTAAAAAAAAATCTCTATCAAATCTAAAAGAAAATCCTCAATCATCCACTTGCCCAAAACCAATCAAAAAATCAAAAATAAATATAACCTCACATCTCTCAGAAGTTCAAAGTTCAAGAGATCATGGAAGAAAAACTAAAGAAAACCGACAAAGTAAGATTTTTGCTCCTCTGCAACTTTCAAGTCTCGCAAAGCTGCTTTCTCGAACTCCAGCTCTTCGGTCAAATTAGCAATTTTGGCTTCCTTCTCCATCACAGCATCGCTGGGAAAAGGTACATTTTTCTCCTGTGCTTTCTTGATGGCATCAATTCTCTGACGAAGCCACTTCACATTGAGACCAAGTTTCTCAAAATTGTCCAAGTTGTACTCCCAATCAAAGAGTACATCTTTGGTCACAGTAATTCTAACTCTGGTTCATATATCGTTTATAACACGCAAGATAATTCATACTTGCATCATCAAGAAGTAAACACGTTCGGGATCTTTGGTGACGACAATATGACCATAGCTCTTCCATATTTTCTGATACATGCTAGCATATCCGGTATGAATGCTGAATCCACCACTAGTTCATGATACGGTAGTGGCTCACTGAATGGAGGATCAAAATCAACCCATGCGTTAGGGTATTCGTGCACAATCATGCGAGTCTCAATCATCGGATTGGCTTCCTCCATCTCTGGGACACCATCAACCTGAGCCTCGGTCATTTCAATGACTTCAATGTCTACCCCATCATGACTGCAGAGGTGGTTGTGTCACCATTTTGGTTTGCAATATTTCTCGTGCTATCATTATTAGCTCGGTCATCCTCAACTTCGTCGTTTAGCACCTAATACGATGATTACATGAGTTAGAGCGCTCCAAGCGTGGAATTCAAAAGGAAATCATAAAATTCAGAATTTAAGTGATCTAACATCATCAAGGTTCTTCATTTATGCATTCAAGACACAAGAAAATAGTGTAAAGTCACAAAAAGGCGTTTTACGACAAGCTCGTCTGAGTTGATTTTACACTGCCCTGTATAAAACAACTAGCTGGGATCAATTGGTAAAGAATCAAAAGTTGAGTCATATATCATTCTCTTTTTATGGATATGCTCTACAACATAACCAAAATTCATAGAAATTGGATAAACGAGTAAAAAGATGTGGCCGAAACATCGAACTACATGACAGTTGAAAATTTTCTGGAAACTTCCTGGAAGTTTATTGTTTCATCGATTTTGACCCCTAAACATGCTCAAAACCCAAAAAGCTTCTTCGATAAATCTAGGAAATTTCTTGGGCATAAGAAAACTGGGGTAGATCGTAAAAATATGATGTCGGACGAAGATTCTACAGCGTTTTTGCTAAAAGACTGAATTCTGAATTTTCTGGTGACGTATTTCGGCAAAACTTTTCATTCATTATATGGATTCTCATTCATTCATTCACAAATCAGAAATTTTATACTTATATGAATAAATATACAAGATGGACACTTATTTGAGTGGTTTCCGAACCGTTTGAGGGATCAATATAGCCGGTGTCGACATTAGGAGCATTATTTTCATTCGTCTCCGAGTCTCGAGAATTCTCTTTCTCGCCATTTTCCGAAGACGAATGGGCACCATTCGCATCTTGTTTATCCATGAGAATCTCCTCCTGGATACATCAACAACAATCATTATTTCTTCATTCAATAAATATCATAATTGGTTGTGCAAAGAAGTACTTACATTGATTTCTTCTTCATCAATGGTATTGGATTCATGAATAGCTTGCCCCGGAGCGAGTCGGAGACCTTAAATGCTTGATGGAGCAAAACTCTGAAACAAGGTAACAAATATTCGTTTTGTGATCCTAATTATACGGACAAAAAATGGTCATGGTGGAAGGAGCATTAATGACTCACCAAAGAGACAACTGGGGACTTTACAGTATTCGGTAATATCCTGTAATTCTTAGTTCTGGATTCACCAACCTGGGGACTTGGTTCAATCTCCATGAAGTCCACATCGATTCGAGGCCTCACTACACGTCCGTCCTACAGAAAAATTAATGAAATGATTAAAGAAGCAATTGCCATACTTCTACAAAAACTACAAGAGAAAATACTTACCTGTGAACACCCGGGAAGTATTTTCCGATAATCTTTAGGGATTGGCTTCAATCTCGGATGAGCAGAGGTCATTTCAGTGGTAGGAGGTTCTTGTGCTGAAGATTGAACATCCATCACAAAATCATGTAAACGCTCGAGTTGCTCGTTCCAGAAGTCTATATAACCCGGAGTTGCATATGTGACTCGGGCAGAACAGGGAAACAAGTATTCACATAAGTCTGCGTGTGTGCAATCTAAACAAGCTGAAAAAGCGGGGGTACAACAACCACACCCAATATTTCGCTTAGCAATCTGTATAGACAAACTCCAATATACTTTCTAGAGAATCAACTAGACAGACAGACTCAATCTAGAGAAAAGTATATCAAAGAGTTTATATCTCAATCTCCCGATTTGATATATACTCAAGCAAATAGAAATCTGCGAGTCGTTATCAAATACTATAGAGATAACTTGGATGGTACCAAAGACCAATATCCAAGTGTCAATCAATTTAAATCAACAACCAAAAGGTTGGATATTCTAATTGATTGAACAACGCACAACCTGTGATATTTCAATTATATAAACAAATATAATGCGGAATAGAAATAACACAGATACCAAAAAAAAAATTAACGAGGAAACCGCAAATGCAGAAAAACCACGGGACCTAGTCCAGATTGAACACACACTGTATTAAACCACTCTGAGACACTAGCCTACTCCAAATTAACCCGGTCCGGACCTGTAGTTGAACCCCAACCAATCTCACACTGATTCAAGGTACAGTTATGCTCCTACGTCTCTGATCCCATAAGGATGCTACGTATTTGATTCCCTTAGCTGATCTCACACACAACTAAGAGTTGCTACGACCCAAAGTTGAAGATTTTAATAAACAAATCTGTATCACACAGAAAAGTCTACTGTAATAGATAAATCCGTCTCCCACGAATATACCTACGAGTTTTTGTTCCGTCTTTTGATAAATCAAGGTGAACAGAAACCAATTGATAACTCGGACTTATATTCCCGAAGAACAGCCTAGTATTATCAATCATCTCACAATAATCTTAATCGACGCAGCGAAAAAATATATTGTGGAATCACAAACGATGAGACGAAGTGTTTGTGATTTCTTTTTATCTTGCCTATCGGAGATATAAATCCCAAGCCAATTATTCCAATTGAACTCGTACGATAGAAACAACAAGATCAGATCACACAACTACAAGAAAAGTAGTATCGGTCTGGCTTCACAATCCCAATGAAGTCTTTAAGTCGTTAACCTGGTTTAGAAGAAGAAACCAAAGGTTAAAGGAGAATCGTCTCTAGCTTAGCACAACTAGTATCACACATAATATGTGGGGATTAGGTTTCCCAGTTGCTAAAGTTCTCCCTTATATAGTCTTTCAAATCAGGGTTTGCAATCAATGTTAGCTTAGTAACAAAGCATTCAATATTCACCGTTAGATGCAAACCTGATTAGATTCAAGCTAATATATTTTTCAACCGTTGGATCGAAACCTTAGCTTGTTACACACAAATGAAATGTCCAATTTTTGGTTTATGTAAGCGTTCCCAAACATTAACGTTTGTTGGTTCAACAATAGTTAACCAAATGGTTAGCCATATGAGCAATTTCGTATCAACCATATTCTTCTTCACCATAACTAGTTCAAATGACTCAAATGAACTAGTTAGAGAGTTGTTCAATTTCTTAGATCTTATGTAACTACACAAGATACAATCGAAGCAAAACCGGTTTGATTCACTCGAATCGGTTCATGAACTTTATATCCGCGGTTTGCAAAAGCATTCTTTAGTTTATATAAACATGAGTTCAATAACAACCGATTTTAGATATAATCTACTCAAGTTCGCGGACTAGGTTCGCGGACTTAAGCTCACGGAAGGAGTTCACAAACTCCAGCAGAAATTTTCGGGTCAAGAACTTCCGCCAGTTTACGGACTGAGTTCGCGGACTTGGCTCACGCCACATTCCGTTTCTCTTGATCAACCACAAACTTTGGTTCAAGGAATAAGGACTTATACATATATGTGTTTCCACAACAATGCTTATATCCTACCAATGGTTATGTAATCTAAACTCTCATTTCAATCATTGAAACATTCTCAGGGAACGTTATATAGTCGTTATTCACAGACCATTTTTCTTCAGAGAAATTTTCAAAGTGATTGAAACATAACATGACTTTCGTCACTTGGTAAAAATGAATTTGGATAAAGCGAAAGCTTACCAACACATATTTTGAGAAATATATAGGCGAGTTAAACTCGGCTCGAAATAACAAATGTGTATAATGAAAGTCTATATATCAAAACGACTTTTGTCTCAAGAGTAGGAGATAGAGTAAATAGACTTTTGAGTGACAGATAAGTTCAAGTCTCCACATACCTTTTAGTCTATGAAGTTCCACCAGTTCCTTGAGTAGTCCTTCGTCTTGTATGATGATTGCCATGGAGTCTTGAGCTCAACTACACTTTCTATCCTAGTTCGAGACCTTTAGCTAAAATAGGCTAGAAATCAATACTTATAGTTTTGATCACTAACATTGACAAACATGCTTGAGATAGCAACGCATGCGAGTTCGACCGAGCAATGCTCTAACACAAGCGCTAAGCTCTTCGACAATGGTTTACTCCTTCGAAAATTCGGAACACATTGATCAAGACCCATCTGTCGTGCTGCTTTGTCAATGTTGTATTCTTACACAAGAAAGTTTCCTCCCATTACGGATACTAGATGGCCAGGAGTACAACTCAACATAAAAGATCTCTCACCATCACTGAGGCTTGTACCAGATTTCAAGATGGTATTTTCTCTAGCATTAAAAGTGATCAACTGAGAAACAAGAGGAGGAACGGATACCATGGATGAAAAGTGAATTCAGTCTCGTTGTCTAATAAATCAACGAGGCGCATCTTGGATCAAGGTTGTTTTGTAGACCAATACATGATTCTAGCATTGTCTTTCTCCAAGAGCATCAACAATCGGTCCTTGCAAGACACTACGGGCGATGGGTGCATAATTCTTGAAACGCTCCCACAATAATGCTTGGAGAAGCATTGAATTAACATAAGATTCAATTTTCATGAAGCCGTTAGAAACGCTGGAGTCTACAACCAAGGAGTCTAAGTTGGAGAATAATGATCCCAATAACAGACTACTAACATGAAGCCTCTCACCTTTGGTCATTTTAATAGCAAAAGGAATCACAAATGGTTTCAACAAATATCCATTGTCTTCAAGTACATATATGGACAACCATAAAGATAAGAAAGCAGCAATGGTTAATGTACCGTCAGCAGGCCTGTCAAGAAACTTATCTCTTGGCCACCAATATCTCAACCATTGGGCATAACAACATTAGCAGGAGGTTTTATTAAATTCATGCCTCTTATCTGTCCGAGTTTTGAACATCGCACTTTTTTCTGCTGACAGCTCTCCATGAAGATTACCTGTAACAGGAAGATGCAACAATACCGCCACGTCCTCCAAAGTGATGGTGAATTCTCCCCATCTGCATACAAAGGTGTGAGTAGGAATACACCAGCGAGCGAGCAAGGCTACTATACCTCATACATCGTGATAAAAAAACAGGTTTCCAACTGCTCGAATGGCCTCTATTACTTGTGCACGACCCATCATAGCTCGAACGTGATCATGACCTACCATATGTCTTTCCCATCCAGAAAATTCTGCTAAAGGTTTTCGGGAAATCTTAAATTCTATATGCGAAGTAGAATAATTCCCACCTTGCAGACATAATCGAATTATCGCTTGAGGAGACACCAACTTTTTCTGAGTAATGTCTCTAATTGCTCATTCAAGCAAAATCGAGAGTTTCAGTCAAGATCAAACTCTTCTGAAAATCCAAAATATTGATCGAACGCGCACCAGAAAATATCAAAATTCTCAGAATTGAGTCACCGGAAATATGGTGACACATGCATACTATCTAGACCGACCAAGGTCGGACCTTTGGCTTGTAGAAGTCGGTCCTACACTCTATTATGATTTTGACCTAATTAATCTTCCATAATTCATATTGGGTTCAAACTCTTTCCAAACAACTTGGAATCTATTCAATCGACCATAAGTTGGTCCCACGACCACCAAGGTCCGGTCTCATACCCCTTGGTCGGTCCCTCTCTCCATAATTAGGTTTTACCACCTACTGCTCAGATGAGCACTATTTTAATAATGATTAAACAAGCATTTAATCATCCTTTCATCAACTGGTCTACAAAGGACTTTGGTGCCTGCTCATTCAAGAATCTGGGTGCTACATGGCCGGCCCATCATCCCATGTAGCCGATCCCTCTCTCACTCATTGGTTGATTTTCAGTAAATCATCAATTGATCAACAATCGATCAAAATTAGGGTTTCAAACCAAATGCTCAACAAATCATAATTCTGAGCAAGTTCAAACACTAATGATTTTATGTTGATCCAGCAATCAATATCCTAATTAATTATATAATATTCGGTCCAGCTACCATTATTTTTAATTAATATTTTATTCGGTCCCGCTACCAATAATCCATGAATCGAGCAATATTGCTCAAACGAGCAATATTTGCTTAAGCTAGCAATATTTATTTTGCTCATCTATCAACACTAAATTGCTTAAGTTAGCAAAATACACGATCAACTGGGTTCAAAACTCATTGATTCAACTTCTAACTTGCTCGACCGAACAATATTCCTCATGTTGATTCAACTATCAACATTCGAGAATTCTATTGATCCAACAATCAATATTCTAATTTAATGTTTGGTCCTTCTGCCAACATTTTTGCTTGACTGAGTAACATGGTTCGAACAGACGACCATCCAATATTTCTGATTCCTACTTTTTCATTCGATCATTCTTGAAATATTTGATCAGAAATGAGCATTCTGCATAATTCAACAATATCTTTGATTTCCTGTCAAATACTCGACATATCAAAATAAATCCTTGATTGAGCAATCTCCTCAGACGCTTGATCCAAATTATCAAAATATCGTTATTACCTCGGTTGGTAAAATGATATATCACAATTCATCAAGACTCAACGTCTTTTTATTATTCTGTCTCAGCAGACACCTTATGCTCAATCCATGAGTCTCAGAGCATACCATATCCGTTCATTATGCTCGACTCATCAAGGCTAAGACTCATCGTCTGGTCAAGCCAACAACTGACTAATTAAATACACGTCTGCTCTGTAGACTCTACATTCATGAGACATCAATCACGTCACATGGAGGGATATGCACTAGGGTTTTGGTATGGCGGCCTACGACACATGTGTACACCCACGATGAGAAATGTGAGTAAGTCGTGCAACCAGTTGAGGGAGTTATCAAAGTAGTGGATAGAAAATCAACCAAGTCTTCGCACGACATGGAACTGGTTTAACCACGATTTCCCACTTTCCCACTATTTCACTCCAGTGACCTTCACACTTACTGGGATCAATGTGTCATCATTCTTGCAATATAAATAAGTCTCTGAATCCACGATTGAACAACAATAATTTTGATCCACAAGAAATTATCACTCAATCGATCAGAACTTATCTCATTTGAACTCAACAATTCACAAACTTGTAGAAACCTTCAACATATTCATAGTCCTTGATCATCATTGATCTCACACACTTCTGAGCTTCCCTCCTACAAATCGACCCTCATCCCTCTTTGTGACCGAATTGACTTTGGAACGGCCATTGTCTTGGTTTAGGCCGGAGTCTTACAGATTGATCTCTCGAACTCAAAGCACTCCCGTGCAGTGCATCTGTTTGAAAAAGGTTTAGGCAATTTGCTCGGTCGAGGAGTCCCTGCCCGCACGGTCGTCTCTTCACTTTCCTAAAAAACCAGCTAATCGTTTTCACCCATCAACAACAGTAAATAATAAGATTATGATATTTAAAAAAAAAAAACAAATTGTTTCATTAAGAATTTAGCACCAACACACATGGACTTGAAAAACGCAATTCCTTGATCTTGGTTTCCTGGACGATTTATGTGGTATTTGACCTATTGAAAGTTAAAATTTTGACTAGATAGTAACTTACATAGTTCTCTTATATTTTTCTTTGTATGTTTTTACTCTTCTCGGTAGATGATAATTTTTTATACCTTTTCGATATATGCAATTTTTTATTAATCGATGGAATAAAAAATGAAAAAAATTTTACTCGCGCGCAGCTCGAGCATTTTTTATCTAGCATCATTACAACCAATCATCAGACATTTGGATGGTTGTGTGGGGCCGACCGAAGATTCGATCGAATTCGATCTGATTTAATTTTTACTAAAATCTCCTTGTATGCATTAACCAAAATTTACAAGTAGACACTAATAACTAATACTGTTTTATACCACGATTTTTTTACGCTACATTATTTGAATTTTGTTTTGATTTGAAGCAATCGAAGTTGAAATTTATGAAACTCATTCGATTTCAAGGAGTCAACGCATTATTGGTGTAGATGGTGGATTTTCGTCAAAGGGTAAAATTATAAAACTATACTCCGGATCCGGCAATCGGATGAGTATTGAGGCCCATGTCTCTCATTAAAGCATGAAAGCTCATGCCATAAATATCTGACTGAGAAGGCTGTCTCTCAGAGTATATGTAGATGTGTATTCTCCCAGCCGAGGCCACGACACATCTCATGAATACTGAGCAATTTCAGTAATTATACCTGATCCAGCAATCAGATGAGTATTGAGACTCATGTCTCTAAGCGTGAAAGCTCATGCCATAAAACCTCTGATCGAGAAAGTCTCTCAGAGAAGATGTAGATGTGTAGTCTCCTAGCTGAGACCACGGCACATCTCATACTGTATAGAATCGCAAGATTGGACGGCTCCTAGACAGGCGCGTCTCGCTAGTATAGAGCAATAACGTCTTGAGGATGCAACCATGTTTTCCGACTATACAAGAGGAATATGACACTCCAAAGAAGTTCATATTGCTCAACCCTCAGATAATTAATGCTCCTAGATAGGAAGCCCTGCTAGTATAGAGCCATCAGTTAATTATCTCTAATCGTCTGAATATCCAGCAATATTCTACGATTCTTTGTTATATTTCGTCACTTCAGTTCGTGGTTCTTCCCAGCAGAATTCCACGGGTTAGTGATAAATATTCAACGAGACAGGCATCTGAGCATCGAATAAGCCCTGACTAAAATAGTGAAAGTGTACGTAGCAATAATGCACAGACCAGCATTTGAATGTGAAAACGAGCATTTCAAAATATGAACGAACGATGAACCTATGCAAAATAGGAAGGAAAAATAATAATAATAAAATATTAGCAAAGGCGCCAGGAGACTGGGCTCATCAGCTGGCCGGTCATGCCGTGACCAGTCCCGCGCCCAATTTTATATTTTGTCATATTTTATTATTTTTCCCTGATCTCGTGAAAATTCTCTTGTTCGAACAAATCTCCTTCGTTTCAAGGAAATTCTCTAATCTCATGATTTTATCAAAGAAATAATAAATTAGGGAAAGGTGTCGCGGGACCGAGCACTAGCCGGCCGGCCATGCCCTAGCCATGGCCGGTCCCACACCACACCACACCTCACGTCACATTGTTTTATTATTTCTCTCAAATTATGAAAATTCTCTGATTTCATGAATTTTCCCTAAAACCATGAAAATTCCCTAATTTTATGAATTTTCTCTAAAATCATGAAAAATATTATAAAATTAGGAAAACTCATGGGACCGGGCTCTAGTCGCCCGACCATGCCCTAGCCGGTCCCACATGCCTATTATTTTATTATTGTTTGTTGTTTTAGTTTCATGATTCCATGAAAACTCCCTGATTTCAACAACATACCTTGGTTTTAAAAAATCTCTCTGATTTTATGAAAATTTCCTAAAATCATGAAAATTACATAAAATTGGGAAGAGTGCTCTGGGACCGTGCCCATTGGCCGGCCGGCCATGCCTTGGCCATTGCCGGTCCCACACTCCACCATTCCCTATTTTATTATTATTTTATCTCTCTCATCTCATGGAAATTCCCCAATTTCAGCAAACTCTCCAGTTTCATGGAATTTCCCTCAAATCAGAGAAAATACATAAAATCACATAAAACTGGGAAAGTGTGGGACCGTGCTTATTAGCCGGCCGGCCATGCCCTAGCCGTGGCCGGTCCCACACCTTGCAATTCCCTGTTTCATTTATTATTTTTCATCATCTCATGTATTTTTCCTAGTTTCAGCAAAAACCCTGGATTCTGCATATTTTCTCAGAATGTTGCTCAAATGTGCATCGGATAATACTTAAACTCTCTGGACTGAGACACGGACACTATGGTGACACGAGCACATCCCCTTGACCGACCAAGGGTGGCTCTAACGCCTGCAAACATCCGGTCCCGCATGTTTTAATGATTTTAACCTAATTTGCTCAATTGCTCATATTAGGTTCAAACTTCTTCCAAACAATTAAGAGTTTGCTTGAACGACCATCCATTGGTCCCACGGCCACCAAGAGCCGGCCCCATGACCTCTTGGTCGGTCCCTCAGTTCATGACCAGGTTTTTATTATTTGTCGCTCACACGAGCATTATTTCAATAAATGATTAAACCAGCATTTAATCATTCTTTCACCAACTGGTCCTCTAAGAGACTTTGGTATTTTGCTCATTCGAGCATCTGGGCGTACATGGTGGACTCGTCATCCCATGTAGCCGGTCCCTGCTTCACTCTGCAGACTGATTTGCAATAAATCATCATTTCGATAAAATTAGGGTTTTGAATCCAGAGCTCTGCAGAAACATGATTCTGAGCAGATTCAAATACTCTGATAATTTTATGTTGATTCCATGATCAACGTTTTTATTTATTTTACTCGACCCATCAGTCAGTATCTTAAACTAATATTTATTTTGGTCCTGCTACCAACAATTCATCAAACGAGCAATATTTGCTCAAACCGCCAATATTTGCTCAAACTAGCAATATTCGCTCAAACTAGCAATATTCGCTCGAACCAGTAATATTTGCTCGGATTCAATAATATTGGTTCAACTATCAATATTATTCGACAATTCAAACAACACGGTTTGCTCGTCTTAGGTAATCAACATAATAATACCTCGTCTCAGCAGACATATTTGATTCATGAGTTTCAAAACATTTGCAAAACATGTTCAACTCAACAATACATGGACTCATCGTCCCACAAAGTCAGCAACTGACTCCACAATCACAAGATATCAATCGTGTCACATGGGGGGATATTAACTAGGGTTTTGGTCTGGCGGTCTACGACACGTGTGTTCACCCACGATGAGAATATGAGCAAGTCGTGCAATCAGTTGGAAGAGTCAGCAAAGTAGTGGGTGGAAAATTAACCAAGTCTCCGCACGATGAGCAACTGGTTTTAACACGATTTCCGACTTCCCCACTCTCTGATTCCAGCAAACTGTCACACTTCATGGGATCACGGTGTTTTCAACTTCGGCATTATAAAATGTCTCTGAATCCTGATTGAAAGGAAAAGATTCGAACACTCGAACATTCGCAAAAACGAGCAATTTCTCATCAAAGTTCATACAGACAATCTTTCGTCTACACGAACTCAGAGAAATCACTCTCAATTGAGCAAAATTCAATCATTCAGAGCGTTCTTACGCTGAAATCACAACACACCTACAATCTCAGATCGCCATTGATCTCACGCATTTTCTCAGCTTCCCTCCTACAGATCAACCCATCCTCTCTTGTGACCGAATTGACTCTGGAACGGCCATTATTCTTGGTTTAGGACGGAGTCTTACAGATTGATCTCTCGAACTTAAATCACTCCCTTCTTGCAATGCATCTGTGTGAGGTTCAACATTTCGCTCGGTTCAAAGAGTCTCCACACGGTCGACTCTTCAATTCCGTAAAAACCAGCAAATTGTTTTTCCCCATCTACAGATTGGCGACCACAGTGGGAGATTAATCTCTCGGTTTCAATCTCACGGTTTCACAAGATGGCTGGTCTTAGGTCTGGGTTAGTTACAGGTTCCAATGCAAACGACGCTAGCACTAGCAACAACAACAACAACAATGAGGATATTCCGGAAATAATTCCATCCTCTAACACTGGCGGTGGTGATATTACTCCTCCTCACACTAACACGGAAGGTCATCCTCTATCCGTCCGACACCCTGAAGAAGTCAGAGAAAACCCACCACCTACCATTGCTGATCTCATCAAAGCGCAAGAGACTCCTGCCAAGAATCAGACTGACATGGCTGCTACACAGAAGAAGCTGTGTAAATATCTCAAAAATCTTACTAACAAGATGTCAGAGAAGACTCAAGGAAAGGGAAAAGAAAAAGAGACATCTCCAGATGCTGATCCTGAAGTAGTTTCAATTCATACAGTGGATGGCAACAAAGTCCGCGAAGCTGCAGACGATCCATCAACAAAGGAATCATCGAATTTCATTACTCGGGAAGATTTGGAATGCATCTTGAAGAACGGTTGAAAAGACAAGACATCACTTGTCCATCGTCACCAGCCTGCGTACCCTGCTGCTACGCATAGGATTCCTCTTCCAAAAGGGCATACACCTGGTACAACAACATCGCACCAGGAACTATCAACAATTGGGGAGAAATGATTAACACCTTCTACAGAAAGTACTTCTTTGTGTTAGAGAAAATTACTCTCTCTGATCTTGGAAGAATGTTTCAGAGGAACAATGAACATCCAAATGACTACGTGAAAAGATTCAGAGTCCAGGCCCTGGACTGTCATGATCCAAACGTCACGGAGCAAAGAACTGGTAGACTTGTGTATCAACGGCATGATCCCGGTCTACAGAGCTTTATTGGAAAATCTTCGTTTCCAGACCTTCTTAGAGCTTCATGAAGCGGCGAAGAGATCGGCAACTACTGCGCCCACTTTACTGGAAAGAACAAAAGCTATGAAGAACCAAGAGACACTTGAAGTAGCAGACGTCTGATCAAGAAGCAATAAAACCTCCAGCCTTCCACAAACACTGTTGCATAGGGAGCAAACGGAAAGCCAAACTTCCACGCAAGCATACCTCAGCTCCTTCAAAAGCACAAAGCAAGGATAAGAAAGATGCACAAGCCTCTGACCAACGCACAAGAGTTCTTGATCAAGAAGCACCTGACTTTCCTTTTTCCATTGAAGAGGTGATCGAACTCCTGGATGTATGGTTCCAAGATGGTGCAATCAAGTTGCCATATGTCAAGAAAGAACCAATCGAAGAAGACATGGAAAGTCCTCGCATCGCCGCTTCCACAGGTTCGTCAATCATCCCACAAGCAACTGCGCAGTTTTGAAGCATATTTTCAAAGAGAAGGTTGATCCACAATAGCTTCAACTGGGGACTTAAAGAGTACACAAGAATCCTCTCCCAGTCCGAACCTTTACACTCTCTGAACAACCTATCAAAAAGGCGGTTCAATCCTTGGTCGAACGTGAATTGCTCTATCTGTCGAAGGCATAAAGGAGAGACATATTCACAACACTGAACCACATTATGTCAAGAAGCCCATTCCGGAAATAATTCTTGAGCCTCCAGCCACAGACCAAGAGATGTACGACTGGGGACTGCTTGCCACAGTCAGAAGAAACGAATTTGGAAGAACGTTGATCGATGTTGGCACCGCCATCAACAACATTCCACTGAAAACCATCGGATCCACATGCATCACTCGACAAGAAGCTACTCATGCTCCCATCTCAATCAGAGACCTTGAAGGAGCGCTCGGAAATACTTATGGCTGCATCACTCTCAAAGTGAACATAAGTTCAACCTGGACAAAAACCAAGTTTCACATAATCAGGAATATCCAGGATATGACATGTCCTTTAGACGAGCGTGGATCCACGCTGAAAATATGGGTACTTACAAAGCGCCTTTTGTTACACATCTCTCAAACGAAGAAAGTTCTGATCCAGAAGATTTGACGGACATTCCATCATCAGAGTACTTTGAGGAATTTCAAACTTTAACGAGGTTGAAGCAAGAACCTGCAAAAGATGCATAGACATTCATCAAGAGGTTCCGCACTCAGGCAAGTCTCATTCCATGTCTATGTCATTTATTTACCCACATGCTATCCTAGCATGGGGACTCAATTATGCTAGCAACTCTACAAGACGTTATGAATGGTAGATTCACCGCATTTTACCAAGTGGTTGAATCAGACGTTTCTCCGAATCAAGAAATGAAACATTCATTACTGATGTCCAAACATGGCAAAGAACACTTTGGGCGTTTCTCCTGCAAGTCCATGTGTTCCACAAAATCAGAAAGCTCTGATGTCTGCACAAGTGTCGAATCCCACTATCGCAACGAAAGGGATGCTGAATCAACAGAAGATACTCCAGGGCCGAGATGATCAAACCCCTAAGACATTCAATGCTTAAGGAATATACTCTTCAATGCTCAAGCATCTAAGAAGCCATCAAATTGTACTCCCAATCAAAGAGTACAACACAAATATATCGACGATGACACATTGATTCAACACCAGCACGATCAAAGTGTAACTAAACTACAATCGATAAGTCTTCATTATCCCATGATAAGACTTCTGAAGCATATGCAACATCATTCATACATGGATGGCACTAACTCCTTCAACATACACTGGGCAACCTGAGGTGATTCTATGAAACTTCATCAACGTGATTTCTCTACATCACAAGCCCCTGCATGATTGAGGAACTTTCTATCTTCACCAATCACATCCAGTATGAAAACTGCTGATGCTATCTACCGCAACAACATCGACTCACTGACAAAGCCGGTTCTGGTAAAGTTATGCTTTCGGGAGCATTCGGGTTGAACTCTCAGTACACCTTCATCTTAGCGACGCTCAACTCATCAACTAGTTCGTGAATGTAAAAGGCTCACTGGATGAAGGAGCAAAGATTATATCTATAATCATGGTTCTAGCCTTTTCGGTCTTTGGAGCAACTTCAACCACGGTATCAGCATCAACAATAATCTCTAGAGGAACATCATCCATGATTTCAACATCGACAAGGATCTCTGGAGCGTAATCATTCATGGTCTCAGCACCAACAACGGTCTCAGGAGCAACATCCTCAGGGCTTCATCAACTAATCATTCTCTGAAGTGTTACACATGAAGCGGACTTTTCTAAGAACCGATGATTTATATCAAGATGTGTAGACCTGATAACATGCTCACATGAAAGTCTTCCCAAATCTGGCACGACTGGTGGGCATAATCCAAAGTCTTCTACAAGATGTTCTCATCACCTCTACAAATGAGATACAACACACTTCAGGCCATGGGTTTGCAAAAACGTACCAATAGGTGAGGAATGGGACAATGCTTCCTCAACAAAAGATGTTCGCCTATGTCTCTTCTACAACATACCAAAAGGACGCATTAATCGGACATACGAGATGAAAGATATGGCCTTTACAGTCAGGTTTATGAAGTCTGAAAATTCTGTACGGGATTACAAATCACAAATGTGCACGCTTCGTTGGCTGACCTCTACAACTCCGAATTGAGTGATTCTTTTCTCATGTGACAAATCAGTCTCTTAGCTTCAAAAATTGGGATCAAACATCAGATTCCGACGTCGTATGAGGTTCCTACAGCTTCCTGAGCATACAACATGCAAGCAGCAATTCTTAGACGGGATTCATAACTTCCACAGTCGATCGGTGTCCACCAGGTCTTTTCGCTAAGTCCTTCATCAAGGTACCTCCAACTTCGACCACCTGGGTCTTTACATCAATTTTTCTACCCGGATCCTCTATCTAGGTCCTGCCAGAAGAAGGGAAATCCTTCAACAACCTGTTGATGGTGGATTTTCATATAAGGCTAAAATTGTAAAGTCCAAAATTATGTGCTAACATCTTGCAAAAGATAATGCCATTAATAACTGATGAATACTTCTTAACTTTACTAATTCACCTAGAATATAGGATGTGGAAACAATCCCCAACATTCTCTTGCTTTATTATTAATGTATAAAAGATAATGATATTCCATCTTTTCCATTTACTTGCCTCTGATATTTATCTTGATGGAAGAATGAAAGAGAGAAATTCAACAAAATACTGGGATCGACGGTCCACCGATCATGACGATCAATTTCACGGTACCCAACACTCGTGGTTCCGGCTCTCCAGTGCTAGTCAATCATCGCAAAAGGAATGCTACCACCGGGACATGCCACCATGGTCATTACATCATCCTCTCTTGAGAGAAACCTCAGTTATGGTCCCGTGACCAGGGTTTCAGAAGTGATGTTTCTACGACCGATTCTCGCATATCATTACTTAAACAAGAATCAATCAAAGGGTCCTGATCTCGAATGAATCAATGACATTAAATCCTTCAACAACCTGTTGATGGTGGATTTTCATATAAGGCTAAAATTGTAAAGTCCAAAATTATGTGCTAACATCTTGCAAAAGATAATGCCATTAATAACTGATGAATACTTCTTAACTTTACTAATTCACCTAGAATATAGGATGTGGAAACAATCCCCAACATTCTGTGAATTAAATACACGAAATTCATCCAGGTTGGAGCATGTGGCAACAATCCCATATACCCTGTGAATTTACAGCATTATTAATTAATGCATGAGCAGCCTCGTACTTCCTGTACTCATTATCGGTGCGGCATGACGACTGAGTGTTGTTCTCAGCAGAGCAACACGAACCTCCAAGTACTAATAATGAAGCATGTACGAAATACCGGTACAGGCTGCAACTCTCGGTGTGTTATACTAGCACGATTGAGCATACATCTCTCGGTGTGTTATACTAGCCCGATTGAGCATATTTGAATCTGGACTGTCCATATCAGTCTCAGAAACGATCACGACCATCCAACTTCACCAGCATGATTGGATGGCTTAGATTGAATCCATGACCCCAAGCAGGTATTGGAATATTCACTACCGACCCAACGCGGGCCCCGCATGGTCGGCCTCCCCAAAAGGGTGGCATAACTTTCCAAACCGTCCAAGCCAAAGCACTATGGACGAAAAACCCTAAATTAGGGTTTGCGGCACATTACATGTGTCGCAAAACAGTCTCAACCATCCATCTTCGCAGGCATAGATGGAGGGTGTAGATGTAGATTCAAAGGGCCCAGAGCATGTCAACACAAACACCATGGGCCCGCCTACATACATGACCGATCGTTCAAGACCGACTATAGTTGGTCGTTCCAGTTCGTGCGCCCAAACAAGGCATAACGCACGACCGGTGAAACCCTAATTAGGGTTTGAACATCACGAGCGTCCATTTTCTCCTGCACGAGTGAAGGGTCCAGGATTAGACTAAGCAGGTCCAGTGAGCATCAACATGATCACCGTGGACTCATCTATCTCCACACCCGATCGGCCAAGGCATACCATGCCTGGTTGTTCCAATTCGCACGCCCAAACTAGCGTGGTCACACCTCCCAATTGCAAACTAATCTCGACCACTCAACTTTGCCGGACAAATTGAGTGGCTTAGATCACGTTTCTATGGGATATTAAGGTATGGACGTGTACACCAGCTCGCCGTCTATATACCTGACTAATCGGCCAAGACCGACCAAGCTTGGTCGTCTTGAAACGCGCGCCCGAAGTTGGCATGATGCGCGGCTTTTGCGGCACCAGATTTCTGTTGCAAATTGATCTCGACCACTCAACTTCGCCGGACAAATTGAGTGGCCCAGATCAAACTTTCACGAGACAATGAGGTATGGGCGCCTACACCGTCATGCTGTCTACACACATGCACGATCGACCCTGCCAAAATCGTATCCCAAGCTTGGATTCGACCAAGATGAAGAGTGATGCTTGCGCACCTCTTCAAAAACCCTAATTCCACTAACGGTCGCAGATGAGTGTCTCAAAGATCATCTTGTCCGTCCAACTTCACCGGCTTGGTTATACAGCCCTGGTCAGGAGTTAATTGGTCAGTGAGGCGTCATGGTGATCACCACCCGTCACTCTACCACACCATGTGGTCGGCCAAGGGAGGACTTGCTTGCGTAACCTCCAAACCATCACATGAAGTAGGCTGGACATGAGGCTATTTTGAGACGCTCAAACAGCGATGCTTCATACATGCTGAATATACTCGATGCAGTACCTGCATAGAATACACACGATACTTCACAAATATCGACTTCCTAAATAACTTAATTATTTAATCTAGCATTACATGTTACTTTCTGTGGGTCCCACTATCCACACACTCGAGACATCAATCATGTCACAAACTGGGGGATACATACGGGGTATTGGTCTAGCGGTTTTACAGCGTGCGGCGCGACAACGCGCCATCACAAGAACGTGTCAGGAAGTCATGGACGGTTAGTGATGATGGGAGAAGTGGGCAAGACTGGTCGTGTGACACCAACACACAACTCCACTAATCCATCACTCCACTTTCTCCACTTCCCACGAGATACGATGGTTAGGCCTAAAGACTTGTATAAATAGGTTTTCCTCCCTATTTTCCAACAGGAACAAGACAAGACAACAGAGGCAAGTGTTGATACAATCGCATTCAAACACCGGAACTGATAGCTTACATCCTGCAAGCCAGTTCAGCTTTCTGATACAAGTCATACATAGCCAACACCTTCTTCGCTTCCCTCCCTAAGATCAACCCCTTCTCCTTCACTTTGTGACCGAAACAAGTCTGGAACGACCATTTCTTGGTTTAGGCCGGATTTGCACAGATTGATTTCTCGAATCTATAAGCACTCCGTGCAAAGTGCATTTTTTTTAGGGTTTAGATACATTTCTCATCCACACACCCCAAATTACCAAAATCGCAGAAATAGTTTTCACCCATAAATAATTGGCGACCACAGCGGGAGGTTAATCTCTCGGTTGTAAAGTCAGTTTCTTCGAAATCCGATTCAATTTTATCAATTTCAAAAAGGGTAGATCTTAGAACCAATTCAATCAACAATTCATTTCAAGATGGTGGAACTCAGGTCTGGATCAGCAATCAATTCTGATGGAGCTAGTGTGGATAACACTCCCGGTGTCGATGTACCCGTCAGTGGAGCTACCATGGTCAATACATCTCGTGGAGCCGTCACTTCTGTCACCAACGCTAGCGGAGCAGGAGACATTCCAGTAGGTGTGACGCCTCCCATCACCAGAGCCAGAGCAGCCACGAATCCCGGCATCTCCTCAAGTGTAACGCCTCCAGTGGTCACCAGAGCAACAACTTTCACTCCTTCATCAGGACGAGGAGCTGGAGGGACGAGAGGAGGACCACCGCCCATTACCATTGCATACTTGATGGAGAAGCATGAAGTTCTTGCTAAGACTCAAACGGATATGGCCGCAACTCAGAAAGAGGTACTCACTTTCCTTAAAACTTTAACTGAACGATTGCCACAAGATTCACGGTAACCCTTAGAGCCAACAAGGGATGCCTTCAATACACCCGGAGCAGGCGTTTCCACTCGGACCCACATGAGTGAAGAATCTCATGTTGCTCCTGAACGCCCAAGGGAAAGGGACCATCCATCCAACTTCATCACACGTGAGGACCTGGAACGACTTCTCCAAAACCGAGGCAAAGGAAATCTGATGGATGCACACCAACATCAGCCGTCGTACCCTCAATATGTGCAACGAATCCTTCTTCCAAGAGGATACACCTCTCCTCAGTTCTCCCTCTACGATGGTACTGGTAACGCTCGTGAACACATCTCTCGATTTTTGGAATCCTTGGGGGAGCATGAGTACAATCATGTTTTCCGCCTGAAAGAATTCTCGAAGTCACTTACGGGAAGGGCGTACACCTGGTACAAGAACATCGCACCTAACAGCATATCCAATTTGGGCGAGATGGTCGGTGCTTTCTACAGGAAGTATTTCTTCGTATCTGAGCAGATCACCTTTTCAGATCTAGGGAGAGTCTCTCAGCGGAACAACGAGCATCCGAACGACTTCGTTAAGAGGTTTAGAACTCAAGAACTAGATTTTCATGATTTGAACGTCATTGAACGTCAGTTGGTGGAGCTGTGCATCAACGGGATGATACCCATATACCGCACTTTACTAGAGAATCTGAGCTTTCAAACGTTCTCCGAACTCCATGAAGCTGCCAAACGTTCAGCCACAACTTCCCCAGCGTTGATAGAGAACCAAGGTTGTTCGAAACGAAGATCCACGTGAGAGTCGAGGAAGCAGGCGTCTCACAAACAAGCAATACAACACTGGTCCTTCTGTGAGCGTGGTAGGCGAAGGAGGAAAAATAAAAGCTTCAGCAACGGAACAACAACCCAAGCGTGGGGATCCAGCACACACGACTTATTCTCAAAAGGGAGCGGGCAAGACTCCTGCACAAGACACCGAAGATACAGGCTTCCCATTCCCCATGAGTGAAGTAGTGGAACTCTTGGAGGCATGGATTCAAGACGATTCCATCAAGCCACCTCCTATCAGACGTCCACCAACTGAGAAAGAAATGGCGGATCCCAAGTACTGTCACTACCATAGGTTCGTTCACCATCCAACCAAAGACTGTAACAGGATGAAACAAATCTTCAGAGAAAAGATAGAGACGGGAGAACTCCAGCTTGGAAACGAAGGTGTTCGTAGAGATCCTCTTCCTGTCAGGAACTGCATGATTTCTGGGGATTCCGTTCGCAAGACTGTACAATCTATGATGGAACATTTATGCGAGATATTGTACTTCTCCAAAGCATAATGTCAGGACATATTTGCAGCCCTCAACCGCGTTGTCTCAGGCAGGCGCTTGTATCTGGAAGAGGAAGCGGTCTCGAAACCTCAGTCCTTGCTGGAAGATGCAAGCAAGGGAAATTGGGGACTCTTAACCGTTGCTCGTTTGAGGGATGTCGAGTTCGATAACACATTGATCGATACAGTCTCTGAATTCAACATCATCACCCTCCAGACCTTGAAAACAGCAAAGATTTCAAAACAGGAGGCTACTCGCAACCCAACTGTGGTTAAGACTCCAGAAGGAGAACTCAAAGATGCATATGGATACATCGATCTTGAAGTTAAATTGGGAGACGCCCTAACGCAAGCGAAGTTCTACATAGTCAAAGAACATCCCAATTTCGACATGGTCCTAGGACGCTCTTGGATACACGACAACAAGGCAACATTGGGAGTTTGCCCTCTACCAACTACAACACCTGAAAGGATCTCTAACAAGCCGTCTGGACCTGAAGACTCTTCGTTGCCGCACCTGCAGCTTGCCAATGTGACACAACTTCCTGGAGAGAGCCCATCGGCATACATTAAAAGGTTCCGAGCTCAAGTAAGTCTCACCACGTAACCCTTCTTGCAACCAATCACTCCTCACTCTGATAAGTCCTGGGGACTGGGTCCAACCAATAAACCAACCCCGGCTAGGAGATGTGAATGGGAAATCGGCCCCTTCAAACGTTTTATCAAGGGCTTAGAGGATGTCTTGGTCAAAAGCGATAAGGCCAAGGTCCAGGTATCTGCACGCCCAAACCCATTCAAGTTTGGAATCATTACGGTGAAAGTGGCTATCCCACCTGACTCACCTACCGAAAAGGAAGATGAACCATACCTGGTAGCAGATGTCATCCTAGGCGGCTACTGCAATCTCAACAACGCTGACAAGTTAAAAGGCGTAAAAATACACTCGCGATGGCTCCAGCCCTACCATACTTAAGAAGCTGTGCTACCACTTTCCAGCGTCCTCCACACTTTAAAACGCTGTGCTACTTCCTCCAGCGTGTTTCCTTTTAAAATTTCACGTCATATTTGTAATTCCTCCGGAAAATGATTGCAATACTTGCATTCATAGTTAGGGTTTCAATTTCCAATTTTCAATTTAATTGAAGCATTATTTCCATCTGAGAACCTCTTTACCCCTAAAAACACAAAGTCCTGAGCCAGCCTAAATCAACCCACTAGAGCAAGGAAGGAAACCCTAAGCAAACATCTCACGGGAAGAAGGAAATAGAATGTGAGCACATTTACCCCAGCAAGACCAAGGAGATCTCACGTCAGGAGCACACAGATGCAATCTTAACGAGGGGTTATGACATAAACCTTTATTCAAAGTAAACAAATAGAAGAAAAGATCTTGAACTCAGCCGCCACTGAGTACAAGAAAGATGTTCAAGAATTACGGGAATACACTTGAAAAGAGAAAAGAAGCAAAGAGGTTTAGCCGTCAAGAAGAGCGACCGCGCCTGCACCACTGCTAGGTCCTGCTTTAACGCCATCACCTGCTACCGCTTCTCCCTTCGGAGCCTCAGCTTCCGCTTTATATGTTTCCGCAGCAACACCCTCCGTCCTAACATCATCGGCAGGAGCAGCTTCCAAGTCTTCCTCAAAGGCCACAACAACATTAGGGTTTGCGCTGACTGCTTTCGAACACTCAGGTCCGTCTGTGTCAGAGTCAAGGATTATCACACCGTCCTGGATTGGATAATTACGCCTATCTTCATCCGGAGGCCGTTTATGCTCCACCCTCCGCCTCTTTAACCGCGCTGCAAATCTCTCTCGCCCTTGCGCTTACTGGTGCTCACAACGCTTCCTCATGCCTCCACCGCTCTTCCATGTCGATCGCAGCTGAAAGGGCACGTATGCGTCCCCTGGAAATACGCAGGTACAGAATGGACATCCCCTGTATAGCATGACCGACTTCGCGAAGTGGGAGGTCAATTTTAGCCATTACCTCTTCGTGCGCATTAGTTTCGGGTTTGTCAACTTCGAAACTTTTTTTCTGGAGAAGTTACAGAATGATCATCGCCCACTGCTTCCATGATAAGCTGCAAAGAAGAAGAAGTTATGAGCACACAAAAATGTATGTATCATCATCAGTCAATCAGAATATCAGATAAGTACGGAGCAATACCTGAGATATAGAAGGAACGACTACGTGATGAGAAGAATCCTTAGAATTTTTCTTTATAATCTAGCAAGTCAACAGAATCCCAGGAGAAAAGGAGTCTTTACTTGCCACCTATAAAGGCTACCGATTCGAGATAGCGATCAACGATGCTTATCGGATATATCTGAGGAAAGCTGTCGTGTAACGAATGGGAGTGCACCTAGTCCAAGAAACGGGCCAAGCTCTGTCTAGATACGTACGGAGGAAACCAAAGCGACTCGCCAGATCAAGTCCTGCTTCCTTCACCATCCTAATCAGGACCGACCAGTTCTGGGACAACACCTGACGATGTCGACCTATGCGGTAAATGTATATTCACTTTAGCTTGGTCATTTATGTATACAAACTTGTCACCATCTTATGCCTACCCCACAATAGCGTAACCATTATGCGCTAGGCATGGGACTTAATGTTGATGGTGGATTTTCATTTAACGCTAAAATTGTAAAGGCCAAAATTATGCGCTAACATCTTGCAAAAGATAAAGCCATTAATAAGTGATGAATACTTCTTCACTTTACTAATTCACCTAGAATAGAGGATGTGGCAACAATACCCAACATTCTGTGAATTAAATACACGAAATTCATCCAGGTTGGAGCATGTGGCAACAATCCCATATACCGTGTGAATTTACAACATTATTAATTAATGCATGACCAGCCTCGTATTTCCTGTACTCATTATCGGTGCGGCATGACGACTGAGTGTTGTTATCAGCAGAGCAACACGAACCTCCAAGTACTAATAATGAAGCATGTATGAAATACCCGTACATGCTGCAACTCTCGGTGTGTTATACTAGCCCGATTGAGCATACATATCTCGGTGTGTTATACTAGCCCGATTGAGCATATTTGAATCTGGACTGTCCATATCAGTCTCAGAAACGATCACGACCATCCAACTTCACCAGCATGATTGGATAGCTTAGATTGAATCCATGACCCCAAGAAGGTATTGGAATATTCACTACCGACCCAACGTGGGCCTCGCATGGTCGGCCTCCCCAAAAGGGTGGCATAACTTGCCAAACCGTCCAATCCAAAGCAGTATGGACGAAAAACCCTAAATTAGGGTTTGCGGCACATTACATATGTCGCAAAACAGTCTCAACCATCCATCTTCGCAGGCATAGATGGAGGGTGTAGATGTAGATTCAAAGGGCCAAGAGCATGTCAACACAAACACCGTGGGCGCACGGCCGGTGAAACCCTAATTAGGGTTTGAACATCACGAGCGTCCATTTTCTCCTGCACGAATGAAGGGTCCAGGATTAGACTAAGCAGGTCCAGTGAGCATCAACATGATCACCATGGACCCATCTATCTCCACACCCGATCGGCCAAGGCATACCATGCCTGGTTGTTACGATTCGCACGCCCAAACTAGCGTGGTCACACCTCCCAATTGCAAACTAATCTCGACCACTCAACTTTGCCGGACAAATTGAGTGGCTTAGATCACGTTTCTATGGGATATTAAGGTATGGACGTGTACACCAGCTCGCCGTTTGTATACCAGACTAATTGGCCAAGACCGACCGAGCTTGGTCGTCTTGAAACGCGTGCCCGAAGTTGGCATGATGCGCGGCTTTTGCGGCACCAGATTTCTGTTTCAAATTGATCTCGACC
Source organism: Papaver armeniacum (assembly GCA_023531295.1). NCBI lineage: Eukaryota > Viridiplantae > Streptophyta > Magnoliopsida > Ranunculales > Papaveraceae > Papaver > Papaver armeniacum. Next base: position 178,769 of record JAJJWW010016293.1, read on the forward strand.
ACTCAACTTCGCCGGACAAATTGAGTGGCCCAGATCACACTTTCACGAGACAATGAGGTATGTGCGCCTACACCGTCATGCCGTCTACACACATGCATGATCGGCCCTGCCAAAATCGTATCCCAAGCTTGGATTCGACCAAGCTGAAGAGTGATGCTTGCGCACCTCTTCAAAAACCCTAATTCCACTAACGGTCGCAGATGAGTGTCTCAAAGATCATCTCGTCCGTCCAACTTCACCGGCTTGCTTATACAACCCTAGTCAGGAGTTAATTGGTCAGTGAGGCGTCATGGTGATCACCACCCGTCACTCTACCACACCATGTGGTTGGCCAAGGGAGGACTTGCTTGCGCAACTGTAATTACAGGAAATCCTACAATACACACCTCACAAGAATTCATAATATTCAACACATTTTTAAGATCAACAATCAATCTCTTTATTAATTGAGTTAGAAATTTTACAAGAAGGAAATGAAATCAAGAATATAATTATTATTCTAGACTTTCTCTCTCCTCTAAACTTTCTCTACAATCTAAAAAGATCTCCTCCTTTTCTTAAGCCTGTTCGGCTCTTTATATAGGACATTACATAGTGAACGACAACTAAGCTGTCTTTTATTTTCGGATCTGACTTGCGACACTCTCGCAAGTATTCAAATGCTAAATCTCGTTAGGTCTCCATATCTTTCTCGTGTTCAGGCTGTCGTCATCCGTTGCGTCATTTTTATTACCAATCTGCGATATCTTCGCAGTATGTCGTTAAAGGATTTCGCAAGGATATTGATGTTGCGATATTCTGATCCTACATCTTGCCTCTTGTCATGTCTTCTCTGCGAAGGAGAGAATGTCATGAGAACTGATACTTTCAAAATGCCGCAACTGTTCATTTCTTTCCCTAAATTTTCTGCCGACAGGATTCCATGAATTAAGCATAACCGTTCACACGTGTTAAATATTCCCCTATTCACCAGCACATTAAATGCTAACCGGTCATCATCTTTTGTCTATTTAAGAAGAGATCCATCATAAGAATATCTTCTTTCTTTTACTTCGTCTTCTTCATCTCTACATTCTCTGTGATTTCTCTTTTTGTCGTATGCAACTTTTTTCTACTGTTCATCTTTCCATAAATCCTCTCCATCTTTCTGCTACTGTTCTTATGGAGCCATCAAGGTTTGTTGATTTTGCTGAAACTGATCTTCTTAAGATTGATCTCTTTTACTGAAATTGTTTTATTTGATATTGCTCATCTTTGAATAATTCCCATACTGTTTCTGTTTCACTAAAAACACTTCTAGCACCAAGTTCACGATCCAAAACCCTAATGTTCCCAAGAGTTGGCAGCAAAAAACCGTTGTGAACAAAAGAAAGCCTGCGAATAGCAAGGTATTAAGAAACACTTATTCTTTTAATAACAATATTGTTGCCTCTGTTTCTTATTTGACTTGTGATTCGCATGGTGATGGAAATGTCGACAGGACCCCCAAAAGACCTCGCCATCCTAAAAATGTTGAAACATCTGTTCCATTTCCTCTATTTAAGCTTTCAACACCTCCTGTGATATCTTCGCAAGCTGAACCTCTTCTCATTTGCGAAAATGTCGCTGCAGATTTCTCCCCTGTAACTAACCTTTCTATAAATGAAATTCCTCGCGATAACCCTGTTGCGAATGAACCCTTCTCTTCTTCTACTGTTAATGCCTCTTCTCTTGACATTTTATCAACCCCAGTCATTAACCTTCATCAAATTTCATCTTCGGATGACACATCTATGGCGAATGATGATTCAACTCTCCCACCTTCTGCCATCATCGCTTCTTCATCCAAATCTCTCCCTTTCACTAAACAAATTTGGAAGGGATGGATATTGCTTTCAAGGTTTTATCAGATATTCTGGATGATGTCAAGAAAGCTTCCATTGATCCTATCAGATTTGGTGTTTGCGAGATTTTAAGTAAGTATTTTGGCTCTGACAGAATGGTTTCGCAAACATACTTAGAAAAGGAAGTTGAAGATCTGAAAAATAATCACCAAGCTATGACCTTGAAATGTGACACTCTTCATCTTGAGAATCAAAAACTTCAGAATGTTTCGCTGGATCGTGATAATCTTCGCAAGAAGAATGAGGAACTAAAAGGTAATTTTTTTTTAAAAAAAAAAAAACCTTTGTTCGCCTTTTAAGCTCTAAACCATAAACGAAAAATGGAGATATATCAGTTTGAATCCGTCGCCGAAGAAGCCCGAATGGATAGAGATGCTTGGATGGATCAATATAACCAATTAGATAATCTTCATATGTACTCTGTTGATCAAATAGATAATCTTACCAAGGAGAATGCTCAATTAGTCCAGAAGCAAAACTTATTAAGTAGTGAATTATCTCGCCTCTCTTACTTTTTGACTAGAGCTAATCTGGAGTTGGAAACTTTATCAGATGAGAATCAAACCCTATCTCAGGAGAAGCGAGTTCTTTTAAATAAGGTGGCGATCTCTTCGCAAGAACTTAATATTTGCCAAAAAGTATGTAATGATCAAGAACGATCGCTCTGCTCATTGAGAAATAAAGTCAAAGAAGTAACAGAATCATCTTCTGCTGAGAGAGATAAACTTATTCAAGGTAGAATAACTTTAAGCATAAAGGCAAGTCAACTCAAAGATCAATATTCCAAGCTAGAAGAATCCTACACTTCTCTTGCAAAGGAAAACACCTTACTCATTTCTAATGAAAAAAGTTTGCGATCTCGACTGAAAGGTTTGGTTGGAAATAAATTTGACAATGCCATGGACCACTTGGAGAATAGTTGCTTGGATTTAACTCAATATCTTATCTCGCAAAAGGAAGGTAGTCATAAAATTTGACTGCCTCAACCATTTTTTCTTTGTTAAGTCTTTTTATTATGTCTTCCTTGCGAACCCTTCGCCTGAATGATTTTCTTTGTTCTTTTTTTTCGCAGAATCTGAGAAATATCTTCGCTCCTCCCTTTCTACTTTGGAATCTAGCTATGCCAAGGTTCGCAAAGAGAATGCATTACTTGCCTCTACTCTTGCTCGTTCTCGCGATCGGGCAGAAAGAAGATTTGATTATCTCGCTTACTCCAAAGATATCCAAAGTAGGAATCTCCAGAAGGCACTTCTTCGCCAAGTTCATCTCAGGGCTGAAGTTCTTGTGAATGATATCTTATTATCCAAATCTCTTTCCCCTGTATCTGTCGAACCTTTGGAAGTAGATGATGATGAAGTTCCAGGTTCTCCAGATAGTGATTATCATTATGAAAGTGGCGAAGATTTCGCAAATGAAGATGAGGTTCCTCCAAATGATGAAATTGTCGATAATAATCCAGATGAAGAAGAAGTTGGAATAAACCAGAATGAAGAAAGGGCTGGCGAAGCTGAAAAAGCCAGTGAAATCGAGAAAGCTGGTGAGAGTGATAAAATTAATGAAGGATGTCCATCATCTCCATCTGGCGAGAAAGTCGATGTTGAAACTTGAACTTCTTTTGTAGTTTTATTTCTTTGGACTACTTCATCTGTATAACTTCTTGCATATGGTGCATTTCAGTCATCTTTGAGACGCATTTACTCTTTTATTATTGTGTTTATTTGCGAGAAAGATAATGTCCATTGTTTATTAATTCCCATACTGCCTCTCATTATCTTTTTTGCGATGGGTGACCTGCATAAATAATAGTTAGCTTTTATAAATCTTTTGTTGAATTATGTGGTCTTATTTTGCCTTCCTAGTTAAAGGTCTTATTATGCCACCTCTTGTCATTGCGACAAAATCGCAGGACGTCTTTACACTTTCATGTAATGACCCATTGATCTTGTCTTATCATTTCTCTAGTATTGTTGCCTCTGCAGGATATTTTTGTTGCGACAATATGACAGGCCTAAAAATTCTTACGAACATAAAGCCCCATGACATTGCCGTCTTGCGACGAAATCGCAGGACGTCCTTACACTTGCATGCAATGACCCATTGATCTCGTCTTATCTTCTCTTTTGTATTATTGCCTCTTCAGGATTGTCGCACAAATATGACAAGCCTTGATACTCCCGTTAGTAAAAAGCCTCATGACATTTGCGTCTTTAAGACACTTATCAGCTCCCTAATGGAGGGTGCCACCCTTATCTTCCCCATGGTTGCCCCTTCGAGGAGGCGTACTTCTGCCATATAAGGCTAGCTCCTCCCATCCGGTCTTAACAACAACCAGTTGTTTTCGCAGCCTCTTATCCCTTTTGCCTATAGGGCTTATGGTTACGAGACTGCACCCTAAGTGGAGTTTTCTTCAAGCCGAGTGCAGCATAAGCCAAGACTTGCCAAGAATGCCCGAGACACTTCAAATTCCCCAGGCACTCTTGGCTCAACCGTGTACCTCGGCGCCTTGATCAAATGCTGACTCCTTAGAAGAGACCCTCGGTCGTCCAATCTAAGTCATAAGCTTAGATTGAAAATCCAAGGTATCTCTCCTGGATGGGCTTTATTGGCCCCAAATATACATGTCTCAGGTTCCAGGGGCGGTGTAACCTTTTCCCTGAGCCATGTCAACAGGTACCCCCTTTTATGACGTACTTTAGGTCTTACATTTGCCTCTTGCGAAATTTTGATTTCGCGTACTAGGGTGTACGCCATAGCAAGTTCGCCCCTTTCTATTATGTCATTGATCTTTGATTATCTCTTGTCGTTATCTGTGCGAAATTTTCGCATGTTCTTTCTTTGTTTTGTATAATCTCGCAATAATTCTTTCACAAGATTTTCATATAAATTCATTTTGCTTCAATCATACATCATTTCGCAGTCTAATCTTTCTCCACAATCTTTTACGGGTAATATCCCTTCAAGTATAACCTGTTCCATGGTCTATCGAGTCTGTGGCCCACATCTTTACCCTCAGGATCCATCAATCTATATGCCCCATGTTCCAACTATATCCTTAATGATATAAGGTCCATCCCATTTTTTCGCAAGCTTGCCACCACTTTCTCGCTGATATATTGGTGTTTCTCGCAGCACCAAATCACCTGGTTGAAATTCGCGTGTCTTAACACGTTTATTATATTCTCGGTCTAATCTTCGCTGGTAATTCTCCATATGATGTAAAGCTCTTTCTCTTTTTTCTTCTAATTCCTCTAGTTTGGTTAAAATATTACCCGCACTAAGATTTTTCTCCCAAGCTTCTCTCTTTGTTGTTGGAATAATAACTTCTGTTGGTAGCACAACCTCAACTCCGTATGTTAAACAGAAAGGTGACATTCCCGTAGCTTCTCGCCTGGCTGTGTTGTAAGCCCATACTGCATTATGCACCTATTCACACCATGCTCTATTATGCCCTTCTAATTTCTTCTTCAATATATCTGCGATTGTTTTATTTGTTGCTTCTGCCTGTCCGTTGGCCTGAGGGTATAAAGGAGTTGACTTCCCACATTTTATCTTAAATGCATTAAGTAACAGTTCTATATTCTGTCCCTCAAAATGTTTCCCATTGTCATATACCAACTGTGCGGGGATTCCAAATCTGCATATGATATTCTCAAATATGAATGTAAAAATATCTTTGTCGCGTATGTGTTGTACTTCCTTTACTTCTTCCCATTTTGTAAAATAGTCTGTAGCGACAATAAGATATCTTCTTTGCCCAGACCCCGGTAAAAATGGTCCCACAATATCTAAACCCCATTTTCCAAAAGGCCATACACTTGTTGAAGACGTTAATGGTGCTCCAGGTGCATGTATTTTCTTTCCGTGCCTTTGGCAATCTTCGCAACGCCTTGATATTTGCTTCGCATCTTCATGCATATATGGCCAATAATAACCTTGCATCTTCGCTTTGTATGCCAAAGATATTCCGCCGCCGTGATTGCCAGCATCCCCACTATGCAACATCTTTAACACTTCTTTTCCTTCATTTCGTGTTAAGCATCTGAGTAAAGGTCCGTTAAAGGATCTCCGGTACAGTATTCCATCCCTTAGTTCATAATTTGTCGCACGGCTTTTTAATTTGTGCGCCTCCAATCTATTCCTTGGTGTTTCTCCTCTCATCAGGTATGCATGAAGTTCTACTCTCCAATCTTCGATATTAGGTGTTTGTTCTCCACCTTCTATTATCATTACATCTACCTCTACCTCTTCTTCTTCTTCTTTTTTATTGATTGATGGTGATAAAAGTGTCTGTATCTTTATGCATCTCGCATTTGGGTCTGTCATCATACTTGAGATAAAAGCAAAAGCATCTGCGAGTCTATTATCTTTTCTTGATATGTGTCTCCATTTAATTTTTGGGATTCTCGCTGAAAATTCCTCAACAAGTTTTTTGTATTTCTTCATGGATGATTCATTAGTAGTGTATTCTCCTTTTATTTGACAAATGACCAATTGCGAATCACTGGTGATTCTCACATTTTCCAACTTCATTTCTATTGCGAACTTCAGGGCATGTATCACAACCTCATATTCTGTCTCATTATTGGTGGATGCAAACTCCAATCTGAAGGAAAAAGCCATTTTGTTGCCCTCTAGCGAAATCAAAACAATTCCAACTCCATTACCTTCCCCATTTGATGATCCATCCACCAATATTTCCCATCTATTTGGGTTTGTTAATAGATCTCTTGGATTTCCATGTTCTTCTTCTATATCCATCATTTCTTCCACAGCTTCATCATCTTCTAAAGGAAATTCTGCTAAGAAGTCTGCAACAACTTGCGATTTGGGTGAAGATAATATTTCATATTTGATTTTAAAATGTCCTATTTGTGCATTCCATCTCTCAACTCTGCCTGATCTTTTTGAATTTTTCATTACTGACTCGATTGGTATTTTTGTCAGTATCCTTATTCCATGTGCCTGAAAATATATTCGAAGTTTAAATGCTGCATAAAATAATGTCAAAATTAGTTTTTCAATCTTTGAATAATTTTTCTCAGCAGAATTGAAGGTTTTGCTGATGTAATAGATTGGGTTTTCAACTCCTGCGTCTACTCGCAATAACACAGCACTTAACGCATGTGAAGTTGTCGCAAGATAGATTGATAATTCTTCTCCTGGTTTTGCCTTTTGCGAAATAGATATATTCGTCAAATGTTCTTTTATTCCTTGAAAGCTTTCTCGCAATCGTATGTCCATCTAAACTTTGCCCCCTTTTTGATTATATTGAAAAAAATGTTTACATTTGTCTGATGATCGCTAAATGAACCTTCCCAGCGAAGCTAAGAGTCCATTTAACTTCTGTACATCTTTTACCGTCGCTAGTGTTGGCATGTCGCGAACTGCTTGCACTTTCTCTGGATCAACTTGTATTCCTTCTTTTGATACAATGTAACCTAAAAATTTTCCCGATGCAACCCCAAAGATACGTTTTTCTGGATTTACCTTGATGTTAAAATGTCTCATTTGTTCAAAAATTTCCCTTAGATCTTGGACATGATTTTTTGCTTCTTTACTTTTTATTAACATATCATCCACATACACTTCCAATGTTTTGTGTATCCATTTCGCAAACACCTTTTTCTACCGTCCTTTGGTATGTTGCTCCAGCTGGCATTTTTGTATAACAATATAACCCTCTTGGAGAGAAAAAGCGAGTATGCTCCCGATCTTCTTCAGCGAGAGGGATTTGATTGTATCCTTTATATCCGTCTAGAGAAGATATTCTATCATTTCTGCCGCTTAAAATTGATTCGACCATTTGTGGAATATCCGGCAACGAAAAACTATCCTTGGACGAGGCTTTATTTATATCGGTAAAATCTATACAAATTCTTATCCCCTTTTTCTTCTTTGGAACTACGACCATATTTGCTATCCACTCTAGGATATTTTGCTTGTCTTATGATTCCTGCATCAAGCATCTTCTGCAACTCTTCTTCTATTTGAGGATGATATGTTGTTGCGATTTTTCTGATTCTTTGTTTGAATGGCCTTACATTTTTGTATATTTCCAACCTATGACATGCCACGGACGGGTCTATTCCAGGAACCTCATCCATGTTCCACGCGAAAATATCTTTAAATTCTCGCAACAGACCAATAATTCTTTCTTCTTCATTTGCCTCCATCTTAGTCCCAATTTTTAGTATTTTGGGTTCTTCTTCGGTTCCAACATTCACTTCCTTTGTTGGTTCCGAAGCAGTGTAACTGGCCTTAGGTTTTCCCATAGGTGTAGGTTCTTTTATCTCCTTCGCTGGCTCAGTTCCTTCTCCCGAAATTTCGTTGGGTATCCCTTTTCCTTCCTTTGCTCTTATCATATAAGCTCTAAATTCCTCTTCTTTCTTTGCTTCCTTCGCCACTTTTTTTGCGATTTTTTCGCTTCTTTGCATGTCCTTCATATTGTTTCACTTCAATTTGATAACATAATCTCACTTTATCAGCTTCCCCTCTAATTTCACCAATCCCACTTGGCATAGGAAATTTTATGCATTGATGTAATGTTGATGCTATGGCTTTAATCGCATGTATCCATGGCCTTCCCAAAAGCATGTTGTACGGTGATTCCATATCCACTACGCATAGTGCCACTTGTGTTTCAATTTCCCCCAGCAAAATTCGCACCTCCATTTCTCCTTTTGGTTTTGTTATAGATTTGCCAAAGCCATGAATATGATAAGTTGAAGGAGACATCTCTTCATCTTTGTATCCCATTCCACTGTATGCATGGTAAAATATTATATTCGCCGAACTCCCCGTATCAACTAGAGTTCTGTTTACCGCCCATTCTTCCATAGTTTTTGCTGATTTTTCCTTTTCTTTCTATGTGGTTACCGTGATTACCAAAGGAGATGTGTGGTTTAAATTTTCTCTTGGGATCTCTGCTGCTGTGAATGTAATCTTCTGTTTTTCCCAATCTTTCAAGGGTGACGCTTTCTCAGTTGTCACGATTTTCTTTCCTTCAAAATCTCGTTTATGTATTCTCCGTCTGATATTTTCATGGAATTCATTAAACATTGTTTTTGTAATCAAGCTACATTCCAACTTTCTATTACGTTCCTTGATTTTAATTTTCTCTACTTTAACTGATTTATCAATTTGTTTCATCGTCTTCTTGATTTGAACAATCTTAACAACAATCTCTAATCTTTAATCTTCGGTCCCTGTTTCTAGCGCCATATATAATTGCAGGAAATCCTACAATACACACCTCACAAGAATTCGTAATATTCAACACATCTTTAAGATCAACAATCAATCTCTTTATTAATTGAGTTAGAAATTTTACAAGAAGGAAATGAAATCAAGAATATAATTTCTATTCTAGACTTTCTCTCTCCTCTAAACTTTCTCTCCACTCTAAAAATATCTTCTCATTTTCTTAAGCCTGTTCGGCTCTTTATATAGGACATTACATAGTGGACGACAGCTAAGCTGTCCTTTATTTTCGGATCTGACTTGCAACACTCTCGCAAGTATTCAAATGCTAAATCTTGCAACACTCCTAAATCTCGCTAGGTCTTCACATCTTTCTCGTGTTCAGGCTGTCGTCATCCGTTGCGTCATTTTTATTACCAATCTGCGATATCTTCGCAGTCTGTCGTTCAAGGATTTCGCAAGGATATTGATGTTGCGATATTCTGATCCCACAGCAACCTCCAAACCATCACATGAAGTAGGCTGGACATGAGGCTATTTTGAGACGCTCAAACATCGATGCTTCATATATGTTGAATATAGTCGATGCAGTACCTGCATAGAATACACACGATACTTCACAAGTATCTAAATAACTTAGTTATTTAATCTAGCATTACATGCTACTTTCTGTGGGTCCCACGATCCACACACTCGAGACATCAATCATGTCAGAAACTGGGGGATACATACTGGAGTATTGGTCTGGCGGTTTACAGCGTGCAGCGCACAACGCGCCATCACAAGAACATGTCAGGAAGTCATGGACGCTTAGTGATGATGGGAGAAGTGGGCAAGACTGGTCGTGTGACACCAACACACAACTCCACTACTCCATCACTCCACTTTCTCCACTTCCCACGAGATACGAGGGTTATGCTTAAAGACTTGTATAAATAGGTTTTCCTCCCTATTTTCCAAACAGGAACAAGACAAGACAACAGAGGAAAGTGTTGATACAATCGTATTCAAACACCGGAACTGATAGCTTACATCCTGCAAGCCAGTTCAGCTTTCTGATACAAGTCATACATAGCCAACACCTTCACAATCTCAACACCTTCTTCGCTTCCCTCCCTAAGATCAACCCCATCTCCTTCACTTTGTGACCGAAAAAAGTCTGGAACGGCCATTTCTTGGTTTAGGACGGATTTGCACAGATTGATTTCTCGAATCTACAAGCACTCCCGTGCAGTGCATTTGTTTAGGGTTTAGATTCATTTCTCATCCACACACCCCAAATTACCAAAACCGGCAGAAATAGTTTTCACCCATAAACACAACCGTTCAAGACACAAGCGAATGGTCTAAAAACACAACATGAGTGTTTTACAACAAGCTCGTCTGAGATGATTTTACACTGTCTTGTACAAACTGACGAGCTGGGAGAAATTGGTGAAGAATCTAGGGATGAGTAATATACCATTCTCTTCATATGATTGTCCTCTACAACATATCCGAAATTCAAAGCAATTGAAGAAATGAGCAAGGATATGTGGCCGAAACATTGGACAACATACAATCTGAAAAAGTTCTGAAAGTCTCTTGGAAGTTTACTGTTTCGTCTTTTTCAGGCCATAAACATGCTCAAAACTCAAAAATCTTCTTTGAAAAAGCTTGGATATTTTCTGGGCTTGAAGATACATATGCAGATCGCGAAAATCTGACTTTGAACGAAGATTCTACGGTGTTTTTGCTAAAATGTTGAAGTCTGAAATTTTCTGGTGACGTATTTCAGCAAAATTACTCGTATACTCACATAGATTCTCATTCATTCATTCATTCACAAATCAACAATTTCATACTTCTATGAAGAGATTACATGAGATATACTTACTGGGGGAGTCTCTAAATCATTTGAAGGATCGGCAATGCCGAAATCTCCATTGGCAACGCCGCTATCTCCATTCGGTTCGGGATTTCGGGAATTCTCCATATTCCCATATCCCAAAAAAGAGCACGCTTCATCAACATGATGCTTATCTACAATGATTTCTTCCTGGATTCATCAACAATTATTATTATTTCATTTAAGGAGATGCCACGATCACCTGCACGAAAAAGGATACTTACATCGACTTCTTCATCAGTGCTGGATTCATGAGTTGTTTGCCCGGGAACAAGTTGAAGACCGTCAATCGATGGAGCAAAAGTCTGAAAAGAAATAACAAACCTTGGTCTCATAATCCTAATTGCACGGGCAAAGTCATGACACAAGGAGTGCTAATAACTCACCAAAGAAACGGCTGGGGACTACACGTCATTTGCTAACATCATGTAGTCCTTACTTCTGGGTACTCCGCTCCCGTAGACTTTCTTCCATTTCCGTGGAGTCTACATTGATCCAGGATCTCACTACACGATCATCCTATGGTAAAGCTAATGAAATAACCAGGAGTACAACTCAGTATGAAGGATCTCTCACCATCACCCAGAGGTTCCAGAAGTACCATTTCTTAAAGTTTCGTCCGTAGAGATGTTATCTCTGGAAACACCATCTTTGGAAGTATCATCATGGGAGTCAGTCATTCTCGCAAAGTGGTTACTTCAACACATCGTTCATACAAAGCGCAGGCTTCGACAGAATAATGAATCACGGAATAAATGTGCTCACAACAGAGTCTACAAAAATGGTAACCATCCAACTCTTACCTATTTACAATTTCACTAGATGTTGTGATTACAATCTCGAGAATTCGTTCGCTCCTACAAACCTGCAAAGACGAACAAAATTCATTATTCAAAATCATGACTTGATTTTCATAAAACCGTGAACAACCCACGTAAATTTTTACTATGTGAACATTCACTGGTTTTCAAAATTGGACAGACGTCCATTCTACAATTGTGAAAACTCACATACAGACATTATTTCACCATGTATGATTGTCTACTTTCAACAGTTGTTCAAAATCAAAACATTGATTTTACTAAATATATATATTTAACGTGAAACTTACGGAAATTTGAAAAATATATCTATATATTTTTTTGCTCCCTCGCACGAGCATCTGTCTTTGAAGCGAGAGTATATTTTCAAATATTTTCGAAAGCTCGAAGATAAAAAAATTTCATGAAAGCTCATAAACAAAATTTTATTACTAACAGACGCACGTCTGTTAAAAAAAAAAAAAATTCTCTCGTACGAGCATCCACCTTTGAAACGAGAGTTTATTCCACTTTGTGAAATCTCACGTATTTAAAAAAGAAAATTTTGTTTTCGTGAAAGCTCATAGACAAATTTTTTATCATTAGACTCAGGTCTATTTTGTTTGTTCCTTAAACTAACGAAAGAACGAGCGTCTATTCCTAAAACAGGGATTTCTTTTCAAGCCCGGCCCTTGAATCCTAAACCGACCAAGGTTCCACCATTGAATCAGCGGTTCTACACCAATTTATGCTCACTGGATGATGCTCTATTATGCCACTGGGGTTTCCGCTCAAACCATGGTTTGCTCATTCAGTCGAATCCGGTAATGTCTTATCTTATAACTAAGATCAATTACTTATTTCTGTTTGTACCTGGAAAATCACCATTCAATGCTGACCGAGGAACATGACTGTTCCTCACTAAGCAGGGGACTTAATGTAGATGGTGGATTTTCGACAAAGGGTAAAATTGTAAAACTATACTCCGGATCCGGCAATCGGATGAGTATTGAGGCCCATGTCTCTCATTAAAGCATGAAAGCTCATGCCATAAATCTCTGACTGAGAAGGCTGTCTCTCAGAGTATATGTAGATGTGTAGTTTCCTAGCTGAGGCCACGGCACATATCATGAATACTGAGCAATTTCAGTAATTACTCCGGATCCGACAATCAGATGAGTATTGAGACTCATGTCTCTAAGCGTGAAAGCTCATGCCATAAAACCTCTGATCGAGAAAGTTTCTCAAATAAGATGTAGATGTGTAGTCTCCCAGATGAGACCACGACACATCTCATACTGTATAGAATCGCAAGATTGGACGGCTCCTAGACAGCGTGTCTGCTAGTATAGATCAATAACTTCTTCAAGATGCAACCATGTTTTCCCTGACTATACAAGAGGAATATGACACTCCAGCAAGTTCATATTGCTCAACCCCATATAATTAATGCTTCTAGATAGGAAGCCCTGCTAGTATAGAGCCATCAGTTAATTATCTCTAATCGCTTGAATATCCAGCAATATTCTACGATTCTTCGTTATATTTCGTCACTTCAATTCGTGGTTCTTCCCAGCAGAATTCCACGGGTTAGTGATAAATATTCAACGAAACAGGCATCTGAGCATCGAATAAGCCCTGACTAAAATGGTGCAAGTGTACTTAGCAATAATGCACAGACCAGCATTTGAATGCGCAAATGAGCATTTCAAAAATATGAATGAACGATGAACCTATGCAAAATAGGAAGGAAAAATAATAATAATAAAATATTAGCAAAGGCGCCAGGGGACTGGGCTCATCAGCTGGCCGGTCATGTTGTGACCAGTCCCACGCCCAATTTTATAGTTTGTCATATTTGATTATTTTTCCCTGATCTCGTGAAAATTCTATTGTTCGAGCAAATCTCCTTCGTTTCAAGGAAATTCTCTAATCTCATGATTTTATCAAAGAAATAATAAATTAGGGAAAGGTGTCGCGAGACCGAGCACCAGCCGGCCGGCCATGCCCTAGCCGTGGCCGGTCCTACACCTCACGTCCCATTGTTTTATTATTTCTCTCAAATTATGAAAATTCCCTGATTTCATGAATTTTCCCTAAAACCATGAAAAATCCTTAATTTTATGAATTTTCTCTAAAATCATGAAAAATATTATAAAATTAGGAAAACTCGTGGGACGGGGCTCTAGCCGGCCAGCCATGCCCTAGCGGTCCCACACGCCTATTATTTTATTATTGTTTGTTGTTTTAGTTTCCTGATTCCATGAAAACTCCCTGATTTCAACAAAATACCTTGGTTTTAACAAATCTCTCTGATTTTATGAAAAATTCCTAAAATCATGAAAATTACATAAAATTGGGAAGAGTGCTCTGGGACCGTGCCCATTAGCCGGCCGGCCATGCCTTGGCCATTGCCGGTCCCACACTCCACCATTCCCTATTTTATTTTTATTTTATCTCTCTCATCTCATGGAAATTCCCAAATTTCAGCAAACTCTCCAGTTTCATGGAATTTCCCTCAAATCAGAGAAAATACATAAAATCACATAAAACTGGGAAAGTGTGGGACCGTGCTTATTAGCCGGCCGGCCATGCCCTAGCCGTGGCCGGTCCCACACCTTGCAATTCCCTGTTTCATTTATTATTTTTCATCATTTCATGTATTTTTCCTAGTTTCAGCAAAAACCCTGGGTTCTGCATATTTTCTCAGAATGTTGCTCAAATGCGCATCGGAAATACTGAAACTCTCAGGACTGAGACACGGACACTATGGTGACATGAGCACATCCCCTTGACCGACCAAGGGTGGCTCTAAGGCCTGCAAACAGCCGGTCCTGCATGTTTTAATGATTTTAACCTAATTTGCTCAATTGCTCATATTAGGTTCAAACTTATTCCAAACAATTAAGAGTTTGCTTGAACGACCATCCATTGGTCCCACGGCCACCAAGAGCCGGCCCCATGACCTCTTGGTCGGTCCCTCAGTTCATGACCAGGTTTTTATTATTTGTCGCTCACACGAGCATTATTTCAATAAATGATTAAACCAGCATTTAATCATTCTTTCACCAAATGGTCCTCTAAGAGACTTTGGTATGTTGCTCATTCGAGCATCTGGGCGTACATGGTGGACTCGTCATCCCATGTAGTCGGTCCCTGCTTCACTCTGCAGATTGATTTGCAATAAATCATCATTTCGATAAAATTAGGGTTTTGAATCCAGAGCTCTGCAGAAACATATGATTCTGAGCAGATTCAAATACTCTGATAATTTTATGTTGATTCCATGATCAAAGTTTTTATTTATTTTACTCGACCCAGCAGTCAGTATCTTAAACTAATATTTATTCTGGTCCTGCTACCAACAATTCATCAAACGAGCAATATTTGCTCAAACCGGCAGTATTTGCTCAAACTAGCAATATTCGCTCAAACCAGTAATAATTGCTCAGATTCAATAATATTGGTTCAACTATCAATATTATTCGACAATTTAGAAAGACAGTTTGCTCGTCTTAGGTAATCAACATATTAATACCTCATCTCAGCAGACATATTTGATTCATGAGTTTCAGAACATTTGCAAAACATGTTCAACTCAACAATACATGGACTCATCGTCCCACAAAGTCAGCAACTGACTCCACAATCACGAGATATCAATCTTATCACATGGGGGGATATTAACTAGGGTTTTGGTCTAGCGGTCTACGACACGTGTGTTCACCCACGATGAGAATATGAGCAAGTCGTGCAATCAGTTGGAAGAGTCAGCAAAGTAGTGGGTGGAAAATTAACTAAGTCTCCGCACGATGAGCAACTGGTTTTAACACGATTTCCCACTTCCCCACTCTCAGATTCCAGCAAACTGTCACGCTTCATGGGATCATGGTGTTTTCAACTCCGGCATTATAAAATGTCTCTGAATCCTGATTGAAAGGACAATATTCGAACACTCGAACATTCGCAAAAACGAGCAATTTCTCATCAAAGTTCATACAGACAATCTTTCGTCTACACGAACTTAGAGAAATCACTCTCAATAGAGAAAAATTCAATCATTAAGTGCATTGTCACGCTGAATTCAGAACACACCTACAATCTCAGATCGCCATTGATCTCACGCATTTTCTCATCTTCCCTCCTACAGATCAACCCATCCTCTCTTGTGACCGAATTGACTCTGGAACGGCCATTGTTCTTGGTTTAGGCCGGAGTCTTACAGATTAATCTCTCGAACTTAAAGCACTCCCTTCTTGCAGTGCATCTGTGTGAGGTTCAACATTTCGCTCGGTTCAAGGAGTCTCCACACGGTCGACTCTTCAATTCCGTAAAAATCAGCAAATCGTTTTTCCCCATCTACAATTGGAGACCCCAAATATTTGATTATCAAATCAATTTTATGATAAGATGACCATTTTCAAGCTAATTTAATTGAATTGAATGATAATAAACAATGATTTTTTGAAGGTTTTAAGATCAAAATAATGGACGATCAATTCAGGTATTAATCGAGTTGATGGTGTTTAGCAATAGTCGGGGGGCTATACCTCTCAAACCAAATTTGGAAAAAAATAAATACCAATTCCTATTCAGTTGAATCAATTAGAAATATAAGAAAAGCGTGGCGCTCATTTGCATTTTATCTCCCAAATGGACATAAATATAAGGAATCCTTTCAGTTGTTCAATAAAGTAAATGGTCTGTTCACCATATCTTCTTAAAATACATATGTTTATCTGGCGTGTACTACATGATGGTATCGAGGTACTATAAAGGTTAGGGAAGCTTATAGAAGGTATTCTGACAGATTGCAGTTTTTGTAACTTGGTTGCAGAATCAGTTGACCTTGTCTTCTACACTGACCGATGTCTCAAGCAGTTTATTCAGGTCTCCACCCAACTTGTGAATATCTAATCCCTCTGCAGTTACTATGAAACATTTTCTCTCTGATTGTCTTACTAAGAAGAGTGAAGATTACTTCTACATGGCAGCGCGTATGTATTGGTCAATCTGGAAAGCTATAAAAGCTCAAATGTTTGAAAACCATAAGTATAATATCAGTGGTATCATTAGAGACGAACTTTTCTGGTTTAAAGAATATTGTTGTTGAGGATAATATTCACACATAGACCAAACCCCTAGCTAGGATCCTCCATATAGTTGTATGTGACACTTCACTCATTTCTAATTGGTTTTGAGTTGGAAGCCCAAGTGCTATCAATTGTACCCAGAAGAGGAGCCTTTTAATAATCTGGTTTCTGCAGACATTTCCCAGCCTGCTCCCCTTGTTATGCAAGACCAATGGCTACCTCCTAGGCGGAATTTTATCAAGATAAATGTTGATGCAGGTGTGACAGAATTTCACTCTTCCTGCGCAGTAGTGGCCATGGACCCGGATGGAGAATATTTGTGTGGAGGTTATAATTTACTCAATCAGAACAATCCCTCTATTGTTGAAGCTCAGGGATTCTTACTTTCTTGTCAGTTACCGGAGAAACAAGGTTATGATCGTGGCATTATTGAAGGTGATTTCCAAAGAGTGATAAACATCCTTAATGGCCAAAACAAAAAAGTCCCCTGCAAGATTTTAAGTATCATTGAAAGGATTCAGACAATGCGCTCTACTTTCTTTGATGTAAAGTTCAACTTGTTCAGCGAGGAGCAAACTCTACAGCTCATAATCTCTCCAAATATGCTTGTCAGCATTCAGTTCACAAGTGATGGACATCTTCCAAATTTTTTTTTTTTTTTTTTTCCGATGTAACGACCAATATCGCATTCTAGCTTTCTTTGTCTTTGTTCTGACTATCAAAAATTTGTTCTGACTATCAAAAAAGAAAAAGAAAAAGAAAAAGAAAATAAAAATAAAAATGAATGGTCTAAATGTTGTTTATATATTCCAATGATTGGTTGCGATAAAATCCATATTTGAGATTTGATGGTGGTGATCAAAAAGACCACACAGCTAGAAGTGGCATGGGATTTTAAAGAAGTGAAAAATACTAGAACCCCCTACTATATGGGTTCAATATATAGAAGCCCCACTAAATGGATCCTCCCCTATCAACTCCATACTTTCACTTTTTAATATTTCTAGGCCCAAAACTTTAGATTTCAGGGCTTGGTAATAAAGTTTAGGGTTTGGGGGAAATACGTAATACCAAATATGCTCTTTACTATATATACCTAATGAAATGGGCTATAAATTTCATTTCCAGATTCATTTTCATTTTCACTTTCTCTCACTTCTCTCTCGTCTCTGCTCTGAAGAAAATTAGGGTTTTTTTATCATACCGAAAGAAAACGATTGCAGAGAGCAAGAAAACGATTCTCGCTCCATCGATATTCGCTGATGACGTTTAATTCAACGTTTCTTCTAGTTTTCATTGTATGATTTAGCAGTAGAATAAACGAATCCGGGAGAAGATTTCAATCAACTAATCTGCAGATTCAACTCAGATTCATCAACAAGCAAATTATACAGGTAAGTATCCTCTTCTCTTTGTGACGATGCTTCGGTTTAGAGATTTTAGTTGATTTATTTTGGATTCAAATTTCAAAAAAGTATTTCAAAACCTAAATCTTCAGATGCTTTTAAATTGACTTATCTGAATCGAAATCAGAGCTTAGATTCACAATCATCTACTTACTCTGGTTGTTTTGATGTAGAGTTTTCGGAAAAAAATTGAACAAAATTTTTCGATCTGTTCATCGTCAAAATCGTTGTATACCTCTATTTCTATCTTAGATCTAATAACTGATTTGAGATTAGATATCAGTGAATCATCCTCTCTATTACCCATAGATTTGATTTGAATTGAATTTTATTCACTTTTAGTTTTTGATTTTCATTTATACATGATAGATTACATGAAATGGTGGTAGGAATTTAGTTGAGGTGAAGGATTTAGAGAAGGATTTTGAGCTGGTGGTGGTGCTGGAGCTGTAGGTAGTAGGAGTGGTGAAGAAATAAGTAAATTGAATCCAGGCACGATTTTGTTTG
The DNA here is from genome assembly GCA_023531295.1 of Papaver armeniacum. Classification (NCBI taxonomy): domain Eukaryota; kingdom Viridiplantae; phylum Streptophyta; class Magnoliopsida; order Ranunculales; family Papaveraceae; genus Papaver; species Papaver armeniacum. The sequence continues at coordinate 197,546 of JAJJWW010016293.1, forward strand.
TTATTGTTGATGTTGTTATTTGTTGATGTTGTTATTTGTTGTTGTTTTAGGTTTGATTTGTTATTTTTTACATTTCAATTTGATTTTACAGGGTTGATTAATGGTGGTGGTCATAATTTTGATGGGTAGGTTGAATAGTAAGTGGATAAAATTGAAGGAGACTATGAGAAGAAAGAGGATGAACCATGTTTAGTTTTTGTTCTTTGGTCTTTGGTGAGCAATTACAAAGAATTTGATTAATATTTCATTGTGATTGAGTTTCTCAAAGAATGTGATTGTTATGTCCATTCAGTTTAGGTGATTATGTATCCATTTTGCGTTAATTGTTGGCTTACACTACTGGTTTTGTGTAGGTCAAAGGGATGCATAGAAATGAAGAAACTAAAAGTTATTACCTCTGGAGCAAAATTACCGGATGAAAAGGTGCAAAGGTGCAGGCAGGTTTGATACAACTATATGTCTATCGCTCTACTTGAACATCATATGCAGGCGTCAAAAATTAGTTATTAGTTGGTTTAAAGAATACGTAACTTATCATGGTTGTTACTAGATTTAGCTGATTTACGAGTACGCTAGGTATGTGGATGTGTAGTTAATAGTTACACATGTCAATTAGGTGTGTAATTGCTACTTACACATGCAAATTGAATGTGTAACTTCTAGTTACACATGCCAATTGGATGTGTGATATTTAAGTGAAGCATTTTTTAGTGTTAGGAATCTTTGAAATGATTCTCAATTCATATTATTAGTATGTTTAATTCAATATCGGTGTTGCTTAAACTAGAACTTTGTAATGAGTTATCGTGTTTATCAGCTAAGAATCTGACAGATTTTGTGGTGTGTATGTGTGCCTGCCGTTTAATATAGATTAGTAAGCATTTATATCTATGAATAATATATTGAATGCTTACAGGGATTTGAACTGGGGTTGTATTTATGGATTGAATGAGTGTTTGGTTGTTGCATCTAGCTGTGAAGGTCAGCGATCCAGGTGGAATATACTGACTGAATGTGTAACTTCCAATTACACATGCCATATTGATTTATCCATCTTTTCATAGGTTACCCTCTCTGAGCAGATGAGTTAGAGGGTATGATTGAGTAAGACTTGATATTATATATAGAGAAGAATATGAAGATTAATTGGTGTTTATTAGAGGAAAGATAGAGATGAAGTATTGTACTGATTGTATGTGTAACTGCAATTTACACATGCATATTAGATGTGTGACGGCTAGTTACACATGCTTATGCATGTGTAACTAATGTTTACATATGACATATGCATGTGTAACTACTGATTACACATGCATTTTGTATTCTTGGGTAAGAAAAGAAACTAATGACCGAGTCAGTTCCATGGACGGAGTTAAACTCGTTACATGTATACTTCAATACCTTTCTACCTCTAAAGTAATCAACTACCTGAACTACCTGGAAGAGAATACTTCAGTTGAATTACTAACTTGACATAGTTGCTTGATAATTTGAGTTTGGTTTGACTTTTTTTTCTCTTTGACTTTGTAGGTTGTTGGTGTTGTTTGCTTCATGGATCATCGACTAGATATTCCAGAAACACTTGATCTGTGACTTGTATCCACATAGAGGACTGCTAGCGAAGGTAAATGTATTTTACGTCACAGTTGCTTTCTTCACAACTCAATTAAGTGCGCCAACTGAGACCTAGCTTCTGTTATGTTCAATACACACAGTGAAATGACTCTAAACTGTAGTGGTATATGGAATAATATAGTATAGGTCAAAAAACTATGTTGGTGGATTGTATGTGTAACCTATAGTTACACTATTCAGATGGATGTGTAATGGCTGGTTACACATGCTAAGTGGACGTGTAACGGCTAGTTACACATGCTAATTGGACGTGTAACGGCTAGTTACACATGCTAATTGGATGTGTAAAAATTTGACTGAACCGAAATAATGCGTAGTTTTATTTCTTGGCTAGTTTTATTTTTGCGTTGATGTTGGAATGATGGTTAGTTTTGGAGTATTTACTTATTAATTAAGACTGACTAAAGCAGATTATTTGCATTAGCCTGTTCCTGAAGTACATACCTAGGAACTAGTTTCCTTCACCAAGTACCAAAAACATTTGACAGCTAATTTTTTGGGGAAGCTGCCATATTTTTTTGCATTAGCTTGTATGTATGTTTATTTAAGCTTATAAAAACTGATTGCTTGTTGTGATATTTCAGGTTTCCGATAACTTCTTAAACTCTAATTGGTATTGGTCTTGGTCTTGCTGGAATTAGAGTTGACCCTGAATACAAAAGTCAGATGCATGTGTAACTCTCAATTACACTAGATAGATGCATATGTAACTTTCAATTGCACAAGAAAGATGTTGTGTAACTTCTAGTTACACATGCTAAGAAATTATTGTAAATAATTCTTAAAGTAATACATGTATTTTTTTATGTATTTTTTTTTTTTAATGTTATGTCTATTTTTTTGATGTGTAACTTCTCATTACACATGCCATATAGATGTGTAACCTTTGGATACACATGTTATATGCATGTGTAACTTCTGCTTACACATGTGTAACCCTTTCATGCCATACCCATGTGTAACTTCTGGATACACACATGCTCGTTGCATGTGTAACTTCAGATTACACATCCATATATTGTAGGATCAGAATATCGCAGCATCAATATCTCGCGAGAATAATAAACGACAGAATTGCGAAGATGTCGCAAGGAAGTATAATTAATGACGCAATGGATGACGACAACTAGAACATAAGAAAAATGTGAAGATTTGGCGAGATTAAGGAGTGTCGCGAAGACGAACATTCATACACTTGCGATACTTCGCGAGTCATTCCCGAAAATAAAGGATAGCTTAGCTGTCATCCACCATGTAATACCCTATATAAAGGGTTGAGTAAGTATGTTGGAGGGGGGTTCTCTTTGAATTGTTAAGCAAGTCATTAGGAGAGAGAAAATCTAGAGTGATTGTAATTTCTTTAGCTCTGTTCTATCTTCCTTTGTAAACATTTCAAGAAAATAATCAATAAAATTTATAGTTATTCATCTTCAAATGGATTAGTTAAGTAAATTCTAGTGAGGGGTGTATTTTGGGATTTCCTGCAACTACATATGCGCTAGAAACAGGGACTGAAAGAGGATTAAAGATAAAAGATTGCAATCAAAATTATTCGAATCAAGAAAATGAGAGAGAGAAATGTTAAATCAGATGAGGGAGAGAAATTAAAAAAACAAGGAATATGATGAAAATACAGAGTAAAATATAATTACAAAAGCAATGATTAATGAATTTCATGAAAACATCAGAGAAAGAATACATAAACGAGATTTTGAAGGAAAGAAGATTATAGATGGGGAGAAGACATCGTCTTTGAAAGAGTGGGAAAAACAGAAAATAACATTCACAGCAGCGGAGGTACCTAAAGAGGGTTTGAGCCATACATCCCCATTAGTGATCACAATAAATGCATGCAAAAATGGAGAAGGACCAGCAAAAGCAACGGAAGAATGGGCAATAAATAGAACTTTGGTGGATACAGGGAGTTTGGTGAGCATCATGTTTTACCATACTTACAAAAAATTAGGATATAAAGATGAAGAAATGATTTCCCCAGCGTATTATATCCATGGTTTTGGTAAATCTATAACGAAACCTAAAGGAGAGGTAAAATTACGAATTCTGCTTGGAGAAATTGAAACACAAGTGACATTGAGTGTAGTGGATATGGAATCGCCATACAATTTGTTGCTAGGAAGGCCATGGGTACATGCAATTAAGGCTGTAGCGTCAACATTTCATCAGCGTATCAAGTTTCCTATGCCAACTGGAATTGGTGAAATCATAGGAGATATTGATAAAGGGAGAATATATCATCAAGACGAAGTAAAGCATTATGAAGAATGAGTGAAGAAGCGAAAAGATCGCAAGAAGATGGTAAAAGTAGCTAAAAAAGAAGTAGAATTTAAAATTTACATGGTAAGAGCAAAAGAAGGAAAAGGAATACCTAGCGCAATCTCGCAGGATAAGGAAATGAAAGGACCAACCCCTATGGGAGAACCGAAAGCTAGCTATATCGCAGCAGAAAAAACAAAAGAAGTGAATGTTGGAACTGAAGAAGAACCCAAGATGTTAAAAATTGGGACTAAAATGGAAGTAGATGAAGAAAGAAGAACTATTGATTTGCTGCGAGATTATAAAGATATTTTCGCGTGGGACATGGATGAAATGCCTGGTATAGATCCATCTGTGGCTTGTCATAAATTGGAAATTGACAGAAATGTAAGACCATTCAAACAAAGAATTAGAAAGATCGCAACAGCATATCATCCTCAAATAGAAGAAGAATTGCAGAAAATGCTAGATGCAGGAATCATTAGACAAGCAAAATATCCCGAATGGATAGCAAATATGGTTATAGTCCCAAAGAAGAAAAAAGGGATAAGAATTTGTATAGATTTTACCGATCTAAACAAAGCTTGTCCTAAAGATAGTTTCCCGTTACCAGATATTCCACAATTGGTTGAAGCTGCGGTAGGAAATGAAAGGATAATGGATATAAAGGTTACAATCAAATTCCTCTCGCCGAAGAAGATCAAGAACATACTGCTTTCTTTGCTCCAAGAGGATTATACTGTTATACAAAAATGCCGTTTGGTTTGCGAAATGCCGGAGCAACATACCAAAGAATGGTGGAAAAGGTGTTCGCAAGATGGATACACAAAACATTAGAGGTGTATGTAGATGATATGTTAATAAAAAGTAAGAAAGCAAAAGACCACATACAAGATCTGAAATAAATTTTTGAACAAATGAGACATTTCAACATCAAAGTAAATCCATAAAAATGCACCTTTGGAGTTGCATCGGGAAATTTTTTAGGTTACATCGTATCAAAAGAGGGAATCCAAGTCGACCCATAGAAAGTACAAGCAGTTCGCGATATGCCAACACCTGCGACAGTAAAAGATGTTCAGAAGTTAAATGGGTTACTAGCTTCGCTAGGAAGGTTTATCTCGCGATCATCTGATAAATGCAAACAATTTTTCAACATTCTCAAAAAGGGATCAAAGTTTAGATGGACAGAAGAGTGTGAGAAAGCCTTACAAGGAATAAAGGAACATTTAATGGATATATCAATTTTACAAAAATCAGAACCAGGAGAAGAATTATTGATCTATCTTGCGACGACCTCGCATGCATTAAGCGCAGTATTGCTGCGAGTGGACGCAGGGGTAGAGAAACCAATCTATTACATCAGCAAAACCTTCAATGCCGCAGAAAGGAATTACTCAAAAATTGAAAAACTAATCTTGGCATTAGTTTACGCAACATTTAAACTTCGCATATACTTTCAAGCGCACATTGTTAAGGTAGTGACAAAAATACCAATCGAATCAGTAATGAAAAATTCAAAAAGATCGGGAAGAGTTGAAAGATGGAATGCTCAAATAAGTCATTACAAACTCAAATACGAAATATTGTCTTCACCAAAATCACAAGTGGTCGCAGACTTTCTAGCAGAATTTCCTTTGGAAGAGGATGAACCAGTAGAAGAAATGATGGACATAGAAGAAGAACATGGAGATCCAAAAGACTTGTTAACTGAGCCAAATAGATGGGAAATATTAGTAGATGGGTCATCTAATGGAGAAGGTAATGGGATTGGAATTGTTGTGATATCGCCAGAAGGCAATAAAATGGCTTTTTCTTTCAGATTAGAGTTTGCGTCAACCAATAATGAAACAGAATATGAAGCTATAATACATGCTTTGCGATTCGCAATAGAAATGAAATTGGAAAATGTGAGGATTACCAGTGATTCGCAATTGGCTATTCGCCAAATAAAAGAGGAATATATTACGAATGAACTATCTTTGCAAAAGTACAAGAAACTTGTTGACAATACCGAAAATAAAATGGAGACATATATCAAGGAAAATAAAATGGAGACATATATCAAGGAGAAACAATAGACTCGCAATGATGCTTTTGCCTTTATATCAAGTATGATGACAGATCCTAAGTGTAATTCTATTTTCATATGTAAACACTTCATGAATTCAATCAATAAATATTCTTGATCTTACATCTTCTAATGGATTAATTAGGCAAAATCGAGTAAGAAATATAAAAATATAAACACTTTTAACACCGATAACATTCAATTAATAAAGAAGAAGAGCTGGTAAACATCATGAAACGAAGATATGAGATGTAATGCTAATAGAAGATGGAACACAAACACTTTGCGAAGAAGATTGGAGAGCGTCGCGGCAGAACAAACCAAAGAAGTGAATATTGGAACTAAGGAAAATCCCAAGATGCTAAAGATTGGAACTAGCATGGAACTTCATGAATATGGTTATAGTTCCAAAGAAGAACATACGAATCGGCGGCCAGGGAATGAAAGAGTATCATCATTTGACGGATACAAAGGGTACAATCAAATTCCTCTCGCCGAGGAAGACCAAGAACACACTGCTTTCTTCGCTCCAAGAGGATTATCTTTGTTATACTAAAATGCCGTTTGGTTTGCGAAATGCTGGAGCAACATATCAAAGGATGGTAGAAAATGATACATAAAAGATGACATGCTAGTGAAAAGTAAAAAGGCAGAAGGGAAGAAAACACAGGGAAGTTCAAGAAATAGATTAGAGGCACACAAATTAAAAAGCCGTGCAACAAATTATGAATTAAGAGATGGATGAAGCTATAATACATGCTTTAAGATTTGCAATAGAAATGAAATTGGAGAATGTGAGGTCGCAATTGGCAACGAGAAGTATGCTATGAATACTAAAAATAAAATGGAGACACATATCAAGGAGAGATAATAGGCTGCAGACGCTTTGCCATTATAGATATAATGATGGTGGTAGATGAAATGCAAGGCCGCGAGGAAGATTGGAGAGTAGAACTTCACGCGTACTTAATGAAAGGCGAGGTACCAAGAAATAGGTTGGAAGCACACAAGTTAAAGAGCCGGCAACAAATTATGAATTGCGAGATGGCGTGCTTTATCGGCGTTCTTTTGATGGACCTTCGCTTCGATGTCTAACAAGGAAAGAAGGAGAAACCATATTGAAGATGCATAGTGGGGATGCCGGAAATCATAGCGGCGGAAGATCTTTGGCATATAAAGCAAAGACGCAAGGATATTATTGGCCATATATGCATGAGGACGCGAGAGCAATAAGCCAGACGCTGCGAAGATTGTCAAAGACACGGGAAAAAGATACATGCACCAGAGCACAGTTAAATTCTTCAAAAGTGTGTGGCCTTTTGGAAAATGGGGTTTAGATATTGTGGGACCATTTTTACCAGGAACTGGACAAAGGAGATACTTAATTGTCGCAACGGATTATTTCACAAAATGGGCAGAGGTAAAAGCGGTCCAGCACATTCGTGATAAGGATGTCTTTACTTTCATATTTGAAAATATCATATGCAGATTTGGGATCCCTGCACAATTGGTATCTGATAATGGGAAGCAGTTTGAAGGGCAAAATATAGAGTTGCTACTCAATGCATTTCAGATAAAATGTGGAAAATCGACTCCATTATATCCACAAGCTAATGGCCAAGCGGAGGCAACAAACAAAACAATTGCCGATATACTGAAGAAAAAGTTGGAAGGACACAACAAGGGATGGTGCGAACACCCAATGTATGGGCCTATAATACAACTAGAAGAGAAGCCACAGGAATGTCCCCTTTTTGCCTAACTTATGGAGTTGAAGCAGTACTCCCAACAGAAGTCGTGATTCCGACAACCAAAAAAAGAGGTCTGGGAGAAAAATCTTAGCGCAGGCAACATTCTAATCAAGTTGGATGAATTGGAAGAAAACGAGAAAAAGCATTGCGACACATGGAGAATTATCAGCGAAGACTGGCTAGAGAATATAACAAGCGTGTAAAAATACGTGAGTTCCAACCAGGAGACTTGGTGTTGCGAGAAACCCCAATATATCAACGTGAGAACGGAGGCAAGTGGCGAGAAAATGGGATGGACCTTATATCATCAAAGAGGTAGTTGGTACGGGGGCATATAGATTGATGGACCCCGAAGGAAGAGATGTGGGACAAAAATGGATAGACCATGGAACAGGTTATATCTAAAGAAATATTACCCGTAATAATGAGAGAGGAAAAAGGAATCAAGATGAAGTAATTCTTCGCGGATATTTGCAACATTCAAAAAAATGCGAGAGAGAATCCGAAGATCTCGCGACAAGAATAACAAAAAAGTTATGCATGGCTTAACAAAACAACAAGAGATAAGGAATGATTAAATGAATAAATTGAGTAAGACAAAATAGCAAATGATGAAGAATGATTAAAAAGAATGAATGAATGGGACGAACCTTTATGGCGTACACCTAGTTCGCGAATAACATTTCGTAAGAGGCAAATGTAAGACCTAAAGTGCGTCATAAAAGGGGTATCTCTCGACATGGCTCAGGGGAAGGTTACACCGCTCGAAGCCTCGAGTCATGGAAATTTGGGGCCCATGAAAGCCTATCCGGAAGAGGTACCTTGGATTCCCAACTATATATGTAGGTTATACCCTGGTTGGGCGACCGAGGTCTCTTCTTAGGAGTCGGTGTATGCTCAAGGCGCCGAGGTACACGGTTGAGCCCAGTGCCGGGATGGATGAACCTACCCTGGCCATTCTTGGCAAGTCTTGGCATATGTTGCACTCGCCCGAAGAAAACTCCACTTAGGGTGCGGTCTCGTAACCATAAACCATATAGGTATAAGGGATAAGAGGTCGAAACAACGGTTGTTGTTAAGACCGGATGGGAGGAGCTAGTCTTGTATGGCTGATGTTTCGCCTCCTTGAAGGGGCAACGGGAGATGATAAGGGCGACGCTCTCCATTAGGGGGTGTCAAAACGAGACGCAAATGTCATGAGGCTTTGTTTTCGCAAGGAGACTTAGGCTTGTCATATTTGTGCGATGATCCTGCGAGGCAATAATACTAACGCGAGGTAAGGCGAGATCAATGGGTCTTTACACGAGGTGTACGGACGTCTGCGATTTCGTCGCACGACGCGCAATGTCATGGAGCTCTGTTTTCGCAAGAAGACTTAGGTCCGTCATACAAAAACATCTGCAGAGGCAAAAATACTTGGAAAATGATAAGGCAAGATCAATGGGTCATTACATGCGAGTGTAAAGACGTCCCCGCGATTTTGTCGCGATGAAAGGTGGCAGGGGAGGACCTCTAATTAGGGAGGTCTAACAGGAAGACCACACAAAAATGATAAGGCAGGGTCAATGGGCCTCTGCATGAAAATGTAAAGGCGGCCTGCGACTGTCAAAAAAAAAAAATTAAAATCAAATCCCTAATTGGGATAGATTTACTTAATAAAATATTCAATGAGCAACTACACTGGGAGGTATTAACTAAGAAAGGAAGAAAGAAATATGGGAATTACTCCATCAAAGAGTTAAATCGTTCACACAAAAAGAAATTCGGCAAATTACAAAGAGCATTTAACTCTCCACATCAACATTATCAAATACAGAGGATGGTTGAGATTTTTCTGCGCCTTTATCAGCTTCGCCTCCTCCAATTGGTTGATTTTCATCAGAAATGTTTTCATTGCCTTCGTTCTCGCCAGATACTGGGTTTTCATCACGAGTCTTTTTACTTGGATCTTCATCGATGACTTCCTTATCAGGGAGATCTTCGCCGCTTTCATATTCATAATCACTATCTGGAGCATCAGGAACCTCATCATCACTTACTTCCAAAGGAGCGACGTGAATAGGATCAAGAGACTTCGACAGCAAAATGTTATTCACAAGAACTTCCGCCTTAGAGGGAACTCGGGGCGAAGTAATGCCTTTTGACGATTCTTACTATCAATGTCCTTACAATAAGACATATAATCAAATCTTCGCTGCACGGTCGCGAGAACGAGCAAGATGCGAGGAGAGTAGTCCATTTTCCTTGCGAATTTTAGAATAATCGGACTCGAGGGTGGAAATAGTGGAGCGAATAGTCTGCATAACAAATACACAAGATCGTAGAAAATTCTTATCGAATATTATTGGCATTTTCAGGTAGTAAAGCATTCATGGAATAAACACATAAATTAAGATAGTCAAATAATTTGACTACCTTCCTTTTGAGAAGAAAGATGTTGAATTAAAGCTGCGAAATTATTCCCCAAGCGGTCCATGACATCATCAAATGAATCTCCCACTAAGCCTTTCAGTCGAGATCGCAAATTCTTTTTCATTGGAAACAAGTATGGAAAGTAGAGTTGGATTTTTCTAAATTGATACATTGTTCTTGGAATTGCTTAGCTTTTACACTCAACGTTATTCTACCTTGAATAAGTTTATCTCTCTCTGCAGTAATTTCTTCAAGTTGGTTTTTCAAAGTATGTTTAACTTGTTCGTGTTCTTCACATAACTTTTGACAAGCATCATATTGCTGCGAATAGTTCGCCACCTTATTCAACAAAGAACGTTTTTCTTGCGAAAGAGTTCGATTCTCATCTGATAAAGTTTGCAACTCCAAATCGATTTAGTCAAAGCATAAGAGAGGCGAGATAAATCATTACTTAACAAGTCTTGCTTTTGCGATAAATCAAAATTCTCTTCGACAAGTTATTTATTTGATCACCAAGATAAGTATGAAGATTATCTAAGAGGTTATATTGCTCCATCCAACCATCTCTCTCAACTCGAACTTCTTCAACAATGGACTCCATCTGGTATATCTCCATTATTCGTTTGGTTTAATGCTTGGAGGCGAACAAGAACTTGAGTTGTAAAAAAAAAAAAAAAAAAAAAAAAAAAAACACTTGGAGAGTATACCTTTTAACTCCTCATTTTTTCTGAAAAGATTGTCACGATCCAGCGAGAGGTTGTGAAATTTCTGATTTTCAAGGTGAAAACTATTGCACTTCGATGTCATAACTTGGAGATCATCTTCAACTTATTAATCTCTTGAACCAAAGATGCTTGCGAGAACCAAGGTGCTTGCTTAAAACCTCGAGACGTTGGATTTGACAGATCAGCGAAGTCTTTTTGGCATCATTCACGAGATTGAAAGAACCTTTTAAAGGCCACATCTATCCCCTCCAAATTTTCTGCCGTAGAGGAATTTGCTCAATCAAAGAAGATGAGTGATCCTTTGTCAAAGGGGCCTCAGGAGAAGAAGAGGTTTAGGGAGAGTAGTGATTGGAGAATGGACATTGATAGCAGGAGGAGGTATAAGATCGTTTGTAGTAGGACAGTTATAAGGAACTTGATCTATGAGGAGTTGAGGCATAGAAATATTGTCGTTGGTAGTAATACCAGAGGAAGGGGGGCACAAAGTTATCTTGCGAAGATTTCGCAGCAGGAGATGAAGGTTTGAATGAAGGAAATGGAACGTCGGGGGTAACAGGTTTGGAGTAGCGAGGCTTTTTGGGAGCATGACCAGTAGTTTTATCATCCTGTGAATGACAAATTAAATAAAAAGCAGAGGCAACAATGTATTGGTGATAAAAAATAAATGTTTCTTGAATACCTTATCGCTCGCAGACTGTCTTTTTGAAGCCATAGATTTTGCTCGCGGAGTGGACTTTGGTTGTGCGAGGGGTTCTTGTTGCGAAGTAGATTTCGATGGCGAGCCCAAAGAAAGAAGAGGGTCCTTCACGATAAATCTAGTTCTGGGTTGGTTCTTGCTAAACAACAATGGCAGAAAAGAACTACAAAGTTAATCATACAGATGTGATTTCAACAAAGAAAGTTAATCTCAAATATGATCAACAACAAAATCAGCCAGATATGGCAAAATTAACAAACCTGGACGTCATGAGAGTAATAACTGGTAGAGAATAGCTAAAGTGATGAAGAAGACGGTAAGAGACAGCAATAAGCAAACACTTGCAAAACGATGAAGAAGATGAAAAGGAAAAGGAAAATTCTTCACAGGGGGTGATCCTATAAATAGATGAGAAAAATATCATGACCGGATAACATTAAATGCACCGGTAAAGAGGTAAAATAGACATAAAAATAAATAAACACAGAATTCAAATATACTGCATATTTCCTAATAGGCGAGAAGAGATTGCGAACTCGATTATTTACATGAGGCAAGAAATGACAGAATAAGGAGCTCGGAACTTCGCAAAAGAATAGAGGCAAGTACGTACTTTTCAAGTAATGCTCATTCCCTCATCAACAAAAACCAAAGAAGATAAAGGCAAATTCAAGGAAAAAGACAAATCATCGCAATGCATAGGGCTCGCGGGGGATCAATGCGAAGAAGAAGAAACTAAAATGCAATGAGAAACGACATACAAAACAACTGAAAGACATGGAACCCGGCGAGGGTTAAGAAGTGTCGCGAGATTGAATAGTTGTACATCAAGCGACACTTCATGAGACATTCCCAAAATAAAGGATAGCGCATCATCCACTATGTATTACCCTATATAAAGGGTCGAGTAAGTCTCAAAAAGGGAGGGATCTTTTGAGAATTGTTAGGCAAGTCATTAGGAGAGAGAAAGTTTAAGAGTGTTTTAACTTCTAGTGTAATATTTTCATATGTAAACACTTCATGAATTCAATCAATAAATATTCTTGATCTTACATCTTCTAATGGATTAATTAGGCAAAATCGAAAGGGGTTAAAAAGCCGAAATATAAAAATATAAACACTTTTGCAATTAATAAAGAAGAAACAAATTATGGAACACAAAATTAAGTAAGATACCTCGATGAAGGGGAAACACCAAGAAATAGATTAGAGGCACACAAATTAAAAAGCCGTGCAACAAATTATGAATTAAGAGATGGAGTACTATACCGACGATCTTTTAATGGACCTTCATTCAGATGTGTAACAAGGAAGGAAGGAGAAACCATATTGAAGATGTTGCATAGCGGGGATGCTGGTAATCATAGTGGTGGAAGATCTTTAGCACATAAAGCAAAAATTCAGGGCTATTATTGGTCGTATATGTATGAGGACACGAAACAAATATCAAGGCGTTGCGAAGATTGCCAAAGACATGGGAAGAAGATACATGCACCGGGAGCGCCATTAAATTCTTCAACAAGTGTGTGGCCTTTCGGAAAATGGGGCTTAGATATTGTGGGACCATTCCTACCAGGAACAGGACAGAGAAGATATCTAATTTTCGCTACCGATTATTTCACAAAATGGGCAGAGGTGAAAGCGGTACAACACATTCGCGATAAAGATGTTTTTACTTTCATATTTTAGAACATTATATTCAGATTTGGGATTCCAAAGACACGGTTGGTATCTCGACAATGGGAAACAGTTTGAAGGACAAAATATAGAATTTTGCTTAATGCATTTCGGATACGATGTGGAAAATCAACTCCTCTATACCCATCGCTAATGGCCAGGCAGAAGCGACAAATAAAACAATTGCAGACATATTGAAGAAGAAGTTAGAAGGATACAATAAAGGATGGTGCGAACAAGTGCCCAATGCAGTATGGGCTTATAATACAACTAGAAGAGAAGCTACAGGCATGTCGCCTTTTTGTTTAACATATGGGGTTGAATCTGTACTCCCGACAGAAGTTATGATTCCAACAACAAAGAAAGAAGCTTGGGAGAAAAATCTTAGTGCGGGTAACATTTTAATAAAATTGGATGAATTAGAATAAAAAAGAGAGAGAGCACTACAACATATGGAGAATTATCAGCGAAGGTTGGCCAGAGAATATAACAAACGTGTCAAGATACGTGAATTTCAACCAGGAGATCTGGTGCTACGAGAGACACCAATATATCAGCGTGAAAGTGGTGGAAAGTTGGCAAGAAAATGGGATGGACCTTATATCATTAAGGAAATAGTTGGCACAGGGGCATATAGATTAATGGATCCTGAAGGGAAAGATGTAGGACAAAGGTTGGATAGACCATGGAATAGGTTGTATCTCAAGAAGTATTATCCATAAAAGATGGAGGAAATGAAATGAATTTGGATGAAATGTTTTTGCGACAGAATGATTGCGAAGATTGAATAGAAAAGAGAAAGATTGTGCGAATGTCTCGCAAACAATACATTATCGAAAATGAATGATTGAATGAATTGACAAAATGAATGAGTGAGTGAATGGGACGAACCTTTATGGCGTACACCCTAGTTCGAGAAAATGAAATTTCGGAAGAGGCAAATGTAAGACCTAAAGTGCGTCATATAAGGGGGTATCTCTTGACATGGCTCAGGGGAAAGGTTACACCGCTCCTGGAACCCGAGTCATGGAGATTTGGGGCCCATGAAAGCCTATCCGGGAGAGATACCTTGGATTTCCAACTATATATATATGGTTATACCCTGGTTGTACGCCCGAGGGTCTCTTCCAAGGAGTCAGTGTATGCTCAAGGCACCGGGGTACACGGTTGAGCCAAGAGTGCCTGGGGCATTTGAAGTGTCTCGGCCATTCTTGGCAAGTCTTGGTATATGCTGCACTCGGCCCGAAGAAAACTCCACTTAGGGTGCAGTCTCGTAACCATAAACCATATAGGTATAAGGGATAAGAGGCTGCGAAAACAACTGGTTGTTGTTAAGACCGGATGGGAGGAGCTAGTCTTGTATGGCCGATGTACGCCTCCTTGAAGGGGCAACCAGGGAGAAGATAAGGGCGGCACCCTCCATTAGGGAGATGATAAGTGTCAAAAGACGCAAATGTCATGAGGCTTTATTTTCGCAAGGAAATTTAGGCTTGTCATATTTGTGCGATGATCCTGTAGAGGCAATAATACTATCGCAAAGATAAGACGAGATCAATGGGTTTTTGCATGAAAATGTAAAGACGTCCTGCGATTTCGTCGCAAAGACGGCAATGTCATGGGATTTTACATTCGCAAGAATATCTAAACCTGTCATATTGTCGCGAATAAAATATCCTGCAGAGGCAAAAATACTTAAGAAATGATAAGACAAGGTCAATGGGTCATTACATGAAAATGTAAAGACGTCCTGCGATTTTGTCACAACGAGGGGTGGCGAAATAAGACCTTTAATTAGGGAGGCAAAATAAGACCACACAATCAATGATAAGACAAGATCAATAGATTTCTTCATTTGTGAAGATATCCTGCGATCTTGTCGCAATGATAAATTTCAACATAAATAAAGGTAAGCGAACACGCTTGCGAGATTAAAATTGCAAATCTAAAATGAGATAGAAAGAGAAGATAAAGGGACTTGGTCTTTCCAATCAAAAAGAGTACTTCAACAGAAATTGAAAAGCATCCCATGCAAAAAGTCATACAGAAAAAGAGACTGGAAGATATAAAATTGCAGGAGTAGCTTAATTTTCTACATCTACATCGGATTCTCGGCAACATGAGATGATAAATGTTCTTCAACAATTTTATCAGCTTCACCTTCGCTAGTTGGAGGATTTCCATCAGAAGTTTTTTCATTTGGATTCTCAGCTTCATCTTCGCCAATTGGAGGATTTTCATCAGAAGATTTTTCATGAAGATTCTTATCGATAATTTCATTGTTCGCGATATCTTCGCAACTTTCATAATCGTAATCACTATCAGGAGAATTAGGAACTTCATCATCTTCAACTTCCAAAGGTTCAATAGAGACAGGTTCAAGGGATTTAGAAAGTAAAATCTCATTCACAAAAAAATTCAGCTTTGGGATGAAATTGAAGAAGTGCCTTCTGTTGATTCCTACTTTGGATATCTTTAAGATGGCTAAGATAATTAAGCCTTCTTGCGGCACGATCACGAGAATGGGCAAGAGTAGCGACAAGTGCTGTATTTTCCTTGCGAATCTTGGCATGGGAGGATTCCAAAGTAGACAGAGAAGTGCGAAGATCTTTCTCAGATTCTGCGAAAATATAGAAGAACAGTAGAATTAAAAATAAAAAGTAATGTAAGAAATTAAAAAAAGAAAACGGCGGATGAGGCAGTCAAATTTTATGACTACCTTCCTTTTGCGAGATAAGATGTTGGGTCAGGGCCAAGCAACTATTCTCCAAATGATCCATGGCATTATCAAAACCATCACCTACAAGACCTTTTAACCGAGAACGCAAGCTTTTTTCATTAGAAATCAGTAAATTATTTTCCTTCGCAAGGGAGGAATGAGATTCTTTTAACTTGGTATATTCATCCTTGAGCTGGTTTGTTTTCACACTTAGGGTTATTCTACCCTGAATAAGCTTATCTCTTTCGGTGGTGGTTTCTTTGAGTTTATTTTTCAATGAGCAGATAGATTGTTCTTGCTCATTCAGTGCTTTTCGACAAACATCAAGTTGTTGCGAGGATATAGCCACCTTATCCAACAAAGCTCGCTTCTCTTGGGACAAAGTTCCATTTTCATCTGATAAGGTTTCCAACTCCAAATTAGATTTAGTCAAAGAATATGAGAGATGCGAAAATTCGTTACTTAATAATTCTTGTTTCTGGACTAAGTAGGCGTTTTCTTGGGTAAGATTATTTATCTGGTCAACAGAATATGTATGGAGGTTATCTAATCGGTTATATTGCTCCATCCAAGCATCTCTTTCCGTTCGAATTTCTTCCACGATAGATTCCTCTTGATATATCTCCATTTTACGTTTCTGATTCAAAGCTTGAAAGGCGAACAAAGTCTTCAAAAAAAAAAAAAAAAAAAGGGGGGAGGAAATGATACCTTTTAGTTCTTCATTCTTCCTGCGAAGATTGTCACGATCCAGAGAAGTATTATGAAGGCTATTCTTTAAGATCTTAATTTCTTGTTCCAAGGATGCTCGCGACATTGTATCAGAACCAAAATACTTACTCAAAGATTCATAAACACTAGATCTGATAGGATCAGTGGAGATTTTCTTAACATCATTCATGGTAGCCGATAAAACTTTAAAAGCTATATCTATCCCTTCTAAGTTTTCTTTAGTAAGAGAGATAGATTCAGAGGAAGAGGAAATGATGGAGGAAGAGGCAAAAGTTGAGTCATCCTTAGTCATAAGAATGCCAGTCGAAGGAACTTGATCAACAAGGGGAGATGAGATAGAGGTATTAAGAGTAAAAGTGGAGAGGGGTTCATTTTGAAGAATTTCATTAACGGAAAATTCAGGGACTAGTTTATCTTGCGAGATCATCGCAATAGAAGGTGGGTTGTCCTGAGAAGAAGGAATTGGTTTATCTTGCGAAGATGTCGCTAGAGAAGATGAATTGCCCTGCGGAGATACTGCGGGGAGAAGTAGTAAGTTTGAACCCAGGAAAAGAAACAGCAGGTGCGACAGGTTTAAAATGGCGAGGTTTCTTGGGAGATATATCAACATTTTTGTCATCCTGCGAATTACAAGTTAAATAAGAAACAGAGGCAACAATATTGTTATTAAAAGAGTAAATGTTTCTTAAATACCTTGTTATTCGCAGTCTTTCTCTTAGAAGCAAAGGATTTCGGCTGTGAGCCCATGGGAATGTTAGGGTTTGCAACGGTGAACTTGCTGCTAGATTTGTTCTTGCTAAAATAAAAATGGCAGGAAAGTCATTAAAAAAGGAGCAGTATCAGAATAAAACAACTTTATCAGGAAAGATCAATCACAAAATGATTAAATTCAGCAAAATTCACAAACCTTGATGCCATAGAAACAGTAGCAGAAGAACGATAGTGGAGAAATGATAAAGGAGGTGATGAAGAGAAAGAGTAGAAAAAAGTTGCAGACAATGAAGAAGATGAAGTAAAAGAAAAGAAAAATTGGATAATGAATTCTCCTTTAAATAGACAGGGAAAGAGTAACCAGGATAGCATTAAAAAGTACCAGTAGTAAAAGGGTAATTTTAGACACGTGTAGACGGTCATTCCTAAATTCACGGAACCTTGCTGACAAAAAATTTGGTGGAAAATAAACGATCGCGACATTTCAAAATAAAGGTTCTCATGACATTCTCTCCTTCGCAGAGAAGACATGAGAAGAGGCAAGATGTAGGATCAGAATATCGCAGCATCAATATCTCGCGAGAATAATAAACGACAGAATTGCGAAGATGTCGCAAGGAAGTATAATTAATGACGCAATGGATGACGACAACTAGAACATGAGAAAAATGTGAAGATTTGGCGAGATTAAGGAGTGTCGCGAAGACGAACATTCATACACTTGCGATACTTCGCGAGTCATTCCCGAAAATAAAGGATAGCTTAGCTGTCATCCACCATGTAATACCCTATATAAAGGGTTGAGTAAGTCTGTTGGAGGGGGGTTCTCTTTGAATTGTTAAGCAAGTCATTAGGAGAGAGAAAATCTAGAGTGATTGTAATTTCTTTAGCTCTGTTCTATCTTCCTTTGTAAACATTTCAAGAAAATAATCAATAAAATTTATAGTTATTCATCTTCAAATGGATTAGTTAAGTAAATTCTAGTGAGGGGTGTATTGTGGGATTTCCTGCAACTACATATATTATTGGTGGGAGGCGGTGGTGGCCGTCGGCGACGGAGGTGGTGGTTTCCGGCGGTGGTGGTTTCTGCTGCTGATGGTGGTCACCGGCGGAGGTGGTTTGCGGTGGTGGTTGGTGGTGGCGGTAGTCGGAGGTGGTGGTTTCGGCGGTGGTGGTCACCGGCGGAGGTGGTTGGCGGTGGTGGCAGTCGTCGGAGGTGGTGGTTGGTGGCGGCGGTCGTCGGATGTGGTGGTTGGTGGTGGTGGTGGCGGTGGCGGTCGTTAAAGATGGTTGTGACATCATGTTTGCTATATTTTAATATTTTGGGCTTAAATTTAAATTTTATTTTATTTAGGGATTGAAAATATACAAAAGGGTATGGTTGTATTTTAATAACTCGGGGCCTAGATTTAAACTTCTTTTAACTAGGGGCCTCATATTATGGGTTATCCATGGGTTGGGCCTTAGCCTAATTTCCCCATTCTGAATTTGGTTAGGATTACATCCGTTCACAAGGAGTTAATGGTAATAGCGGTGGATTGATAACCATTTGGGACACTTCAATTTTTGAGTTACTAGATGTCAGGAAGGGATACAAATCAATTTCCACTCTCCTAAGATGCAAGTATACAGATTTTGCTTTCATTCGCTCGAACGTATATTCGCCTTGTGACTATAATCTTCGAGAGGAGTTCTGGAAGGATTTAGCAGAAGTGTGAAACTGGTATGATGTTGCTTGGTGTGTGGTGGGTGATTTGAATGATGTTAGATCCGATGCTGAAAAGAACAAGGTGGGAGGGGATACTAGAAATATGCTGAAAAGACGAGGGTACCCAAATATACCACAATCTTTTATTTATCCACTTATAAGTCCTCTTACCGAAAGTGATCGTCTATGGACAAAGTCGAGACAATGCAAAAAATCGGTATTCACGCTTTGTGTGATTGTCTATGGATACGAGATCGAGACAATAGGACTACCAAAGTGTGACACTTGATAATAGGTTCGGACTTAACCAAACTCTATAGGAGTACTATCAAGTATATGCAGAGTTAACGTTTGTGTAATTTACTTTAACTTATATAAAGAAATATAATTGCGGAAAATAAAAGTAAATCACACAGCAAAATTTTGCTAACGAGGAAAACTGCAAATGCAGAAAAACCCCGGGACCTAGTCTAGAATTGAATACTCTCAGAATTAAGCCGTTATACAAAACCTAAACCAACTTCGTATAGTTGAGACCAAGCAACTACCCTTAGTTCACTTAGTTTCCTAAGTATCCATGCGCTTCCGACTTCGATGAGTGCACGCACTGGAAAAATTCCTTTGGATCATATTCCAAACAGTAAAGGAACAACAAATCTATTTGGTAACAACTCTTTCGATTCTTTCAAGATAAAGATATCTCAAGTCTTACGCAAAGGTTCTTCCGTTTAATCTAATAATCTCCTTTTCCTGGTTAGATAAATCTATCTAATAACTACCAAAGTAGTCAAGTTTAGATTCGCAATCAATCGATATAGATTTCAATCAAGATAAAGTGATGCGAATCTCACACAACTAATCAATCGAATAAATCCGATTCTAGTTGGATCCCAGCCGATAAAGGTTTGTGTACATCCAAAGATATGAGAACCAAATAAGAAATATTCTTTATCTTCAAATATTCTTTAATCTTCAATAAACACCTGCACAACACCACTTGAATCTCTTGTGATCAATCACACACAGAACGAAGTCTGTTAACAATGGATTATCACAAGATATCTTTAGATCTACAAACAGTTCTAAAGATCCCATCAATACTTCGATCTAGTTTGAGTGACTCTTGTGGTAGCCGCTCCATTAGTGTCTTGGAGAAAATAGGTATGCCTTTCTGAGTTGTAGCCATGTCTGTCTGATCCTTACGAGAACCTTTTTATCTTTCCATCAAATCAACAGTGGTAAGAGGAGGTTGGCTTCCTCTGGCTCCTCCAGTCTCTCGTCCCGGTGGTGGAGTGGCGGCGGCTCTGGTGACAACTGGGGGTGTCACGCTTGAAGAAACATTGAGGGTGGCAGAAGCGGCTCTGGCTCCGGTGATCGGAGGTGTGATGCCCGAGGGAACGTTTCTTGTGCCGCTGGAGCTGACAGGTGGTACATTGATGTCACTGGAAGGAACGTTGATACCGAGGATGTTCTCAGCGCCGGTGGCATCAGGGTTTGTTGCTGACCCGGACCTTAGCTCTACCATCTTGAAATTGGGATTGAAAAAATGAAATTGAAAATTGAAAATTGAAAATTGATATTGCAACCGAGAGATTAATCTCCCACTGTGGTCGCCAATTGTTTGTGGGTGAAAACTGTTTCTGCTGATTTTGGTACTTTTGGGTGTGTGGATGAGAAACGAATCTCAACCCTAAACAATGCACTGCACGGGAGTACTTTTGATTCGAGAGATCAATCTGTACAATTCTGGCCTAAACCAAGAAATGGACGTTCCAGACTTGCTTCGGTCACAAAGTGAAGGAGAAGGGTTGGTCTTAGGGAAGGAAGCGAAGAGAGTGTTGAGACCAGAATTGTTAATTCTGAAGATGTGGCTTGTTTTATGACTTGTATTAGAAAGTGGAACTGGCTTGCAGAGTGAAAAGCTATCAGTTCTTGGTGATTTCTGGATACTATGTTGTTGCCGACCAAAAACTTGTTATTTTGTGGAAATAGGTGAAGCCTATTTATACAAGTCATATTTAAACGTACCCTGGTCTTGTAGGAAGTGGGAACGATTGGGTGATGGAAGAGTGGAGTAACGTATAACCGTCAGAAACCCATGCTTCCATGATGAAGGAAGTGGATCCGTTTACACCCGTTACTTCTTGCCGCCACTAATTGTCCCGCTTCATGACACTTTCTTATAACGGGCGTATGGCACGCCGCACGCTGTAAACCGCCAGACCAATACCCTGATGAGTATCCCCCAGTTTGTGACATGTTTGATGTCTCGAGTGTTTTCGTGGAAAACATGTAGCAGGTTGCTATGTGTGGCAAGTCAAAGTCAAGAGTCTTGCCGCAGGAAAATAGCATGTGATGGTATTAGGCACATCTTGGTTGGTCGCCTAAAACTTGCCACAAGTCTGTCAGTTCGGTGGCGAACTTGGATGGCTGAGATTGCATCTCATGAGGAAGGGTAGCCGTTGATTATGGCTACCTTCTGTTGGCGCCTGGTAATGGCACAGTGGCATTTTTGGTGTATGCCAGTGGTACTGCGGCATGACTGGTATAACTCGTGCATGCCAGTGGCACGGTGGTATAAGTGGCGCCTGGCGTAGCCATGGCATAGCGGCATGCCAGTGGTGTAGCCGTGGCAGCTTTTTTGGCCTATTAGTGTTAGACCCAAATATGGCTCTGGCAACATTATCCATGTTGCAAAGTTAAACTTAAGGCCGTAGGAGAATCACTTAACCTAGTTGGCATGGCGACTTTAGCTAAACTAGGGTTTGGCGTATCGAAACCTTAATTAGCACGTGCGCTGCGGCACGGTGGCGTGGCTGACATAGCTGGCGCATGCCAGTGGCACGATGATGCAAGTAGCGCCTGGCGTAGCCATGGCCGCTAGATTTTGGCACATTGGTGTTAGACCCGAAAAGTGGCGTGGCAACATTGGCCTTGTTGCCATATCAATCCCAATACTCTGGGGAACGTTACTTGGCTTGATTGGCGTAGCTACTTTGCCTAAATTTGGGTTTGGCATGCCGAAACCCTAATTAGTGTGTGTGGCATGCGGACGCGGCATGGCGACACTTCTTGTGCAAACGGTTCCATAGCTGTGCCAAAGGAACTATAACAAGTCCATGGTGTGGAAACGGCCACAAGAGTAAGGATTGACGTGGGTGGCTATGATATGGCGCCATTCCTAGGGCTTCCTGGGTCCCACACGGCTCGTGGCATGTTCTGGGGTCGAAGTGGCATAATTTGTTCCACGACTGGAAATTAGGGATTTGGTTAATGCAGAGTCGTGCTTCTGACTAGAAAACCCTAATTTAAGCTTATCATGGCGTTGGCCATGAACATGAGGTAGGTTAGCACGCAGGGCGCTATTTATGGCATTTTTTGGCATGCTGCCACAAAGTGGCATGTTGGCATGCCGCTCATCTCACTGGCGCAACATGGCACGTTTGGCATGTTGGCGCGGTTTTTGGAAAGCCAATTGGCTTCGTGACCATCTGGCGCAGTTTCCCCTTTTAACACTGTGGCAAGTTAAGAGCAACCTGATTGGTCAAAAAAGAGGATCGGCCAAGCATGGGCGTGGCTACACTTATGGTGTGAGTGTGGTGGGTTTAGAACGACCTGATTGGTCGATGGGAAATAGGGCCGGCAAGTATGGGCCCAGCCACAACTTATGTGTGTGTGGCGAGTTTAAGACGACTTGATTGGTCGAGGGAAATATGGCCGGTTTAGGATGGGGCGTGGCCAATGGAAAATGGCACTGGCTGGCTTAAGGAATGGACACGCCTCCTTTTGCTGCTGCTCCTATCCTGCGGCTCCTTGTTTTCTGATTCTGAGCAAGATTTTGCACCTACTAATCCATGGCGGATTAATTACCTAGTTTGCCTAGGCTTAATTTCGACAAGCAAGGTCTGATATACTGCGCGAGGCGCAAAACCCTAAATTTTGCAAATTAGTCAGGGTAATTGATTGAATCATATGTGTTGACACAGAGTTCTTTAAGTTCATTGCCAGAGAGCAGCATGCTTTCTGATTGAATACCTTATGCAAAGACCTTATCCTTGATATTTGGAAGTTCGTGCTACTCTGCTGCGAGTGAAAACAAATTGTCATGCCATATCAACATTAAGGGTTCAGCCGGGGAACATAGCACAGAAAGCATTCAAAGAAACTTATATTAAGTGAATATAGGCAAGGTGCCAAAATTTACAGAATATCTAGGATTGTTGCTACATGCACCATTCTGGTGGATATATGTTGCTCAATAAATGCGCCAGTGAAGAGGTTGAACACTCATCACTTTTACATTGCTCTGTTTCTTTGCAAAGTGACGGCACATTAAATGTAGGGTTTTACAAATTTATCCCTGAACTAAAAACCACCATCAACACTAGTTTCCCACCAACGGTACTCGTAGAGCTTCTTGATCCCACATAAGTCTTTAAACGAGCGGTCGTAAGATATTTCGCCTAATTAGGGTACTTTCCTCTCCGGATAGACGACTCCACCAGAAACAACAAAAAGATGGAGTTTTCCTGGTTCTTAGGATAGTTTGATAGAAATGCAAACTTAGGTATTTATAGACCAAGGATGTTTGGATACCAAGGAATTTCCAAAACCGAAAATATTCTCAAGATATGCAATGAATAGCAAAATTTGGTTTTCCTAATTCCAATAAATGCTTGTCCAAAATTTCTGAAATCTCTCAATAGAAAATCTCCAATTAGTAAATGCACATTACTAATTTTTATTCTCTAGAGATATGCATTTAATTGCTGGTAATTAAAGCATATAAAACCAAAATCCTTAATTAAAATATTCTCAATTTATTTTGGCGCAGGATCTCCTTGAGTACTAAGGAATATATTTGAACAATAAATGATAAGAGTTATTGAACGTGTTCAAAGTATGTTGACATCTCTTCACTATAAATCCTTATTCATATTTACATGGATTTACATTCTTGGAATCGGTTATACCACACTTCCAAACAAGTTTAGAATTGGTTCACCTGTATTCCAAGATCATTATGTGATTGATCAAATACGAAATCACATATATGGGTTCAATCGGTTCTACCAATCACTAGGATCGGTTATACCTTAATATGGAAACACTTGTGACTGGTCACACAAGTTACCAGGACCGGTTATTAGTTACCAGGATCGGTTACATCAATTACCAGGACCGGTTACCATATACTCATGGTATTGCTTGTGATCGGTCACACCAGTTACCAGGATCGGTTACACCAATTACCAGGACCGGTTACACCAATTACAAGGATCGATTACACAACACTTTGTGATTGGTCACACCAATTACTAGGATCGGTCACACCAATTACAAATATCGATCATACCATCTCATGGTGATTACTTAGGATAGGTTGCACTAATTAATAAAAACTAGTCATACCAAATCATAAGTCAGGCATTGTGATTAGTTATACCAAGATACATAACAAAGTTACAATCGGTTCTACCATCTCACACATATTGGTAATCCAAAGATTTGCAATGAATAGCCGTACCAATAAGCCTAGCGATTTCCCTTTCGATTCATAAAACCAGTTCATGAATGTACTTCCTTTAAACAAATGTAAAACATTGTTTCTTAGGAATATGAAATCTTCACCATAACCCATTCACATAATCATAACAATATATACAAGATTATGTCGATGTCATATCTACGAAGTTCAAAAGATAAACGTTATACTTCGTAGTCTAATTCCATAATATTATGATCATACAAATATGACCATGTCACATCAGTAGAGTATCATACAATATGTACAGTATATACAGATTCGCAGTTATGTTTTCAATATAACACGACTTGAAAGATACGTTAGGAATGAAAGCAGTTCAAGTCAATATTACTAACCTCAAGAGGAAGGATGATGTTGCCATTGTAGTTCGCTTCTTCTTCACTTTCTTCAGGTCTTCAGAGTAATACTTGTATGTCTCAACATTCCTAGACTTTCTAGTCTAACCTAAACGAAGTTGACTCTGGTATACAATCAAGCGACTTTAGATGAGTTTTGGGTCACTAAAATATGACAACCAAACTTGACATATCAATGCTTGGTGAGTTCAACCGAGCTATGCTCTAACAATATCCCCATTTGTCAATTTTAGTGACAAAATTCTTATTACATATGGATAAACAAATTACAAGAATTCATTTTACATACGCTTGATTCCAAGTTTCAACAACACAATAACCTTCATATATTCAATCAATCAATGTCGTTGTTGACATTGAATAACAAAGCTTATACTCCCCCTAAAGGCAAGCTAGGTAGATATTCAATCGGAACATATCTTTGTTATTCCCCTTTTGTAGTCAGAATACTACACAACAATATGATATGTTTCTCCCCCGTAGTCAATGGTTTACTCTTTCGTTAAATATAACGTTTAAGCACAATTGCCCTTTCATCAGTGATTGCAAATCACTTGTTTACTCCATATATTTCTCCCTCTTTTTGTCACAAAATGACAAAGTATCGAGCAAATAAAGGACAAACCGAAATGATCTTACAAATATAAAAGACTTATAAAAAACCTATAAGAGTTAAGCACGAAGGTTTCACATACCACTTTAGATAACCAATATTAAAACCGAAACTACAAGTAATTTAGTTTAAATATGTTATCAAGGAAACAATTGCCCGAAGCAATTTTCCCTAATAGTTTAACAAATCGACTAAGAAACTTAATTCCCTTGTTAAACCGATTGCGTATGCGCAATCGCTTATTTCGATAAGACCAAAATAAAGATCAGAATTAACTTTATTTTTCTTATCAGGCTCTAATTATTCAGACAATAATTTAGACCTTTCTCTTTAGACAAGACAAACACTAGGTTATTTAATTAGTTTTTCTTGTCAAGGCATTTATTAGACTTGAATAACCGAATCCTCCAATTTGATAAGTCTAACTAAGATCATAATTAACTTAATTTCTCTTATCCGGAATCGATTTGGACTAAACAAATGATCCGGTATTTTTTTAAGCCATAAACAATACATACAAACCAAAATAAATTGACTTGCACAAATATTTTCTTAAGCGGAAGCAATTGAAACAAACATAGACATTATAGCACCGCAATTGCACCGAATTTCGTTAAGCAAAAACACTTGATACCCAACAATAAAGAAGATACTAAACAATAAGCCAAATAAATTGGCACAATTTTTCTTAACCGGAAACAATTGAATCATAGACACACATACATCCATACAAAATAATAGAATATCAATTGTACCGAAATTTTGTTAAGCAAAAGAAAAATATATGCAATATAAACATGCTTTTCTTAAACAGGAAAACGATTAACTAACAAATTCGTTACCTCAGATTCCGCAGCCTCTTCTCCCTAGCTAGAAAGATATATCATTAAGCGCAAGTTCAGGTAAGAACTCTCCCCAGTATGTTGTCATCCTCTCGCAAGAACAAAAGAACAACAACAAAGGCAACCTTTACCAGAGAAAGGTTGAATCGGTTTTAACTAATGCGTGCCAATATCAAAAGTTGAAAACCCGAAACACATATGTTTATGCTAAACACAACTCATGTAAACATAAATTGATTCAACATATTATGACTTTTCACATATGAGTTTCAATCGAAACACCTTATGATCCTTTGATAAAGCCTACCAACATGGGCTAGAACTTAATCCCGCTAAATCAAAAAGCCACACAAACCATAAGGGTTACATCATATGAGATCGAATATTAAGGTTAATGAAAAATAAAATCAGACATCTCATAAACCGAATACACATAGCAAAAATATAAACATTCATTCACAGGCTATGTAATCGGTAACTATCATTAGAAAAATTATAAGAAATAATTTTATTCATTAATAATGATAGTTTCATTCAAAAATAGACCTTATACAATAATTGAAGCTATGTAATCGGTAACTATCTATTTTTCTGTAAATAAGAATCTTCAACTCTCTTAGAGTTTCTCGATTTTCTTTGGAGTCAGATCAGGAGATCTCACAGGATTCCAATCATCTTCTATGATCACTAATCTTGATTCAAGACTCATAACATTGTTATTCACTTCCTTTACTTCCTCTCTCAAATCCTTTTCCATGTTCCTTACTTCACATAAAATTAGATCTAATTTTAGTGAAAGATTCTTGAGAAGATTATCATTAAGAGAGGAAATCTCTTCATTAGGAACATCTTGATGAGGTTCTGGAGTTGAGTCTGAATCACCATCCGAAGATTCAAGACAAAGTTTCTTGTTAGGAAACAATATAGTCCAGACCTTTTCAACTTTGTGAGAGTTGCAGCTAAAGGTAGACATTCTGTCAGATCTCTATAAAATGAAATGTAAAACCCTTCCTCTTATAAATAAGAGAAGTTATTCTCACAATCTTTGAGAATATTATTTCATTTAATTACCTTAACCGAAAATTTATTTTAAAATATTTTTATTAAAATATTTACATACATATCTTTACTGTTTATTTTTGAAGATAAATAATAAGGATTCATGTTTATGATAACCAAGTTAGGTTATCGATTTTCGGTTGTTGAATTTTCTTCCCTTTGAAATTTCAACATTCTTACAGATTTGAGAGTCTTTTACTTTTGAACTGTCAAGTTCTCTTCTCAAATCTGAGACTAGATCTTGGTATCTAAAAATCACATTATTCAGTTTCCCAAGTTGATTCTCTAAGATGATTTTTGATATAGACTTAGATCTTGGTTTTTTGGATCGACAGAGTTTCTCTCTCTGTGAGATACTAGGGCATTGTTTTTGATAGTGCCTCCATTGTCTGCATCGGAAATAAGGTCCACAAGTATTCCGATTACAATCCTTAGGTTTGATAGGTTTATTCAACCTTTTCTTGCTATCTCTTTTTGATATATTCACATCAAGAGTTGATTTACAAGAACAAACAAGTTTATTCCTCAATTTCGAATTCTCTGCTTTTAACTTTCTGATTTCAACTTAACAACAGTTGATGTCATGGATGAGTTTAAATACTTTTTCTTTCTCAGAACATGGAGAGAGTTCGATTTTCACAAGATGCTTGTTAAGTTTTTCTTTATCATTCAGATAACTTAGTATGATTTGATCAAGCGATGATTTTATTCGTTTGATTTCAGATTCAAGAGTCTGAATTCTTTTATCTTTACAAAGAAAGTTTTGTTGAAAAATCTTAGAAGTGAACTCTTCTTGAGTATCTATTGTTGAAAGTATTTCTGAATCATAAACTTCTGCAATGGTTGCAACATGGTCTATCATACAATCTTGATTGTCCTCATCAGGGGAATAATCAAGAGTAGCAGTGTATGCATTTCTTTTCCACCGAATATCCTTAGTTGGACAGTTTGGAGAAATATGACCAAAACCTTGATATTTGTAGCATTGAGGAATAATATCATCGTCATCCCATGTATCTTCACTCTTAGGGGTAGAATTATGATTTCTTCTTGATACAGGGAGATCTCTTTTTCGATGTCTCAACAATTTCATGAATCGTTGAGTAATAAGAGACAAATGATGATTTAATTCAGCCTCGTTTTCATCATCTAAAGCTTCATGATCTTGGGAGTTTTCCGGACTCTGAGTCGGAGGATTTTCAATGGCTTTGTAGGCCAAATTTTTGTCTTCCCTTTTTGACAAGCACTCCTGATCAAATATCTTTAGTTTTCCTACAAGAGAACTTCTTGATAGGGAAAAAAGATCGTTAGCTTCGATGATTGCATGCTTCTTAGATTCGTATCAAGATGGCAACGATCTGAGAAATTTGCACACTATATCTTTTTCAAAAAGTCTTTCCAAGAGAGAAAGAAGCATTTACTATCTCAGAGAGTTTAATATGAAACTCTTCAAAAGTATCATTGTCATCCATTCGAAGGTTTTCCCAATCAGACGTGAGAGTTTGAAGTCTAGCTTCCTTTTCTGATGAGTTTTCTTTTCTTCACCTAAATAATCCACTAAGCGTTTAAACTCAGTTTCCGAACCATCTATTTTCGGGCGATTATAACCATCGACGACTAATAGCCAAGTATTAAAGTCTCGTGATTGAAGAAAAGATCTCATAGCAGACTTCCACCATAGATAGTTTATTCTGTCAAATCTTGGCGGTAAGTTAACTGAAATTGATTCATGTGAACTCGAATTCATTTCTTATAGGTTGGATCTCACCAAATACAAATTGTTAGATCTTTACGTGTTTTCCTACTGTGATACCAATTGAAAAGACGAGGGTACCCAAATACACCACAATCTTTTATTTATCCACCTATAAGTCCTCTTACCGAAAGTGATCGTCTATGGACAAAGTTGAGACAATGCAACAAATCGGTATTCACACTTTGTGTGATTGTCTATGGATATGAGATCGAGACAATACGACTACCAAAGTGAGATACTTGATAATAGGTTCGGATTTAACCAAACTTTATAGGATCACTATCAAGTATATGCGGAGTTAACGTTTGTATAATTTACTTTTAATTATATAAACAAATATAATTGCGGAAAATAAAAGTAAATTGACAAGATTTTGTTAGAAAAAGCGCAAATCGAGAAAACCCACGGGACCTAGTCCAGAATTGAATACTCTCAGAATTAAGCCGTTATACAAAATCTAAACCAACTACCTCTAGTTCACTTAGTTTAGTATCCTATCACGAATTTTGATTATTTTGTTTGTAGGTATAATTTACAGATTCGATAATTGAGTGCGGATGAGAAAGTATATTCGCAAAATTCCATTTCATTGTTGTTGTGTCTTTTTCTTCTTAAATTCTCATTTTACATAGATTCTGCACATCATTACTTCCAATTTTACTTTCCCTCCCGCTTTTGATTATTCACTTTTATGCCTTTTGTTCCTCATTATATCATAACAAACAATTCACCTATAGGTATGTTTGTCTTTACTTCTATAGCATATCAATTTTTCCTTTCTCTCATCTCTCATAAATGTTGCTTCTTTTGGCATTTCTTCTTCGCACTTTCACCACATCGACCTCATGACATTGTTGCGACTCCTTCCAATCTATGTATAATACCAATGCCATTTGGATGTGGAAATTTTATATTATGATGATAGGTTGATGCGTCCCAAGATTTCATGAGCCATGGCCTCCCAAAGTTGATAATCCTTGTAGAGGTATTCTCATGTAAACCTCTTCGAGGATCAAATCCTCATCTTTTCCTCCCATCGTCTTGTAAGTACGGTAAAAGTTATAATATTCACCGTTTGACTTCTACTTCATATAATCTAGTTTCACAAACAGGCTATCATGTGTTTCTCTTTTATTTACCGCCACTTTTCTAACCTACTTCCGGACCTCATTATTTCTTTATCGTTAGCAAATGGTCCGTCCCCACGCCTTCCTCGCTTTGCCGTTAAGTGCCAAACTTTATAGGAACATTTATTGTCTCTTCTAAGGCATATAGTGTCATCGATTGTATTTTTGACAATCTTTTATTTATCCACCTATAAGTCCTCTCTCAACTTTGCTTAGAAAGTGATGTATGGACAAAGTTGAAATAGACAATAATAAGCCAAGTTATTCACACTTTGTGTGATTGTCTATGGATCCAATTGAGATCGAGACAATACGCCTTCGCTCGTTAACCAAAAACAGTTGATAATAGGTTCGAGATTTAACAATGTCAAACTTTATAGCAAGATCATCACTACAGGTTGCAAGATTCTCCTATTCCGCCCAAATCTAGTTTCCTGTTTATTATCCTGCGACTCCTCGCGATCTTTATCGTTTATTGCCCGCTAACCTTGTTTGGGGTGAAAACCGCAAGATTTTTGTTACGAGGAAAACGCCAAATGCGTAAAACCCACGAGGCTGATTTCGGTAATCTCGTGTGAGTGCGGATGAGAAACAAATCTAAACCCAAAACAATGTACTACACGGGAGTACTTTTGATTCGAGAGATCAATCTGTACAATCCTGGCCTAAACCAAGAAATGGTCGTTCCAGGCTTGCTTCGGTCACAAAGTGAAGGAGAAGGGTTGGTCTTAGGGAAGGAAGCGAAGAAAGTGTTGAGGCCAGAATAGGTTATTCTGGAAGTGTGGGTGTTTTGTGACTTGTATCCGAAAGTTGAACTGACGAGCTGAATGAAAAGCTACCAGGTGATTTCTAGGTGTGTATTGTTCTACTGGCCAAAAACTTATCCTTTGGTCGAAGTAGGTGAAACCTATTTATACAAGTCGTAATAAAACGTACCCTGGCCTCATAAGAAGTGGAAGCGGTTGAGCGGTGGAAAAGTGGTAACTGGTAACGCCTGGAATTGATGTTTCCATAATGAAGATGCGTTTCACCACTTATTTCTTGCCATTACTAACCGCCTCACCTTTATGACACTTTCTTGTAAACGGGCGTATTGCACGCCGCATGTTGTAACTGCCAGACCAATACCCTGATGAGCATCCCCCAGTTTGTGACATGTTTTGATGTCTTGAGTATTTTTATTGGAAAACGTGTAGCATGTTGCTATGTGTGGCAAGTTAAAATAGAGAGGCTTGCCGGTTCAGTGACGGCCTTCGACGGTCGAGATTTTACATCTCGGTAGGAAGGGTGGCCGTTGATTATGGCTACCTTCCGTTGGTAGCCAGTGGCGTGGCCGTGGTGTTGGCATGGATTGCGCATGCCTTTGGTGCGGCCAAATTAAGGTTTTGGCATAAACCATGGAATTTGGCAGTGCGACCAAAAGTTGCCACAAGTTTGGGGGCGAACTTGTACGGATGAGTTCTGCATATCATGAGGAAGGGTGGCCGCTGATCGTGGCTACCTTTCGTTGTTGGTAAGAGGAGTGGTAGCGTGAATGGCATGGCTTGCGCATGTTTTTTTTTGGCACGAATACCAAAGAATTGGCATCGTAGCCAATTTAGGGTTTGGCGGCACAAACCAAGGGATTTGGCGTTGTGGCCAAAAGTTGCCACAAGTCTTGCGGTTTGGTGGCGAATTTGGATGGCTGAGATTTGCATCTCAGATGAAAAGATGGCCATTGATCATGGCCGCATGTTATTTGCATAGCGGCATTGGCAACATTCTGGTGGTATTCCAGTAGCGTAGCCATGGCATAGCGACATGCTAATTGCATAGCCGTGGCATAGTGCCATGCTAGTAGCCGCGGCATAGCGGTATGCTAGTTGCGGCGTGGCCAAAAGCTAAAATTGGCATCGTGGACGGATTTGGTAGCAACTTGCCCAAATTAAGGTTTGGCGTATTGAAACCCTAATTAGTGCGCGTAGTATGCGTGCGGCATGTTTGGCGCGTTTTGGAAGTTGGCGCATTTTTTGGAAGCTAGCGTGTTTTGGGAAGCCAACGTGTTTTGGGAAGCTAGCGTGTTTTTGGAAGCTAGCTTAGTATAGCGACCTCTTTTGAGGTCGTGGCAGGTTTGGAGCAACCTAATTGGTCGACGGGAAGTGGGGCCAGCATGCTAGGGCGTGGCCACACTTCCAACGCGCGGTGGCGGATTTGAAGCGACCTGATTGGTCGATAGAAAGAGGGCCGGCACGCTAGGGCGCGGCCGCACTTTTAGTGCGCTTGTGGCGGATTTGGTTACCTAGCTTAGTTAAGCACGGTTTCGACCAACGGGGTCTAGTATACTGCGCGAGGCGCAAAACCCTAATTTTGCAAACTAGTCGGGTTTATGAGTTCTTTTGTGAGTCATCACAATAATTGGCTGGATTTTGTATACTACCACACAAAATCTTTATCTACAAAATGCATTGTGCTTTCTATCTAAGTATTCCGTGCAATGGCCTTAACTTTGGTACTTAGAGGTTCATGCTACTCCGCTGCGAGTGAACATAAATCCGTCATGCCATACCGATTTAAGGGTTCTCACTGGGGAACATAGCACAGAAAGTACTCGGTGAGTCTAGTATTGGCGAGGTGCCAGAATTTACAGAGTGTTATGGATAGAAGTATATTGAGCGGCTCAATAAATGTGTCGGTGGAGAGGTTAGTACTCGCAGCACCGTTTCCTTGCAGAGTGACATCACATCTGATGCAAGGTTTTACGATTTTAACCCTAAGCTAAAACCACCATCAATATTAAGTCCCCTGCTTAGCACGTAACATTGCGGGGTAAGCATGAGATGGTGACAGGCGAGAGTAAAACCGAGAGAGCAATACGTGAAGAGATCGCCAAGGAAATTCAACTAACCTTTAGTGGAAGGCGTGAGAAGTCTGTGATCTTTGTGCTGGCGGATTTTGCATAGATCCACTTTAACCATGGGACGTTGGCACTGCTATCTTGAAGTAGCGGATGTGCGGCTAGCCGAAGTAGCAGATGGTGCGGCTGGCTTGGTCGCGCCTTGGCTTGGCGCGACTTGGCTTGGCGCGGCTTGGACGCGACTTGGCTTGGCGCGGCTTGGCTTGGGCGCGACTTAGCTTGGCTTGGCTTGTACGCGACTTCGCTTGGCGCGGCTTGGCTTGGGCGCAGAGATGATGGCGCTGGCTTGGGACGCGCGCTTGGGATGGGAGGATGGCGCAGGCTAAGTCGCAAAATGACTCGGACACCAAACCCTGAGTGTTCCATATAAACAAATATCTAATCCAGTTGGTATCACGCGTGTGAAGCCTTAATTCACGGCTGGTAAAAAGATTTTCTGCTGAATATAAGAGGTGATCTTGAATCCTTCACTCATACAGATCATCATAAAAATCGCATCCATCTTCCCCACAGGTATTGTATCGTGTTTCTTCCTCTAGTTCTATTTTTTCTTTCTCATCATGTAGATTGCCGGTACAAACGTGGTAAAAAAAAATTTGTAGCACATAATGGGATCTTCCATTGATGATCGTACCTCTTCAGAGAGAGATTCTGAACCCGACGAAACCCAGTTTTCTTCTCATGAGGAGGTATTAGACAGAATTGATTCTCTGGTCCGTGAGGCTGACGAGATCATACAAGGCATGTCTCTTACCCATTTATGCAGAGTGCGGATGTGTGTTCAGACTCTCTT
Organism: Papaver armeniacum; assembly: GCA_023531295.1. Lineage (NCBI taxonomy): Eukaryota > Viridiplantae > Streptophyta > Magnoliopsida > Ranunculales > Papaveraceae > Papaver > Papaver armeniacum. The sequence goes on from JAJJWW010016293.1 coordinate 231,639, forward strand.
GGCTTCAGTGGACATGGAGGAAAGGTGGAGGCACGATAAAGAATCCCGGCTTGTCGGGAGATCTCAGAGCAATGAAGATTTTCTACAACCCAGTGCTAGGGCTGAACGATTCGCCTCTCGGTTGAAGCGGCGGAAGACTGAGTCCATGAAACTTTTAGGTGAGGACCAGTTTAATTACCCTGTCCATGATGGTATCGTAATCCTTGACTTTGATGCGGACGAACCGGGACATCCTCAAGAAGCAGCTGGAAATGCTCATGAGGATGATGTCGATACGGTTTACGAAACTGAAGCAGCTTCTGGAGTGGACGCAGAAACTGATGTCAGGGGTGTTGACGCAACCGCTGAGGATGTCATCAAGGCAGACGAGGAGACGGAGGAAATGTATTCTGGATCCATTGGAGAAACTACGGAAATATACGATGGGACTGCTGTTGAAACAAACGCCGGACATGAAGTGGAAGCTGCTGCTGTGGTGGCTTCTGGATGGGATGTTACGGTCGCTGCTGCTGAGGCGGCTTCTGGATAGAAAGTTTGCTGTCAGAAAGCGTGCTGGGGAAATTGCTTGAAGAAGCTCTGATGAAGGCGCTATTGATCCAGGCGTCTGCCGTTAACGACCAATTTTTTCCACTTTTGCTATTTCTTCTTAGTGTGTAGCCCCTTTTGATATTCCAAAAGTTTGCTTTTACTTTCTTACTTTCATGGCGGAGTTAGGGTTTCGTCAAGTAACATTCCATTATTTCAGATTTTATGGTTTCACATCTCTGAATGAATTAATAAAACCCTCATACGGTTTCTGAGATTTGGAGCCGAATATTCTTGAACAAGATATCTGTTCTGCCGCCTGATGATCATCTTACTTGCATATTTCCTTCTTCAGTATTTTGAATAGGTATTTTTGGTTTCTCCGGTTTTCAATCGACGGATAATGACTCTGTGAGAGTTTTAGGTTTACTTGATATTTTTCCTTTAAGACGGTTTGGGAAAACTTTTCAAGGAAAGATGTTCTTTAATTAAAATTGAAAATTCTACTCATGAATGCAAGTAGTGCAATCATTTTATAGAAGTTACAAACATTGCATGAAAAGGAAAAATACTGAAGGATAACGCTGGAGGTGAAGGTAGCACAGCGTTTTAGGTATTGAAGGGTTTGAGCCATCGCGAGTGAATCGTGACACCTTCCAACTTGTCGGTATTGATGAGCTTGCAGTAACCACCCAAGATAACATCTGCCACCAGATATGGCTCGTTTTCTTTTTCTTTAGGCGGACCGGGTTGAGTGGCCATCTTCATTGATATGTTCCCAACTTGAAACGAGGTCATCTTAACTACTACATATCCAATTTGAAACGGGTTGGAGCGTTGCGCAACCTCTTGATTTTTGAACTCGTCATGTTTTGGTTGTGACAGCTTCCAAATTTTTGACAAAGTACTTGAAAGGCCCAACATCCCATTCACATATCCTAATGACGCCTGGGTTGGTAATCGGACCGAGTCCCCTTGCCTGACCGAGAGGAGAGGTGACTGGGTACAGAAAGGGTTGTTTAACCAGACTTACTTGTGTTCGGAATCTGCAGATGAACGTTGACGGGCTTTCTCCAGGCAATTGAGTTACATTGGTAAGTTGTTGATATGACAACATGTAATCTTCAAAGTTGGACGGCTTGTTGGAAATTCTTTCGGGTACCGTCATCAGCAGATGGGATGCTCTTAACTTCGCTTTGTTGTTATGTACCCATGCGCACCCCAGAATCATGTCGTAATTTGAGAGTTCTTTGACGATGTGAAATTTGCCATGTGTTAGAGTGTCTCCCGCCTTGATTTCAAGCTTGATGTAGCCATATGCGTCTATCGCCCTCCCTTCCAAGTTTTTGACCACGGTTGGGGAACAAGCAGCCTCCTACTTCGAAAATCCCGCAGCTCTCAGAGTTCTGATGGTAACGATGTTGAAGTCAGAGGCCGCGTCGATTAATGTGTTGTCGAGTTCGGCTTCCCTCAGGTAAACCGTGGTCAGCAGTCCCCAGTTGTATTTTCCAGTTCGCTTCCCGAGAGAGTTTGGGGTTCTGGCGTGGTTTCTTCAGTAGGAAAGAGTCGCTTGCCCGATACAACACGATTAAGGGCTGTGAAGATATCTTGACGCTGTGTCTTGAAGAGATAGATAATTTCGCACACATGCTGCATCATGGATTGCACAACCTCGTGTACAGAGTCCCCAGAGGCTATGCAACTCCTGACTGGAAGTGGATCTGTGTGAACTCCTTCATTTCCCAGTCGAAGCTCCCATGCTTCTATCTTTTCTTTGAAGATATGATTTAGCTTATTGCAGTCACTGGTCGGGTGGTGGACAAATCTGTGGTGGCAGCAATATTTGGGGTTCGCCATTTCCGCTTCGGTAGGTGAGCGCCTGATAGGAGGTAGCCTGATGGCGTCGTCTTGGATCCACGCTTCCAAGAGTTCAATCACCTCCTCGATTGGGAACGGGAAATCCAAGACATTTTCTCCAGCTTCTTGATGTCGCATGGGAGCTCTAGCGGTGGTCTTCCGTGGCGGAGCTGCCTATCATGCTGGCGCTTCGCGTTTGGATGGTTGTTCTGTTGTTGGAGCCTTCCTTTTTCCTCCTTCGTCTATCACGCTCACAGAGGAGGGTCCAGTGATGTATTGCTTATTGATGAGGCATCTACTTCCTCGAGTTTCGCGTGTGTCCTCACTTCTGGTTGGCCTGGTTCTTTCCAACAACGCTGGGGATGTTGTGGCCGACCGCTTCGCAGCTTCATGAAGTTCAGAGAATGTCTGGAATCGCATATTCTCTAGTAAGGCGCGATAGATGGAAATCATGCCATTGATGCAGGAATCCCCCAATTGTTGTTCGGTCACATTTGGGTCATGACAATCTGATAGGTGTAGAATACACCGTATTTACTATCTAGTAGTTTATGCTTTCTTTGCTATTTTTCTTGTAAATTATGTATTTTACGCTTGTTTTGAGTTTTGTAGCTACTATGGAGTCACACGGAGGAAAAGGAGAAGAAATCACCATATTTTAGCAAAAAGGGTAAAAATTGTCATTTCACCAAGGTGCGAACACTATCCTGGAGCCCAGCCAAGGTTAAGGGGAGGTCAAAGAGGTGTCCCTTATCCAAAAGAAGGGAGTGAGAATAGCACAATTGGGGTGTACTTATGGTGGGTGTCTGAATCCACCCACACCCTAAACCCATAGACCCACACCCGTACCCAGATCCATGGCCCGAAACCGGATCCAAACCTACTTCACCTTCACCCTATATCGAGAAAGGGTTTTTCTTTCTCTTCAATCATTTCTATTTACTCATTCTCACCTGAAAATTGAGAAGAAAACAAAGAACTTCTTGAGTGAAATCGAGAGGAGTCAAGAACAGATCGAGAAGTTGAAATTAAGGAAGATAGGGATCGAATACATTCTTTGTATTCCGTTCGAGAGAAGATTAAGAGAAGAAATTGAGAGCAAAATTTCTTGAAATTAAGATCGAGAAAGTGCTGTTGATAACGAAGAAACGATTCTGAGATAGAAGAGGGTTGTTGGTTTGAAATTGGTATTTATAATTCATGGGTTTGGACTTAATCAATTAATGGAGAAACGATGTCTGTCTTCTTTGTTAAGAATCGAGAAAGAAGAAGAAATTGTGAGAGTTAGGGTTTGAATTTAAAAAGGGGTTGAGCAAGAAATTGCAGGAAGGCTCTCATGGTGAAAGAGTGGAAGGATTCTAATAGTTCTAGTTTGTGCCCAAGAATGCAAAGGAGACAGAATTGGTGGTATAGTTCAGATGGAAGTGCTGGTCTCAGTGAAGTTGAAGAAGCGATTGTACATTGTGGCTAAACCGAGATGGCATTGCAGCCTGAGTTGAAGTATAATGGGTCTTGTTGGGGCTCTGTGATGATGGTTATTGCGATTGCAGCTCAATGAAATTTGGTGGCATAGAGGCTTGCACCGAGAAATGGCGATTAGTGTTGGTCATATGCGAGGTCCGATTGTGCAAGGTGCGGGACTGGAGTCTTTGTGATGGTCTTGGTATGGCCGTGGTGTTGATGTTGGCGGTCTTTGTCTCAACAGTGAGTGGCTAGGCTTGTAATTTGCAGGTGGTCTTGCCTACGAGTAGAGATTGAAGGCTGTGATCTTTGGCAGAGTCGGGTGAGAGTGTTTCCATGAGCTGCAGCCAAGTGACTTGTCTTTGGTGACATGAATGTCTTGCTGTGGGAATGATCTTGAGAATATGAAGCTGGGTATGGCGAGAGATGATCAACTCTGCTGGAAGTTGGTTTGAAGCTGAGTGAACATGGGCTAGTGGATTGAATGGTTTATGGCAGCAAGACATGATGAAGATTTGTGCTGGTGGATGCAAGTGCAGCTCTGGAAGAGTATATATTGCAGAGAATTGGCTAGGATGGGTTCGAACTTCAGAGAGTTGTGGTGATGACTGGAATGAGACTGAGAATGAGATGATGGTTCTGAGATGGAGAGCAAGGCACTGGTGATGAGATCATGAGAAATTGTTATGAAGCTACACAGTGCTCACGGAGACCGATTTCAAAATGTTACGAGAAGGTATAGCCATTATGGCTGGTCATGCACAATGATTCAGGCTGCAACAAGTTTGGCTTTGTGCAAAGTGGCACTGGCTAGGACCATCGGCCCGACTCGGAAACCGGACTTGTTCGACTCGGTGACTTAGACCTTGACCGGTCAACGATTAACTAACCGTTAGTCAACGATTAACTATAACGAGAATCTTGACGGAATATTCCATCACCGGCGACGACTTTAGGCAGCGGCATGACAATTCCGGGATTAAACACAATCGATTTTCCGTGAGCCAAAATTTCGAGAATTTTCTATGGACTTCTCTCATGGGTGTGAAGACTTGGGCTAGGAATTGGATGGAGAATTGGACTCAAATTTGGAAAGAGAAGGTGGAAGAGTTGAGAAAAGCTTGGAATTGGAAATTGAATTGCAAAAGGAAAAGGATTCTACTCCTTAGAAGATTTGGAGAATATTGAAGCTTATAAATAGAGAAGTTTTTCTACAACTTCTACACACCTCTCTACACACACAACACTTGTGTTTTTGCTTGCTTTTCTAAGATTCTTCTTTTTAACTATTTGTGTGAACTTGAAAATTCTTCTTTTAATTATTATTATTTGTGTGAATTTCAAAAGCATGAGTAGCTAATTTTCTTATTGATTGAGGATGAATTCCTAGTTCTTAACATATGATTTAAGTTTTTGTTTTCAATTCTATCTCGAGGTTTTTCACATAATTATCGTTTGTTTTTACTAATAGGAATGATCTTAAAGACATTCATGATTGATTGATAGATTGTTTGGAGTGCACGCTAAATTGATTTGTTAATTTGATCTAAAGCTAGTGAAAGTTAGGGGATAAGTAATCGTTTCTTGACTCTTTACATAAGTAGCAAACACGAGACCTTGCGGAGGGATTAGTGGAGCAATTGTGTGTGAAAACAACGTTAGCAAGTAGACCTTGATCTAAGAGTCTAACTACTAATATTGACCTAATAAGTTCATAAATCTTAATGCGTTTATTTTAAATTACATCTAGAGTGATCTACTACTAGGTGGTTTGGTAAATAGAATCCGGTAGTCGAGAACTTCCGTATCCGGTGATACAAGGGATTTAGGGTTTAGCACTGATCTATTTGCTTTACCTACGGTTGGTGATAATTTGTGACTAATAACAAGTAGAATAGAACATAACTTGATTCATTGTTTCGTAACGAAGAAGGATTCCTTGGTCTTGTCTCTCTTATTGTTTTCAACTTTCGATTTTAATTGCTTTGTTTATTTTCTTTTGTTTTTTTTTTACACCCCCCTTTCGTGACAACTTTTACAACTAAGATCTCTTGCTCCTCGTGGGAACGAACTTGACTTCCATTATATTATTTTTAATTGAGTGGAAACATTGATTAATTTGATTGCACCTACGACACGCATCAAATTTTGGCGCCGTTGCCGGGGAGCAACGGGCGATTTTTAGTTGTTTTTATTTTTCTTTTTGCTTTATTCTTGCTTTGTTAGATTCTTTACCGTATCTAACTTAGTTTGTGAGAATCTTGTTTCAGGTGTTATACCTTGGGTGAATGCTTAAAGAGGGCAGACCGAGTCCAATACGTCTTCGATCCGGCACTCAACTAAAGGATTTCATTCGTGCGATTAACACTCCACTTCCTCCCTCTTCATCAAGTGATTCGGACAAAGAGGAAGAAACAATGGCTGATCGTACACTAAAGGACCTAGCTTCTCACAAGCTTGATACACAAGAATGGTGTATCCAAACTAATTCAACCTTCGAGATCAAGCCTGGGTTGATTAGAGAGTTACCAAAGTTCCATGGCATGGTGAATGAGGACCCAAACAAACATCTTATGGACTTCTATGCCATAGTTATGGCTATGCTTCCACCGGAGACTAATGCGGATGGAGCAATGTTGAAAGCTTTCCCGTTTTCTTTGGCGGGTAATGCTAAGGAATGGTTATATTATTTGCCTTCCGGAAGTATCACGACATGGAATGGGATGAAGAAACTTTTCCTCGAGAGATATTTTCCGCATCCAAAGCTACTCAAATTCGCAAGGAGATTTGTGGATTGAAACAACAAGTGGGAGAATCATTGTATGAATGTTGGGAGCGATACAAGAGGTTGGTGGCAAGCTGTCCACACCATCAATTTAGTGATGTTATGATACTCCAATACTTCTATGAAGCTCTCCACCCAAGTGATAGGTCTCTTCTTGACGCCATGCGGGTGGTGGTGCACTAATGAACAAGACTTTGACCGAAGCTAGAGAGTTGATTGAAAGTATGGCGGCAAACTCGCAACAATTCTACACAAGGGATGAACCAATGGTTAGGCGAGTGCATGAAGTTAGTGATTCATCATCACATCTTGATCAAAGGATGAGTAACATGGAGATAATGATGCAAAGGATGGCCGCGGTAATTATTCCGGATGGTGAGACCGAACAAGTGAATGCTTTATATCCAAATCAAAGGCCAAGGTACGATCCATACTCCAATACCTATAATCCCGGGTGGAAGGATCATCCCAACTTTAGTTATGCAAACAAGCAAGCGGCGGTTTCCAATCCGTATGAGCAACAAGGTGGTTTCCAACAATCACGTTTCCAACCTCAACAACAATTTCAACCACAACAAGTCAAGGAGCGTGATTTTTTGAATGATGACAAGCTCAATGCGTTAATGCAAGGTGTGCAAGGTCTTACTTCTATGTTCCAACAAAGCCAACAAAAGACCGATTAGGCCATCAAGGATTTACAAACTCAAATGGGACAATTGGCGACCGATGTGAACCTATTAAAATCTCAAGCATCCACAAAACTTCCTTCACAACCATTTGTGAATCCAAGAGAGAGAATGTTAATGCGGTTACTTTAAGGAGTGGAAGACAAGTGGATGGTCCAAGTCATCATGAAGAAGCTATTGAAGAGGTAGTCAAAGATAAGGAGGAAACCGCACCAAAGGAGAACTCCACACCAAACGACCAATCTAAGGAACCGGTTCCTACTTTCACTACTCCACCTCCTTTTCCTAGTCGTTTTGCTAAATCCAAGAAAGAAGCTCAAGACAAGGCACTTATGGATATCTTCAAGAAGATTGAAATCAACATCCCATTCATTGAGGCTATCAAGAGAATGCCACGGTATGCGAAGTTCATGAAGGAATTATGTACAAAGAAGGATAGGTTGCTTGATAATGAAATTACTAAAGTTGGCGAGAGTGCGTCGGCTATGCTATTGAAGAAGATGCCTACAAAGTGCACGGATCCCGGTGGTTTCACGGTGCCAATTACTATTGGTAAGCAAAGGTTTGAACATGCTTTACTTGACTTGGGGGCTTCCATTAGTGTGATGTCGGCCGAAATATATGACTCCTTGAATCTTGGACCTTTGAAAGAGACGAGAGTTATTATCCAATTGGCAAACAAGTCTAACATATATCCAAAGGGGCTTGTAGAAGACGTGCTAGTGCAAGTAAATGAGCTTATTTTTCCGGTGGACTTCTTCGTGGTGGATATGGACAACAATGAGAACCGATCATCTACTTCTTTACTTCTTGGGAGGCCATTCATGAAAACCGCAAAGACGAAGATTGATGTTGATAAGGGTACACTCACTATGGAATTCGACAAGGAGATAATACACTTTAATATATTTGAAGCCATGCGTTACCCAAGTGATGTGCATTCCGTTTACTCCATTGATGTGGTTGATTCATTAGCGCAACAAATGGTGGAATTGAACCGAGAGGATGAACTTGATGTGGTGTTGCAAAAGAGCATTGAATTGGACGTCCATGGCTTGTCTAACTTGGATGTTGAAATCTCCAAGGAATTGGTGGAGATGTGTGGTGCTTTGGCGACATTGCAAGAAGCTAAAAAGGGTAATGTTTCATATATTTCTTTACCCGTGAATAATGAAATACTTGTACCATCTATTGTGAAGGCGCCCAAGCTAGAATTGAAGCCACTTAGGACCATTTGAAGTATGCTTTCTTGGGAGATGGAGATGAGCTTAGGTGATTATTTCTAAGAACCTCACACCGGTACAAGAAGACCATTTGCTTAGAGTCTTGAGAGAGCACAAAACGGCTATTGGGTGGACAATTGCGGACATCAAAGGCATTAGTCCATCCATGTGCATGCATAGGATTCTAATGGAAGAAAACGTGAAGCCGGTACGTGATGCTCAACGTCGGCTCAATCCTCCCATGATGGAGGTTGTGAAAAAAGAGATACTCAAATTGCTAAGTATGGGGGTGATCTACCCAATTTCCGATAGCAAGTGGGTTAGTCCGGTTCAAGTGGTACCCAAGAAATCCGGAGTCACGGTTGTTCGAAATCAAGACGATGAACTTGTTCCTACAAGAGTTCAAACCGGTTGGAGAGTGTGCATTGACTATAGAAAGCTTAATTCCGCAACCCGCAAGGATCACTTTCCTTTGCCTTTCATTGATCAAATGTTGGAGCGGTTAGCGGGGCATTCTTATTATTGTTTCTTGGATGGTTATTCGGGATACAACCAAATTGTTATTGCACCGGAGGACCAAGAGAAGACCACTTTCACTTGTCCGTTTGGAACGTTTGCATATAGACGGATGCCGTTTGGCCTTTGCAATGCGCCGGCTACTTTTCAAAGATGCATGGTGAGTATATTCTCGGATTATGTGGAGCGCATCATCGAGGTATTTATGGATGACTTTAGTGTTTATGGCAATTCTTTTGATGGTTGTTTAAATAACCTTGAACTAATTCTTAAACGATGCATAGACACAAACCTTGTCCTTAATTGGGAGAAATGTCACTTTATGGTAAACCACGGCATAGTACTTGGTCACATTGTGTCCTCTCGAGGGCTCGAAGTGGACAAGTCAAAGATAGATTTAATAAGAAACTTACAATATCCCACTTCGGTGAGGGAAATCCGTTCTTTTCTTGGCCATGCAGGTTTCTATAGGCGGTTTATCAAGGATTTCTCCAAAATCTCCATGCCGATGTGCAAGTTATTACAAAAGGAGGTACCTTTCGACTTCAACAAGGAATGCAAGGATGCTTTTGATAAATTAAAAGAGATGTTGACAAGTGCGCCAATTATCAAATCACCGGATTGGAATCTTCCATTTGAATTAATGTGTGATGCTAGTGATTATGCGGTTGGAGCCGTTTTGGGTCAAAGGGTGGACAAGTTGTCCGATGTTATCTATTATGCATCTAGGACCCTTAATGATGCACAAATCAATTATTCTACCACGGAAAAGGAGTTATTGGCTATAGTTTTTGCGTTGGAAAAATTTCGATCATACTTGGTGGGTACAAAGGTTATTGTGTATTCCGATCATGCCGCACTAAGACACTTAATAAAGAAGAAAGAAGCTAAGCCAAGATTAATCCGGTGGATCCTATTGTTACAAGAGTTCGACATAGAAATTCGTGATAAGAGGGGTGTGGAGAATACCGTTGCGGATCATCTTAGTAGGCTTGTTATGTCTCAAGAGGAACTTCCATTACATGACCGCTTTAGGACGAACAACTTTTCTCCATGGACGAATCAACACCTTGGTATGCGGATATAGTGAATTACTTGGTGACAAGGAAAGTACCTAGTACAATGTCTAATTTCCAAAAGATGAAACTTAAGAAGGTAGCTAAGCAATATGTGTGGGATGAACCATACTTATGGAAATATGGCGTTGATCAAATAATGCGAAGGTGCGTGCCTAATTCGAATTTCAATCCATTCTCTCCTTTTGCCACACTTTTGCATGTGGTGGCCACTTTGGTTCGAACGCACCGCTCTCAAAGTTCTCGAGAGTGGATTTTATTGGCCCACCTTGTTTGAAGATTCATATGTTTTTTGTAAATCGTGTGATAGATGTCAACGAACGGGCAATCTAGGTGCTCGAAATCAAATGCCACTCACACCAATTCTCACCGTTGAGATTTTTGATGTGTGGGGTATTGATTTTATGGGCCCTTTTGTCAATTCGAATGGGAATTTTTATATACTTCTTGCCGTTGATTATGTTTCGAAATGGGTGGAAGCTAGAGCCACCAAGACTAATGACTCTCAAGTTGTTTGTGATTTTGTAAGGGAAAACATTTTCAATAGGCATGGTACACCAAGAGTGGTGATAAGCGATGGAGGCTCACATTTCAAGAAGGCTTTCCACGCTCTCCTCAAGAAGTACAACATAACACACAAAATTGGTACGCCTTATCATCCACAAACTAGTGGACAAGCGAAAATTTCAAATCGTGAGATCAAGTCCATTCTTGAGAAAACGGTGAATACCACAAGGAAAGATTGGAGCTTTAAGCTCAATGATGCACTTTGGGCGTATAGAACGGCGTATAAGACACCGATTGGTATGTCTCCATATAGGATGGTTTATGGCAAGGCTTGTCATCTTCCGGTTGAACTTGAACATAAGGCTTATTGGGCGATAAAGAAATTCAACATGGAGTATGATGAAGCGGGGAAACAAAGGAAGTTACAACTACATGAGTTAGAGGAGATACGTAATGATGCTTACGAGAGTGCCCGGATTTACAAGGAAAAGACCAAGCTTTTTCATGACAAGATGATTTTCGTAAAAGCTTCATCGTGGGACAAAAAGTCCTTTTATATCATTCTCGCCTTAAATTATTTCTGGAAAGTTAAGGTCCCGTTGGATTGGACCATATGTTGTTACTAATGTTTTTCCTCATGGTGCGGTTGAAATTACTAGTCTTAGAGACAATTCGGTTTCCAAAGTCAACGGCCATAGATTGAAGCCATACTATGAGAACATCGCTTATGTGAATTTTGATGAACTCTCATTTGGAGATGCACTCCCTCTGGAGGAGTAATATGCAGCAAGAGCTAAGTCGGGCCGTCGACTTTAAAACAAGCGCTTAATGGGAGGCAACCCATCGGTTTTGTATTTCTTATCTTTTTGCTTTTTGTTATTTCTTTTTCTTGTTTCTTATCATGTTACAATTTCCCACCTTGACTTTACTAGGAGGATTCAATTACATTGAGGACAATGTAAGGGTTAAGTGTGGGGGAGTGGTTAAGCATGTTTTTAAAACAAAAATTACAAAAAAATTAAAAAATTTAATTTAAAAAAAAAAAAAGTTTTACTTAAAAATTCCAACTTTTAAAGATTTTAGAGTCACTAGCATATTTCTAGGTATGTTTACATAGAGATTTTGACCGACATAATTGAACTTGGAAATGTTAGAGAACTACATTCGGATTTCTTGTTTGTTAGAGTGTTAAATAATGGATTTAATCATGCCGGTGATGCGAATTTGGTGCAGAGGAGAAATGCGTTATTAGAGTTGCTTTGATCAATCATTAGTGGAGACTACCCGTATTCATATCATGAGAGGCACCGACCAGAATTCTTCCATCTACTAAAGAGCTTCTTTTGAGTGTGTGTCACCGTACGTAAATTCCGGGTAGAATGGTGAGCTACCCAACCTCCCACCAATAGAAGCACTACTCTTTGATCTCTTGAGTGCTAATTTTGTCAATCATGAGGGTGACGTCCATGGATGAAAGCTTCCTTCTTGTAGTTCGATTTGCAGTTAGCACCATTTTCTCTCTCAACAACAACGGATCCATAGAAACACCATCATCATCAACAAGGAGCGACACCAAAATCTACAAGGAAAGTTGGAAAAGTTTAAGGTTTACAAGCAACTAAGCGAGAAAAGAGCAAATTTCAAATACAAGTAAAGCAACATAAAAGTGCAGATTTTTACATATATGTTGAGGACTTACAATACAATGAGGTAATTTTATATTCAAGTATGAAGACTTATTCATGAAAGCGAAGAAAATTAAAAGGTGAGAATTTTTGAAGTTTATGATTTCAAGACGATACAAGTTGTGAAGAATCAAGCGGTAAAATACTTTTTCCATGGCCATGGTTTATTTTGTATTTAATTTCTCTTTTGTTTTTTTAAAAAAAAAAAAAAAAAAAAAGAGAAAAACACAAGAGAAATATTTGTTCTTATTTTTATTGAATGAGCCGTGGGGAAGGAAAATATATAAGGAAGTTTCAAGCGACAAGGATTTTTAAGGTAAAAGAGTTATAAATTGTCAAGGATTTATGAAATTCAAGGGTTTATCATCAATAGTTGAAACCGAAGACGAAGACTAAGAAGTTAAAGACGAGGAGCGGAAGACGTTTCTATTGGATGCCGTGAGAGTGGTGTTATCATAATTGGCGATCGGATGTGAAGGTAAGTAAGTAATCTCATCATCGATAAAAATGGTTGATTTCCTTTCTTAGAGATCGTCAGAAAAATGGTTTTTCAAAATATTAAAAGATGTGGGTTTTTAAAAATATTTCGGAAGTTGTCCTTCCCACCATTCAACGTGTTGCGGGAATTCTCTCTTCATTCCTACCTGCACACATGTGAGAACCCTAAAAAGCCGTCTTTTTGAGTGCAATTATCATAAAATCCTTTTTGGTGAGGCAGAAGTCGAGGCGAAATGCTTATTGATCGTTTCTCAAACACGCGTTCTCTCATTATGGTGTGGTTATTTCTCACTCAACATTTAAGAATGAGATTATGTTCTTTGGTATTTCTAACTTCTTATTACTAGCATGCAGAAATTCTATGTCCTCATAACTTTTTGGATGTTTGGGACGCTTGAACGCTTTGAAGTTGTGAGTTTTTAGTTTGATTTGCTCGAGGACTAGCAACGTCTAAGTGTGGGGGAATTTGATAGGTGTAGAATACACCGTATTTACTATCTAGTAGTTTATGCTTTCTTTGCTATTTTTCTTGTAAATTATGTATTTTACGCTTGTTTTGAGTTTTGTAGCTACTATGGAGTCACACGGAGGAAAAGGAGAAGAAATCACCATATTTTAGCAAAAAGGGTAAAAATTGTCATTTCACCAAGGGGCGAACACTATCTGGAGCCCAGCCAAGGTTAAGGGGAGGTCAAAGAGGTGTCCCTTATCCAAAAGAAGGGAGTGAGAATAGCACAATTGGGGTGTACTTATGGTGGGTGTCTGAATCCACCCACACCCTAAACCCATAGACCCACACCCGTACCCGGATCCATGGCCCGAAACCGGATCCAAACCTACTTCACCTTCACCCTAAATCGAGAAAGGGTTTTTCTTTCTCTTCAATCATTTCTATTTACTCATTCTCACCTGAAAATTGAGAAGAAAACAACAACTGCTGCTGAGTGAAATCGAGAGGAGCTGAAGAACAGATCGAGAAGTTGAAATTAAGGAAGATAGGGATCATTCTGTTCTTTATTCCGTTCGAGAGAAGATTAAGAGAAGAAATTGAGAGCATTTGCTGAAATTAAGATCGAGAAAGTCTTTGTTGATAACGAAGAAACGATTCGAGATAGAAAAGGGTTGTTGGTTTGAAATTGGTATTTATAATTCATGGGTTTGGACTTAATCAATTAATGGAGAAACGATGTTCTTTATTCTTGTTAAGAATCGAGAAGAGAAGAGGCAGAAATTGTGAGAGTTAGGGTTTGAATTTAAAAAGGGGTTGAGCAAGAAATTGCAAAAGGCTCTCATGGTGAAAGAATGGAAGGATTCTAATAGTTCTAGCTGTGCCCAAGAATGCAAAGGAGACAGAGTTGGTGGTATAGTTCAGATGGAAGTGCTGGTCTTAGTGAAGTTGCAGAAGCTATTGTACATTGTGGCTAAACTGAGATGGCATTGCAGCTGAGTTGAAGTATAATGGGTCTTGTTGGGGCTCTGTGATGATGGTTATTGCGAGTTGCAGACTCAATGAGGTCAGTGGCATAGAGGCTTGCACCGAGAAATGGCGTTAGTGTTGGTCATGAATCGAGGTCCGATTGTGCAAGGTGCAAGATTGGAGTCTTTGTGATGGTCTTGGTATGGCCGGGGTGTTGATGTTGGCGGTCTTTGTCTCAACATGAGCTGGCTAGGCTTGTAATTTGCGGGTGGTCTTGCCTCCGAGTAGAGATTGAAGGCTGTGATGCTTGGCGGAGTCGGGTGAGAGTGTTGCCATGAGCTGCGCAGCCAAGTGACTTGTCTTTGGTGACATGAATGTCTTGCCAGGGAATGATCTTGAGAATATGAAGTGGGTATGGCGAGAGATGATCAACTCTGTTTGAAAGTTGGTTTAAGCTGAGTGAACATGGGCTAGTGGATTGAATGGTTTATGGCAGCAGCAAGACATGATGAAGATTTGTCTTTGGTGGATGCAAGTGCAGCTCTGGCAGAGTATATATTGCAGAGAATTGGCTAGGATGGGTTCGAACTTCAGAGAGTTGTGGTGATGACTGGAATGAGACTGAGAATGAGATGATGGTTCTGAGATGGAGAGCAAGGCACTGGTGATGAGATCGCAGAAATTGTTATGAAGCTACAGGTGCTCTGAGACTGATTTCAAAATGTTACAGAAGGTATAGCCATTATGGCTGGTCATGCACAATGATTGTCTTTGCAACAAGTTTGGCTTTGTGCAAAGTGGCACAGCTAGACCCGGTCACCGACTAAACCGGCTTCGGTTCTGACTCAGTGACTTAGACCTTGACCCGGTCAACAGTTAACGACCGTTAGTCAACAGTTAACTATAACAGAATCTTGACGGAATATTCCATCACCAGCGACGACTTTCAGGCAGCCGGCGGCGACAATTCCGGCCGGATTCCGGCCACAATCCCAGTTTTCCGGCGAGCCAAAATTTCCAGAATTTTCTATGGACTTCTCTCATGGGTGTGAAGACTTGGGCTAGGAATTGGATGGAGAATTGGACTCAAATTTGGAAAGAGAAGGTGGAAGAGTTGAGAAAAGCTTGGAATTGGAAATTGAATTGCAAAAGGAAAAGGATTCTACTCCTTAGAAGATTTGGAGAATATTGAAGCTTATAAATAGAGAAGTTTTTCTACAACTTCTACACACCTCTCTACACACACAACACTTGTGTTTTTGCTTGCTTTTCTAAGATTCTTCTTTTTAACTATTTGTGTGAACTTGAAAATTCTTCTTTTAATTATTATTATTTGTGTGAATTTCAAAAGCATGAGTAGCTAATTTTCTTATTGATTGAGGATGAATTCCTAGTTCTTAACATATGATTTAAGTTTTTGTTTTCAATTCTATCTTGAGGTTTTTCACATAATTATCGTTTGTTTTTACTAATAGGAATGATCTTAAAGACATTCATGATTGATTGATAGATTGTTTGGAGTGCACGCTAAATTGATTTGTTAATTTGATCTAAAGCTAGTGAAAGTTAGGGGATAAGTAATCGTTTCTTGACTCTTTACATAAGTAGCAAACACGAGACCTTGCGGAGGGATTCCGTGGAGCAATTGTGTGTGAAAACAACGTTAGCAAGTAGACCTTGATCTAAGAGTCTAACTACTAATATTGACCTAATAAGTTCATAAATCTTAATGCGTTTATTTTAAATTACATCTAGAGTGATCTACTACTAGGTGGTTTGGTAAATAGAATCCGGGTAGTCGAGAACTTCCGTATCCGGTGATACAAGGGATTTAGGGGTTTAGCACTGATCTAGCTGCTTTACCTACGGTTGGTGATAATTTGTGACTAATAACAAGTAGAATAGAACATAACTTGATTCATTGTTTCGTAACGAAGAAGGATTCCTTGGTCTTGTCTCTCTTATTGTTTTCAACTTTCGATTTTAATTGCTTTGTTTATTTTCTTTTTTTTTTTTTACCCCCCTTTCGTGACAACTTTTACAACTAAGATCTCTTGCTCCTCGTGGGAACGAACTTGACTTCCATTATATTATTTTTAATTGAGTGGAAACATTGATTAATTTGATTGCACCTACGACACGCATCACAATCCAGTGCTTGAATTCTGAATCTTTTGACAAAATCATTCGGATGTTCGTTGTTTCGTTGAAACATCCTTCCTAGATCTGAGAAGGTAATTTGCTCAGACACAAAGAAGTAATTCTTGTAGAAAGCTGCAACCATGTCAGACCAGTTGGAGATCTTTTTGGCATAATCTTTGTTATACCACGTGTATGCTCTTCCAGTAAGTGATTTCGAAAATTCCCTCAAACGGAGAACGTGATTGTATTCGTGTTCCCCCAGGGACTTCAAGAATCGGGAGACATGTTCACGTGCATTACCGGTGCCATCATACAAAGAGAATTAAGGGGAAGAGTACCCCCTTTGTAGGATCAGAATATCGCAACACCAATACCTCTGCGAAATCCATAAACGTTACATAGCGAAGGCGTCGCAGACGAATAAAATAAGTGACGCAATGGATGACGACAACCAGAACACGAGAAAGGTGTGAAGACTTAGCGAGAACTAGGAGTATCGCGAGATTATGCATCTGTACACTTGCGACACTTCGCAAGTCATTCCCGAAAATAAAGGGACTTAATTTGTCATCCATTATGTAACACCCTATATAAAGAGCCGAATAGGCCTATTGAGGGAAGGATCTTTCTTCGAGTGTTGAGCAAGTCATTAAGAGAGAGAAAGTTTATAGTCATTATAATTTCTTTAGCTCTTTTCCATTTTGTCTTGTAAACATTCAAGAAATTAATCAATAAAAACTATAATTGTTCATCTTCAATGGCTTAGTTGTGTGGATTCTTGTGAGGGGTGTAGTGTAGGATTTCCTGCAACTACATATTGGCTCTAGAAACAGGGAGAGAGTAAGGATTGACATCGTGATTTGAAAGAATTTGGAGTAATAGGGAAGGAATTTCATATAATTTTCAACAATTTATTGAAATTGAGAAATGGCTAGAAGAAGACATGCATCCGAACAACCAACAACTGTTAGAAGGAGCAGGAGACTTGTTGGAGAAGGGAGAAATGAAATGGGGGAATCCTCAATAATTAACACAAGAAATAATGAAGAAAATCAAATTCAATCACCAATTCAACCGGTACCGAATAGAACTGTGGATTATGATAGAGTAAGCGTGCATACTTGGAGATCAGACTCTATGGACGAAAGGGGAGAAGAACAGCAATTGATAAACAATGGACAAGAGGTGAGAGACCTAGAAGTGATTGGAGAAATAACTCATGGAAATGAAGAGGTCGCAGCATTAGAAACATTAAGACAAACAATACATGAAGAAAGGCGATTAGAAGCAGAGGAACGTGCGAATTTGACAAGGCAAAATCATGAGTTGAGGATGGAAAATATGAGATTACAAAACAGAAGGTCGAGAAGCACTACAAGGTCAAGCTCAAGATCAGTTAGAGAGGAAAGAAGGAGAACTTTACCTATAGAAAATGCTAATGAAGAAAATCGAGAGGAAGTGCAAAATCCAGGCGAAGAACGTTGCGAAAGAAGAGAAATAGTGGAGGATCATTATATCCCACGTCCCGAGACTCTTCAAAATGGGCAAAATGATGGAAATCAAGGAAATAGGCAGCGTCAAGGGCGGAATAATCCAGGTGATGAGGAAAATTGGGAAGAAGGAAGAAGAATATTGCATGGGAGAGAAGCACAGAGGAAGCAAAAAGAAATTGAAGATGAAATTGAAAGACACTATGCTGAGCAAGCACGTCTAGCTTGAAAAAGAGAAAGGTTGAGAACAGAAATGGAAGAACAGAAGTTACAAGAGGTAATTCGCCAGAATAATCATGATAATAGAGAAAGAAGGAGAGAACAAAATCGCAACAATGGCAATATCAATGAAGAGTATGAAAGAGTACAAAGGAGAATCGAAAGGCAGCAAAGAAGAGAAAATGATAGATACAACGGTGTGCGAATTAATGAGAGGAATGAAAAATAAGATCGCAGAGAAAGACGAGAAGAGAATGATGAACAAGAAAGTCAAAACAGACATGAACGCAGAAGAAGAGAGGCGGAGTTAAAAAGACCAATGGAGCCAAACTCTAGTGTAAATGAACAAATTCTGAGAGAATTGGCAGAAATGAGAGGAATGTTAAATAATAAAAGGGGAGGAGATAAGAGACAATTGGATGAAGCCATAGAAGAAGCTGCGAAGACTCCATTCACACAAGAAGTACAATTAGGAGGAATACCCCCAAAGTGCAACTTACCTACGTTAACCAGCATTTTCGATGGAACAACTTGTGCGATATAACATATCAAAGCTTATGTGAGATGCTATATTTTTAGGGGCATGCATTAGTAATAACTCCTCGCAACCTGGTATTGAAGATGTATTTAGATTAAAACAAAGGGTTGGTGAAAGCTTGAAGCATCTAACCGTGAGATGGAAGACAATGTGCAGTGATATGGCTGGGCATGTGGATGAGAGATATCTCATTTTATCATTCATTAACGCTATGTTCGCAACCAATCTGCTATATATTCAAATTTTTAGAATTAAGAATACAATCACAATGACTGAGTTGCGAGAACTTCAAGAGGAGTACATTGCTCTAGAGGAAAAACAAAATGAGATGGAATCATACCCCGTTGCGAACACAAGTTCAAAAGCTGCAAATGCAAGCTTGTTACATAAACTAATAAACACAGTGGCGAGCACCTCGCAGAGTCAACAAGAAATGATAAAGGATGATGGTCAGCGAAAGTTGGTAGCTATGGGGAGTCTTGATCAGGAGGAATTTGAGAGAGAGAGAAACTTCTATAACCATGGAGGAAATAACAAAATTCAAATACTTGATCAGCCGCAAGAAACTTATGGAAGTCATAGGCAGGGTTATCATAGAGGACAGCGAAGTCACAGGGTAGTCTGGGAAGAAATCAAGATGCCACCACTGAATGCTAGTGTGGAGAAAAATATGGGAAGCTATAATCTTAATGGAAAATATACCTGCACCATGGAACATGGGAAGTGAGCCACCTCCGAGTGACAGAAGTCATGAATTTTGTTCTTATCACCATTTTCATGGACACTCCACAAACGATTGTAGAAATGTAAAAAGTGTAGTTGCACGAAATCCTACACTACACCCCTCACAATAATCCGCACAACTAAGACATTTGAAGATGAATAACAATGATTTTATTGATTAATTCCTTTAATGTTTACAAGATAAAATAGAAAGAGCTAAAGAAATTACAATCACCACAAACTTTCTCTCTCCTAATGACTTGTCTAACACTCCGAAAAAAGATCTCCTTCACAACAGGTTTATTCAACTCTTTATATATGGTAGTACACAATGGATGACAGCTAAGTTGTCCTTTATTTTCGGGAAGGACTTGCGAAATATCGTAAGTGTACAAACATATAATCTCGCAGCTCTCCTAAACTTCACTAGGTCTTCACACCTTTCTCGTGTTTTGGCTGTCGTCATTCATTGCGTCATTTATATTACTCTTCTGCGACGCCCTCGCAATGCTGTTGTTTATTGATCTCGCGAAGTATTGATGTCGCGATATTCTGATCCTACTGTTTATGGGTAAAAATCGTTTCTGCCAATTTCAGTAAATTCGGTAGGTGAGTGAGAAACTGGTTCAAACCCTAAACAAATGTGCTGCACGTGAGCACTTTATAGATTCGAGAGATCAATCTGTACAAGTCCGGCCTAAACCAAGAAATGGCCGTTCCAGACTTGCTTCGGTCACAAAGTGGAGGAGAAGGGTTGATTTGGGGAGGGAAGCAATGAAAGGTGTTGAGGAGAGTAGTATCTCGACTTGTATCAGAAAGTGGAAGCTTAGGAAGCTTGCAAGAGATGAAAACTTTTGGGAGAGCTTGCAAAGTTTCCTTTACGAGAGTGTAGTATTTTTCTCTGACCGAGACTTGTTGTCCGGTGGAAATAGGTAAGACCTATTTATACAAGTCGAGATTTGAAACGTACCACGACCTCATGAAGGAAGAGAGTAAAGGGTGAAATAATGGGAGGAGGTGGTAACTAGCATGGTGTTAATGGGTGAAAACGTTTTCACCATTATTTCCTCTTTTATTTGACCGCTTTATTCCTTTTCAAGCTTTCTTAATGTGACCGTAGTGTACGTTTTGCATCTTTGTGACAACCAAACCAAAACCCTAGAAAGCATCCCCGGTTTGTGTTGATGTCTCGAGTGTTGGTTGCATCTTGCGTGCAAGTGGTGCTGCTAGGGACGCATGTGGCATGTGCCAATGGCATGTGCGGAATGCCTTCGTTGCGAGTTGCACCTCGAGCGTAAGTGGTAATGCCAGAGCTGCTAGTGGCGTGTGTGGCATATGCCAACGGCATGTGCGGAATGCCTTGGTGGTAGGTTGCACGGTTTGCAAGTTAGGCTACCAGCGTGTGTGTTTGGAATGTGCCAATGGCATGTGCGGAATGCCTTGTTGGTAGGTTGCACGGTTTGCAAGTTAGGCTACCAGCGTGTGTGTTTGGCATGTGCCAATGACATGTACGGCCATGTTGACCTAGTTGCAAGTCTTGCAAGCCTAGGGCGCTATATTTGGCGTGGGCCAAAGGCATAGCGGCTTGGAAATATGGCATGCGATACGTGTTGGCATGTGCCAATGGCACGTACGGCCATGTTGACCTAGTTGCAAGTCTTGCAAGCCTAGGGCGCTATATTTGGCGTGGGCCAAAGGCATAGCGGCTTGGAAATATGGCCTGCGATACGTGTTGGCATGTGCCAATGGCACGTACGGCCATGTTGACCTAGTTGCAAGTCTTGCAAGCCTAGGGTGCTATATTTGGCGTGGGCCAAAGGCATAGCGGCTTGGAAATATGGCCTGCGATACGTGTTGGCATGTGCCAATGGCACGTACGGCCATTTTGACCTAGTTGCAAGTCTTGCAAGCCTAGGGCGCTATATTTGGCGTGGGCCAAAGGCATAGCGGCTTGGAAATATGGCCTGCGATGCGTGTTGGCATGTGCCAATGGCACGTACGGCCATGTTGACCTAGTTTCAAGTCTTGCAAGCCTAGGGCGCTATATTTGGCGTGGGCCAAAGGCATAGCGGCTTGGAAATACGGCCTGCGATACGTGTTGGCATGTGCCAATGGCACGTACGGCCATGTTGACCTAGTTGCAAGTCTTGCAAGCCTAGGGCGCTATATTTGGCGTGGGCCAAAGGCATAGCGGCTTGGAAATATGGCTGCGATACGTGTTGGCATGTGCCAATGGCACGTACCGCCATGTTGACCTAGTTGCAAGTCTTGCAAGCCTAGGGCGCTATATTTGGCGTGGGCCAAAGGCATAGCGGCTTGGAAATATTGCCTGCGATGCGTGTTGGCATGTGCCAATGGCACGTACGGCCATGTTGACCTAGTTGCAAGTCTTGCCAGCCTAGGGCGCTATATTTGGCGTGGGCCAAAGGCATAGCGGCTTGGAAATATGGCTGCGATACGTGTTGGCATGTGCCAATGGCACGTACGGCCATGTTGACCTAGTTGCAAGTCTTGCAAGCCTAGGGCGCTATATTTGGCGTGGTCCAAAGGCATAGCGGCTTGGAAATATGGCCCTGCGATACGTGTTGGCATGTGCCAATGGCACGTACGGCCATGTTGACCTAGTTGCAAGTCTTGCAAGCCTAGGCCGCTATATTTGGCGTGGGCCAAAGGCATAGCGGCTTGGAAATATGGCCTGCGATGCGTGTTGGCATGTGCCAATGGCACGTACGGCCATGTTGACCTAGTTGCAAGTCTTGCAAGCCTAGGGCGCTATATTTGGCGTGGGCCAAAGGCATAGCGGCTTGGAAATATGGCCTGCGATACGTGTTGGCATGTGCCAATGGCACGTACGGCCATGTTGACCCTAGTTGCAAGTCTTGCAAGCCTAGGGCGCTATATTTGGCGTGGGCCAAAGGCATAGCGGCTTGGAAATATGGCCTGCGATACGTGTTGGCATGTGCCAATGGCACTTACGGCCATGTTGACCTAGTTGCAAGTCTTGCAAGCCTAGGGCGCTATGTTTGGCGTGGGCCAATGGCATAGCGACTTAGAAATATGGCTTTGTTGCCATGGTGCGCAAGGTGCGGCTTGGTTTGGCATTGTTGCCATGGTGCGCAGGTGCGGCTTGGTTTGGCATTGTTGCCATGGTGCGCAGTATGCGGCTTGGTTTGGCATTGTTGCCATGGTGCGCAGGTGCGGCTTGGTTTGGCATTGTTGCCATGGTGCGTTTGATATGCGGCTTGGTTTGGCATTGTTGCCATGGTGCGCAGATATGCGGCTTGGTTTGGCACTTGTTGCCATGGTGCGCAGTGGTGCGGCTTGGTTTGGCATTGTTGCCATGGTGCGCAGATATGCGGCTTTGTTTGGCATTGTTGCCATGGTGCGCAAGATATGCGGCTTGGTTTTGGAATTAGGGTTACGTGTTGAAAACCCTAATCGGTATTTTGAAAAAATACCCCTATTAATTGTTTACACTTGAGTTAAATGCTCTTAGTTAATGTGTTGCGGGTAACACTAGGTCATGGGGTTTTACGATTTTATCCCTTGTCTAAAAACCACCATCAACATTAAGTCCCCTGCTTAGCTCGGAACAGGGGCTTTGTTGCGAGGTAAGCATAAGATGGTGACAAACTATAATCAGCAAACCGTAAAGAAAATTGAAGGAGGCTTGTCTGACCTTTTATAAATAGGATTTGGCATCCTTGCCTCTGGTAGTTTTGCACAAATCGGGAGGCTGGCACAATTGGTGGGCCTGGTGCAGCTCGGGCGACGTTGGGAAGTTGGCGTGAATTGGGAAAATGAGTGTGCTAGCTGGTGGGACCGGCGCAAAGTGTAGAAACCGTGCGTGCTTGCAGGCGTGACTTGTGTGGCCATTGGAAGGTCGGCGCAATTGGTGGGGCCGGTGCAACTTGGAAACCGTGCTTGCAGGCGTGACTTGGGCGGCATTGGGAAGTCGCACCCTTTGTGGGCCCGTTTCTTACACGCGTGATTTTGGTAAAAGGGAAATCCTTCCCTATTTCAAAGTCTTTCACGCCTATATATATATATATATATATAAAGCCCCTTTTTCCCCATCCTGCGCTTTATTCTTTCCTCTTTTCATACTAGCGGCAAAGAGAAACCGGCTTCCAGGTATGTCTTCGAGTACTTTTCTCTCTTTTTTTTTTTTTCTTTTCACGTAGGTGTAAACCTTAAGAATAGGCGCTTCCCACAATCCTTGCATATGATTTCTTGGTGTGCCTCTTGTAGAAAATATTGTATGTATGCAACCAAGGGAAATAATGCATATATTGTTTGAACCCGTAGGAAATATTGCATATATGAATTTTCGGTCCTGAAAGAAATATTTGAACCACTGAAGAAAATACTTTGCGTGTGTATTTTGAACCCGTAGAGGATGCTCCGTATATAATTCTCGAACAGAAGAAAGATACTCGTATACACACTTGTACCCGTATAGAATGCCGCGTATATAGTCTCGAACTCGAAGAAAATATCTGCGTGTATAGTCTTGAACCCGAATAAAATACTGTGTATATAGTCTTGAACCCGAATAAAATACCCGAATAAAATCGTGTATATAGTCTTGAACCCGAATAAAAATCTTTGTGTATATAGTCTTGAACCCGAATAAAATACGTCCTCCTTCCCCTTTTTTTTTTTTTTTTTTGTTGTTGGTACGATTATGTGTCGGGAGATAACTTCGTCTTTCTCCGTTTGTTTTGTATGAGATATCTTATTACCAAATTTTTATGAAGGAATTTGATAAGATGTTACTGAATCAAATTTCACTTCGTCGAAGGATGCTCATAATTCCAAACCGAACCCAGAGGATGAATTCTTCACTAGAGCCCTCGCCCCCGCTCGGAAGAATCACCCAGGTTTCGTCCCAATTTTGCTAACCGCTGGTGAGGATGAAAGGAAGACACGTTCGGTTTGCCGGGAGAGCACCATTCGGTTTGTCTTCATAAAGGGGTGTATTCTTCTTCCAACATTGACTTGAGGATGTGTCAAAGCCCATTGCGTTCTTTTGATAGATGGGTTGAGTTCATGGTGAGCAAGGAGCATATAAATACCAACTTGACTCGAGCGTAGGTCATTGATGTTGTCAAGACTTGGTAAATCTCAGATTAGGAAGGATATCCCGAGGCTTGGTTGCTTTCATCTCCGGATGGTGTTCGGACACCCATACAATCATATGTAGATGGGGCGAGATAACTTTCTCCTTGGAGAGTGTGGCCCTCTTCTTTGAACCTTCCAGAATCGGGAATCTTAAAATCCAATTATCTCGAAAGTGAGGTGAAGATGCGGGATGACCTGGCCGCTAAGTTGGGGATTTTGCTCGGAAAGACTCCATTGCGAAGTCGAAGGATTGCCAGGAAAGAGGATGAAAGGTGCCCTTACGGTTGGTGGATATCTCAATGGTTTTCGGACGAGTTGGAGCACGAGCAGAAAGCGGTGATCTTCATGTCGCCGCATTTTTGGCTCTCTGGTTGTCCAGAGACATTTTTGATGTGATTCGGCAAGAAAGGAATAAGACTAGGAGTTGTTAGCGATTCTTTGTGAAGTTGGCAAAGGGTGAAGTTCTTCCCATTGGCAAGATGTTCCTTGGTTCCCCTGTATGTGCATCTGAATCACCTAGTTGCGAACATGCAAGTTTCGAATGGTTTCATGAAAGTGGATTCATATGTGCACGTTGCTTTTCTGCAAGTCTGGCTATGGGAGCACTTTGAGAAGTATGCTCCGAAACCGCTGCCTTCGCTTCCCGTGAGTTGGGGTGGCTCCCGAATTCTTCGATGGGTGAACAGGCGTCCAAGAGTTGGCGTGAGCTTGGTTAGTTTTCTTGATAAGTTGCATGAAATCAATTTTCGTCCATGGGGGCGGTCCATAAGTCGGTGACTCAAATTGACACTTTTGCTTACGCTCCGCTCATGTCTTTGTCTTGATGACGATTTGAGCGTTGGTGAAAACTTGTTCATTCAAAGCTGCTTGCCCGGTTATATGCCGTCTTTCTTCGTGGGGTCTTTCAGATAGCTGCTTACAATATTGACCGTCTTTGCTCGTCACATGGGTTTCGATCAAGGGGTGCCTCTTGTTTACCGGCCGGTGATCCCTAAGGATTCATTGCGTGTCGCCCTTGACGCTTGATGCCCTTAAGCCGGGTATCCGTCTTTCCTTCTTTCAAATGGGAAGAGTAACTCCGACGACCTTCGGCTATAATGAGTTTTGGTGCAACGAGTTTACTATGATCCTAGATTTTGTGAATAACGTGGTGGAAAACGTTCGTTGCAAACCTTCCCAGTGATTCGAAGGAGTATCCAATGTTGAGAAATCCCAAGTGAAAGTTGCCTAGTAATTCGGAAAGCCCCAGGCCAAGGAACGGAGAACGAAGAATCGTCTTTGGCGGGTTCGGACGGTTTCACAAGATCCTCCCACGGCCCTTGTGTCTTTCAGTTCTTCCAATAACCAGGTATGTGTCGCCTCTTCATTGGTTTGTCTCAAAACACGTGAATTTGGTGAGAATATGTGTCTTCGGAGGGCTTCGGTAGTGTTAATGCTTTATTTGCTCTTGCACGTTGCCGTGGAGACGGCAATTTCTTCAAAGAACTCCAGAAAGATTGAGCCTTCTCATAGCGATGATGAGTCGAGAGAGAAGAAGGTTCAACGAGTGAGAGTGATTCCTCAAAGACTGGTTGTTTCGGGAAGTGGTTCGGTGAGTTTCGCACTTCTTTTCTTTCTTCTTTTGTTTCCTCTTTTGGTAAATATCCGACTCAAGTTCGCGGGAGGAATCCGGTTCGGAGGATGACTGCGGGGTAGAGCCGCATGAAAACTTGCCTTTGGTGACCACCATTGGTGACTTGGAGATGAGCGTTAGCCAATTGCCGGGCACGGATGTGGTTCAAACGGTGGATGATTCTCACGATAGTTCTTTGTCGTAGACATGGAAGAAGACCCTCTGCGAGTAGTGAGGCCAGTGTGCGGGCGCCATTTTGATCCCCGTACTTGGTTCCTTATCCAGGTCATGTCTTTGGTTGGCGGCTTGGCGTGCCGACTAAGCATGAGGCGTTGTACACAGAATCTGGGAGAAGCACGGGCATATGGCTACAACCAAGAAAGTCACTAGTCGATTTTGCGCTGGTTAAGCGTGTGGAAGAGGCTTTATCTTCCATTGAGGACATGCGTGAGGTGACTGGTCACACCGTTTCTGAAGACGTTATTGCCGACTGGGAGCACCATCGTGACGTGTGCGTAGAAAAGGAGTTCAACACTTCGTGGTTTGTCAAAGGCCTTGCCGAGATCCAAAAGTTGAAAGATGCAGCAATCGAAAGCCTTTCCGCTGAGGAGATTGCACGACAGGAGATGGAACTCGAAAAGCTTTCCAAGATATTGACTATGAAGAGAGCGGCTCTTGAAGACGCGAAGTTGACTTTCTCCAAAAAGAGCAGACTTCTGTTGGATGATTTTCCTTGAACGTTTCTCCGTTAAACTTTCATTTAGGTTTTTTTTTTTTTTTGAAAGACATATTGGATGTCTGGTTCAAAACTTGACCTTTGATAGACAGCTGGTAGCTTTTAGGGTATTGGATTATTTCGGGATGAATGGTTACGATAATATGACTCGATTATGTTTTGGGAAAGGAATATTGCTTTTATGAAAGTGTGTGCTAGCAATAGGCACAAGACTCGTAGTATGACGGTTTTACTAAGGACCTAGAAATAGATCGTATATCTTGTGCGGTCTAAATTTACTCACTTCATAGGTTTTGTGAACACGCCCCTCTCCGTGTAAAGGCGGCCTTGCTGGTAGCATCGCCAGTTAGTCCCCAATTGCTGGTAGCGTATTCAGCGAGTCTCCAGCTTTCTGGTGTAGTTTTAATCAACTGATAACCGTGTTGTCTGGCAGTTGAGTCGGACTGAGTCGCAAGTCCCCAATCGCTGGTAGCATCTTTAACGAGTCCCCAGTTTTCAAGTGTAGTTTTACAACTGGTAACTGGGGCGTCTAGCAGTTGAGTCGGATCGAGCGGTAGCATCTTCGGCAAGTCCCCAGTTTTCTCGTGTAGTTTTACAACTAGTAACCGGGTTGTCTGGTAGTTGCGTCGGATTGAGTCGCCTTCCCCCACCATCTTGACATCCGGGGTCGAAGAACGAGATCGTGATCCGACATTGTAGCCGATAGATTAATCCTCCCATTTGTGGTCGCCAATTGTTTATGGGTAAAAATCGTTTCTGCCAATTTCAGTAAATTCGGTAG
Organism: Papaver armeniacum; assembly: GCA_023531295.1. Lineage (NCBI taxonomy): Eukaryota > Viridiplantae > Streptophyta > Magnoliopsida > Ranunculales > Papaveraceae > Papaver > Papaver armeniacum. Next base: position 259,240 of record JAJJWW010016293.1, read on the forward strand.
GTGAGTGAGAAACTGGTTCAAACCCTAAACAAATGTCCTGCACGTGAGCACTTTATAGATTCGAGAGATCAATCTGTACAAGTCCGGCCTAAACCAAGAAATGGTCGTTCCAGACTTGCTTCGGTCACAAAGTGGAGGAGAAGGGTTGATTTGGGGAGGAAGCAAAGAAAGGTGTTGAGGAGAGTAGTATCTCGACTTGTATCAGAAAGTGGAAGCTTAGGAAGCTTGCAAGAGATGAAAACTTTTGGGAGAGCTTGCAAAGTTGCCTTTACGAGAGTGTAGTATTTTTCTCCGACCGAGACTTGTTGTCTGGTGGAAATAGGTAAGACCTATTTATACAAGTCGAGATTTGAAACGTACCCTGACCTCATGAAGGAAGAGAGTAAAGGGTGAAATAATGGTAGGAGGTGGTAACCGCATGGTGTTAATGGGTGAAAACGTTTTCACCATTATTTCCTCTTTTATTTGACCGCTTTATTCCTTTTCACGCTTTCTTAATGTGAGCGTAGTGTACGCTGCATCTTTGTGACCGCCAAACCAAAACCCTAGAAAGCATCCCCGGTTTGTGTTGATGTCTCGAGTGTTGGTTGCATCTTGCGTGCAAGTGGTGCTGCTAGGGACGCATGTGGCATGTGCCAATGGCATGCACCTGCGTAAGTGGAATGCCTGCTAGTGGCGTGTTGCACCTCGAGCAAGTGGTAATGCCTTGGTGGTAGGTTGCTGGTTGGCGTTGTGTGGCGTGTGTGTTTGGCATGTGCGGAATGCCTTGTTGGTAGGTTGCACGGTTTGCAAGTTAGGCTACCAGCGTGTGTGTTTGGCATGTGCCAATGACATGTACGGCCATGTTGACCTAGTTGCAAGTCTTGCAAGCCTAGGGCGCTATATTTGGCGTGGGCCAAAGGCATATCGGCTTGGAAATATGGCATGCGATACGTGTTGGCATGTGCCAATGGCACGTACGGCCATGTTGACCTAGTTGCAAGTCTTGCAAGCCTAGGGCGCTATATTTGGCGTGGGCCAAAGGCATAGCGGCTTGGAAATATGGCTGCGATACGTGTTGGCATGTGCCAATGGCACGTACGGCCATGTTGACCTAGTTGCAAGTCTTGCAAGCCTAGGGTGCTATATTTGGCGTGGGCCAAAGGCATAGCGGCTTGGAAATATGGCCTGCGATACGTGTTGGCATGTGCCAATGGCACGTACGGCCATGTTGACCTAGTTGCAAGTCTTGCAAGCCTAGGGCGTTATATTTGGCGTGGGCCAAAGGCATAGCGGCTTGGAAATATGGCCTGCGATGCGTGTTGGCATGTGCCAATGGCACGTACGGCCATGTTGACCTAGTTGCAAGTCTTGCAAGCCTAGGGAGCTATATTTGGCGTGGCCAAAGGCATATCGGCTTGGAAATATGGCCTGCGATACGTGTTGGCATGTTCCAATGGCACGTACGGCCATGTTGACCTAGTTGCAAGTCTTGCAAGCCTAGGGCGCTATATTTGGCGTGGGCCAAAGGCATAGCGGCTTGGAAATATGGCCTGCGATACGTGTTGGCATGTGCCAATGGCACGTACGGCCATGTTGACCTAGTTGCAAGTCTTGCAAGCCTAGGGCGCTATATTTGGCGTGGGCCAAAGGCATAGCGGCTTGGAAATATGGCTGCGCGATGCGTGTTGGCATGTGCCAATGGCACGTACGGCCATGTTGACCTAGTTGCAAGTCTTGCAAGCCTAGGGCGCTATATTTGGCGTGGGCCAAAGGCATAGCGGCTTGGAAATATGGCCTGCGATACGTGTTGGCATGTGCCAATGGCACGTACGGCCATGTTGACCTAGTTGCAAGTCTCGCAAGCCTAGGGCGCTATATTTGGCGTGGGCCAAAGGCATAGCGGCTTGGAAATATGGCCTGCGATACGTGTTGGCATGTGCCAATGGCACGTACGGCCATGTTGACCTAGTTGCAAGTCTTGCAAGCCTAGGGCGCTATGTTTGGCGTGGGCCAATGGCATAGCGACTTAGAAATATGGCTTTGTTGCCATGGTGCCCAGGGTGCGGCTTGGTTTGGCATTGTTGCCATGGTGCGCAGGGTGCGGCTTGGTTTGGCATTGTTGCCATGGTGCGCAGTATGAGGCTTGGTTTGGCATTGTTGCCATGGTGCGCAGGGTGCGGCTTGGTTTGGCATTGTTGCCATGGTGCGCAGTATGCGGCTTGGTTTGGCATTGTTGCTATGGTGCGCAGTATGCGGCTTGGTTTGGCACTGTTGCCATGGTGCGCAGGGTGCGGCTTGGTTTGGCATTGTTGCCATGGTGCGCAGTATGCGGCTTTGTTTGGCATTGTTGCCATGGTGCGCAGTATGCGGCTTGGTTTAGGAATTAGGGTTCTGTGTTGAAAACCCTAATCTGGTATTTTGAAAAAATACCCCTATTAATTGTTTACACTTGAGTTAAATGCTCTTAGTTAATGTGTTGCGGGTAACACTAGGTCATGGGGTTTTACGATTTTATCCCTTGTCTAAAAACCACCATCAACACCTACATCTTGCCTCTTCTCATGTCTTCTCTGCAAAGAAGAGAATGTCATGAGAACCAATATTTTGAAATGCCGCAATCGTTTGTTTTCCATCAATTTTTTGCTGACAAGATTCCGTGAATTTAGGAATGACTGTTTACACGTATCTAAAATTTCTCTTTTACCGGCACATTTAATGTTATCCGGTTACTCTTTTCTCGTCTATTTAAAGGAGAATTCCTTGTGAAAGCATTTCTTTTCTTTTACTTCGTCTTCTTCATCGTCTGCAACTTTTTTCTACTGTTTTTCTTCATCGTCTTCTTCATCATTTTTCTGCTACTATTCTTCTGCTAATGTTTCTATGGAGCCATCAAGGTTTGTTAATTTTGCTGAATTTGATCATCTTGTGACTGATCTCTCTTATTGAAGTTGTTTTATTCTGATATTGTTCTCCTTTTAATGACTCCCCTGCCATTTTTGTTTTAGCAAGAACAAATCTAGCACCAAGTTCACCATTGTGAACCCTAATATCTCCATGGGCTCGCAACCGAAATCCACTGCCACTAAAAGAAAGCCTGCGAATAGCAAGGTATTTAAGAAACATTTACTATTTTAATAACAATATTGTTGCCTCTGTTTCTTATTTAACTTGTAATTCGCAGGATGACAAAAATGTTGATAGGTCCCCCAAGAAGCCTCGCCGTTCTAAACCTGTTGCACCTGTTGTTTCCTTTCCTATATTCAAACTTACAACTCCTACTGCGAAATCTTCGCAAGATAATCCTACTGCTTCTTCCTGCGAAAATACCGTTGATGATAACACTCCTATGCCTGAATTTCTCATAGATCAAATCCCTCATAATGATCCCATTGCGAATGAGCCTATTTCTTCTTCCATTGTCAATGCCTCTACCATTTCTCCAGTCATTAATCTTCATGAGATTTCCTCTTCTCATGATATTCCTTTAACAAAAGATGACTCATCTCTTCCTTCTTCTATCGCCGTTACTTCCTTATCTGAGCAAATCCCTCTTACTAAAGAAAATTTGGAAGGAATATATGTGGCCTTCAAAGTTCTATCAGATATTGTGAACGATGTCAAGAAGACTTCTGTCGATCCTATCAAATCGATGTCTGCGAGATTTTGAGCAAACACCTTGGCCCTGATAGAATTTCGCAAACATCTTTGGAGCAAGAAATTAATATTTTGAAGAATGATCTCCAAACTATGACTGCAAAGTGTAATATTCTCCAACTTGAGAATCAAAAACTTCAAAATGTTTCGCTGGATCGTGATAATCTTCGCAAGAAGAATGAAGAATTGAAAGGTATACTCTTACCTCTGTATAATTATTATTATTATTATTATTATTATTATTATTTTGAACCAAGAGCCCTTGTTCGCCCTTCAAGCTTTAAACCAGAAGTGAAAAATGGAGATATACCAGGTGGAATCTACTGTTGAAGAAGTTCGAGTTGATAGAGATGCTTGGATGGAGCAATATAACCAATTAGATAATCTTCATACATACTCTGTTGATCAAATAGATAATCTTTCTAAAGAAAATGCTGACTTAGTACAGGAACAAGGCTCGTTAAGTAATGAATTATCTCGCCTTTCTTACTCTTTGACTAAAGCTAATCTGGAGTTGGAAACTTTATCAGATGAGAATGGAATTCTTTCTCAAGAGAAGCGAACTCTGTTAAACAAGGTGGCGATTTACTCGCAACAATCTGATGTTTGTCAAAAATTATGTAAAGAACAAGAACAATCTCTTTGCTCGTTGAGAAATCAACTTGAAGAAGTTACTGCCGAGAAGGATAAACTTATTCAGGGTAGAATAATCTTAAGTGTAAAGGCAAACCAATTCAAGGATCAATGTTCCAAGTTAGAAAAGTCCAACTCTTCCCTTGCGAAAGAAAATGCCTTACTTGTTTCCAACGAAAAAAGCTTGCGATCTCGACTGAAAGGTTTAATTGGAGATAATTTTGACAATGCCATGGATCATTTGGAGAATAGTTGTTCGGATTTAATCCAATATCTTACTCATGAGAAGGAAGGTAGTCATATTATTTGACTACCTTAATATATTTATTTATTATCTTGTGATATTTTCCTTGCGAAGTCCAAAAATCGAATAATTTTCTATGTTCTTTTCTTTTGCAGAATCTTTGAGAAAAATCTTCATTATTCTATTGCCACTCTAAAGTCTCGACTATTCAAAATTCGCAAAGAAAATGGAATACTCATTGCTTCCCTTGCTCGCTCTCGCGATCGTGCGAGAAAAGAAGATTCAATTATATGTCCGATTTGTAAAGATATAGAGAGTAGAAATCATCGTAAAAGCACTCCTTCGTCAATTTCATCTTAAGGCCGAAGTTCTTGTGAATGATGTTCTACTATCTAAATCTCTTGATCTTGTATGTGTCGAACCTCTGGAAGTAAGCGACGATGAAGTTCTTAATTCTCCTGACAGCGATTTTGACTACAATAGTGGCGAAGAGATCGCAAATGAAGAGACAATCCCTCCTAGTAAAATTGTCAATGATGATTTGGGTGAGAGAGGATCTGGTGGAAATATAATAAATGGAGAAAATATGGATAAAGTTGCTGAAGAAAGCCCAGTATCTTCTTCTGGTGAAAAAAACTGATATTTGAGAATTGACTTTCTCTTGTAATCTTTCATCTTGTACTGTTACTTCTTTATGTACTTCAATCATCTTTTTGATGTGTTCATCTGCTTATTATTACTCTTTCTTTCAATGAGTATAATTTTTGGTATTTAATAATTGCTATTTTTTTTTCCATTATCTTTATTTATGTTGAAATTCATCATTACGACAAGATCGCAGGACGTCTTTACATTTTCGTGTAATGACCCATTGATCTTGCCTTATCATTGTTTTTGTGTGGTCTTATTTTTCCTTCCTAGTTAAAGGTCTTATTTTGCCACCCCTTATTTTTGCGTCAATATGATAGGCCTAAATATTCTTGCGAACATAAAGCCCCATGACATTGCCGTCTTGCGACAAAATCGCAGGACGTCCTTACACTTTCATGTAACGACCCATTGATCTTGTCTTATCATTTCTTTAGTATTTTTGCCTCTGCAGGATATTTCTTTTGCGACAATATGACAGGCCTAAATGTTCTTGCGAACGTAAAGCCCCATGACATTGCCGTCTTGCGACGAAATCGCAGGACGTCTTTACACTTTCATGTAAAAACCCATTGATCTCGTCTTACCCTCGCGTTAGTATTATTTCCTCTTCAGGATCATCGCACAAATATGACAAGCCTAAATTTTCTTGCGAAAATAGAGCCTCATGACATTTGCATCTTAAGACACTTATAAGCTCCCTAATGGAGGGTGCCGCCCTTATCATCTCCCTGGTTGCCCCTTCAAGGAGGCGTACATCGGCCATACAAGACTAGCTCCTCCCATCCGGTCTTAACAACAACCAGTTGTTTTGGCAGCCTCTTATCCCTTATACCTATAGGGCTTATGGTTACGAGACTGCACCCTAAGTGGAGTTTTCTTCGGGCCGAGTGCAGCATGTGCCAAGAATGGCCGAGACACTTCAAATGCCCCAGGCACTCTTGGCTCAACCGTGTACCTCGGCGCCTTGGTCATACACTGACTCCTTGGAAGAGACCCTCGGTCGTCCAACCAGGGTATAACCTTATATATATAGTTGGAAATCCAAGGTATCTTCCCCGGATGGGCTTTATTGACCCCAAATTTTCATGACTCAGGTTCCAGGGGCGGTGTAACCTTTTCCCTAAGCCATGTCAAGAGATACCCCCTTATATGACGCACTTTAGGTCTTACATTTGCCTCTTGCGAAATATCATTCGCGAACTAGGGTGTACGCCATAAAGGTTCGTCCCATTCACTCATTCATTCATTTCAATCAATTCGTTCAATCATTCATTTTTGATTATCTCTTGTTATTTTATTTGCGAGATATTCGCACATTCCTTCTTTATTTTATGCAATTTCGCAATCAATCTGTCGCAAGAATTTTTCATATGAATTCATTTCATTTCATCCATTCAATATTTCGCAACCTATTATTTCCCTTCCATCTTCTATGGATAATATTTCTTGAGATATAATCTATTCCACGGTCTATTCAATCTTTGGCCCATATCTTTGCCTTCAGGATCCATTAACCTATATGCCCCTGTTCCAACTATCTCCTTGATGATATAAGGTCCATCCCACTTTTTTGCCAACTTGCCACCACTTTCTCGCTGATATATTGGTGTTTCTCGCAATACCATATCACCTGATTGAAATTCGCGAGTCTTGACACGTTTGTTATATTCTCTGGCCAATCTTCGCTGATAATTCTCCATATGTTGTAGTGCTCTTTCTCTCTTTTCTTCTAATTCATCTAATTTAACCAAAATGTTACCCGCACTAAGATTTTTCTCCCAAGCTTCTCTCTTTGTTGTTGGAATAATAACTTCTGTCGGAAGTACAACTTCAACTCCATAAGTTAGACAAAATGGTGACATTCCCGTAGCTTCTCGCCTTGTTGTATTGTAAGCCCATACTGGATTATGTACTTGTTCACACCATGCCCTATTATGTCCTTCTAACTTTATCTTTAGTATATCTGCGATTGTTTTTTTTGTTGCTTCCGCCTGTCCATTGGCCTGCGGGTATAAAGGAGTTGATTTCCCACATTTATTTGAAATGCATTAAGCAGCAATTCTATATTTTGTCCCTCAAACTGTTTCCCATTGTCAGATACCAACTGTGCTGGAATTCCAAATCTGCATATTATGTTTTCGAATATGAAAGTAAAAATATCTTTATCGCGAATGTGTTGTACCGCTTTTTATACGCCCACTTTGTGAAATAATCTGAGCGACAATCGATATCTCCTCCGCCCTGTACCTGGTAAAAATGGTCCTACAATATCTAATCCCCACTTTCCAAAAGGCCATACACTTGTTTAAGAGGTTAATGGTGCTCCTGGTGCATGTATTTTCTTTCTGTGTCTTTGACAATCTTCGCAACGTCTTGATATTTTTTTCGCATCTTCATGCATATATGGCCAATAATAGCCTTGCATTTTTGCCTTATGTGCTAAAGACCTTCCGCTACTATGATTGCCAGCATCCCCACTGTGTAACATTTTTAACACTGCTTCTCCTTCTTTTCGTGTTAAACATCTAAGCGAGGGTCCATTAAAGGATCTTCGGTACAATACCCCGTCTCTTAATTCATAATTTGTTGCACGGCTTTTTAATTTGTGCATCTCTAATCTATTTCTTGGTGTTTCTCCTTTCATTAGATAAGCATGAAGTTCTGTCCTCCAATCCTAGCAATGGGGTATTTGTGTTTCATCTTCTATGAGCATTACTTCTGCTTCTTACTCTTCCTCTTTGTTGATTGATGGTGATAGAAGTGTCTGTATTTTTATGCATCTCGCAGATGAATCTGTCATCATACTTGATATAAAAGCAAAAGCATCTGCGAGTCTATTGTCTTTTCTTGATATGTGTCTCCACTTTATTTTTGGTATCTTCGCTGACAATTCTTCAACAAGCTTTTTGTATTTTTTCAAGGATGCTTCATTTGTAGTATACTCTTCTTTTATCCGGCGAATAGCTAACTGAGAATCACTGGTAACTCTTACATTCTCCAACTTCATTTCTATTGCAAATCGCAAAGCATGTACTATAGCTTCATACTCTGTTTCATTGTTGGTAGATGCAAATTCCAATCTGAAAGAGAAAGCCATTTTATTGCCTTCTGGCGAAATTATAATGATCCCAATTCCGTTACCTTCTCCATTTGACGATCCATCTACCAATATTTCCCATCTGTTTGGCTCAGTTAATAAATCCCTTGGATTTCCATGTTCTTCTTCTATATCCATCATTTCTTCCTTTGCTTCATCCTCTTCCAATGGAAATTCTGCTAAAAAAGTCTCGCAATAACTTGTGATTTAGGTGAGGATAACACTTCATATTTGAGTTTGCAATGACTTACTTGAGCATTCCATCTTTCAACCCTTCCTGACCTTTTTGAATTTTTCATTACTGACTCAATTGGTACTTTTGTCATTACCTTTACCGTGTGTGCTTCGAAGTAGATGCGAAGTTTAAACGTTGCGTAAACTAATGCCAAAATTAATTTTTCAATTTTTGAATAATTTTTCTCTGCGGCATTGAATGTTTTGCTGATGTAATAGATTGGTTTTTCCACACCTGCGTCCATTCGCAATAATACTGCACTTAGTGCATGCGAGGTTGTCGCGAGGTAAATTAGTAATTCTTCCCCTGGCTCTGCTTTTTGTAAGATTGATATATCCATTAGATGTTCTTTTATTCCTTGTAACGCCTTTTCACATTCATCTGTCCATCTAAATTTCGCTCCCTTTTTAAGTATGTTGAAAAAATGCTTGCACTTATCAGATGATCGCGAGATGAATCTTCCTAGCGAAGCTAATAGTCCATTTAACTTTTGCACATCTTTCATTGTTGCTGGTGTCGGCATATCGCGAATTGCTTGTACTTTCTCCGGATCAACTTGTATTCCTTCTTTTGACACAATGTATCCTAAAATTTTTCCAGATGCCACTCCAAAGGTACATTTTTCTGGATTTACTTTGATGTTGAAATATCTCATTTGTTCAAAAATTTCCTTCAAATCTCGTACATGATCTTTTGCTTCTTTGCTTTTTATTAACATGTCATCCACGTATACCTCTAGTGTTTTATGTATCCATTGTTCGAACAATTTCTCTACCATCCTTTGATACGTTGCACCGGCATTTCGCCGACCAAATGGCATTTTTGTGTAACAATATAATCCTCTTGGAGCGAAAAAGGCAGTATGCTCTTGGTCTTCTTCAGCGAGAGGAATTTGATTGTATCCCTTATATCCATCAAGAGAGGATATCCTTTCATTTCCTGCTGCTGATTCAACCATCTGCGGAATATCTGGCAAGGGAAAACTATCTTTTGGACAAGCTTTGTTTAGATCGGTAAAATCTATGCAAATTCTTATTCCTTTTTTCTTCTTTGGAACTACGACCATATTTGCTATCCATTCGGGATATTTTGCTTGTCTAATAATTCCGGCATCAAGCATCTTCTGTAACTCTTCTTCTATTTGAGGATGATATGTTGTTGCAATTTTTCTAATTCTTTGCTTGAATGGTCTTGCATTTTTATCAATCTCTAATTTATGGCACGCTAAAGATGGATCTATTCCAGGCATCTCATCCATATCCCATGCAAAAATGTCTTTATAATCTCGCAACAAATCAATAGTCTTTCTTTCCTCATCTGCCTCCATTTTAGTCCCAATTTTTAACATCTTGGGTTCTTCTTGGTTCCAATATTCACTTCCTTTGTTGGTTCTCTTCCATGCAGTGTAGATAGCCTTCGGTTCTCCCATGGGCGTTGGTCCTTTTACTTCCTTCGCGAGATCATTCTCTTCACCACATATTCCTTTTCCTTCTTCCGCTCTTATCATGTAAGTTCTAAATTCTTCTTCCTTTTTCGCTGCTTTTGCCATCTTCTTGCGATCTTTTCGCCTCTTCACCTGTTCTTCATAATGTTTTACTTAGATTTGATGATATATTCTTCCTTTATCGGTATCTCCTCTGATTTCGCCAATTCCACTCGGTATAGGAAATTTGACACATTGATGAAATGTTGATGCTACAGCTTTTATTGCATGTATCCATGGTCTTCCCAACAGCATATTATATGGTGATTCCATATCCACTACACATAGTGTCACATGTGTTTCAATTTCTCCCAACAAAATTCGTATTTTTATTTCCCCTTTAGGTTTTGTTATTGATTTGCCGAAACCATAGATATGATATGTTGCGGAAGTCATTTCTTCATCCTTGTATCCTAATTTTTTATACGCATGATAAAACATTATATTCACAGAACTCCCTGTATCCACCAAAGTTCTATTTATTGCCCATTCTTCCACTGTTTTTGTTAATTTTCCTTCTTCTTTGCTTGCACTTATCGTAATCACTAGTGGAGATGTGTGATTTAAATTCTCTCCTGATATCTCCGTTCTTTGTGAATATAATTCTCTGCTTTTTCCCATTCTTTCAAGGGTAACACCTTCTCTGCTGTTATAATTTTCTTTCCTTCAAAATCTCTTTTGTGTACTCTCCCTCTGATACTTTCATGAAATTCATTAACCATTGATTTTGTAATCATATTACATTCCAATTCTCCATCACTATCTTTGATTCTGATTTCCTCCAATTTATCCATCATACTCTTGATTTGAACAATTTTAGTGACAATATCCAATTTCTTATCTTCAATCTCCCTGTTTCTAGTGCCAATATGTAGTTGCAGGAAATCCTACACTACACCCCTCACAATAATCCGCACAACTAAGACATTTGAAGATGAATAACAATGATTTTATTGATTAATTCCTTGAATATTTACAAGATAAAATAGAAAGAGCTAAAGAAATTACAATCACCACAAACTTTCTCTCTCCTAATGACTTGTCTAACACTCCGAAAAAAGATCTCCTTCACAACAGGTTTATTCAACTCTTTATATAGGGTAGTACACAATGGATGACAGCTAAGTTGTCCTTTATTTTCGGGAATGACTTGCGAAATATCGCAAGTGTACAAACATATAATCTCTCAGCTCTCCTAAACTTCGCTAGGTATTCACACCTTTCTCGTGTTTTGGTTGTCGTCATTCATTGTGTCATTTATATTACTCTTCTGCGACGCCCTCGCAATGCTGTTGTTTATTGATCTCGCGAAGTATTGATGTCGCGATATTCTGATCCTACAAAAAGAATCATCCTTAGAATGATAGACCAAGGGAAACTAAATCAATTTCTAAAAAATCAACCTCAATCTCAACCATTACCAACACCGCCAGAAGTTCACAGAGTAAACACAACAAAAGGAGGAGAAACGTTTGTGATAGAGGTTGGAGCGAAAGCCAAGAATTTGTCTTGCAACTCTATTGTACATTAGCACAGGACAGTAGAAGATTTTCATGATAGTGTTATCAGTAGGGTTTTCGCAAGAGATGCTGATAATAGAAAAATAATGAACATCGCGAAGACATCGCCACTAAAGCAATGGCAAAAGCAGATTATTTCTTTTACCGCAGAAGAAGTACCTGAGGGTGGAGAGTGCATGACAACCCATTAGTGGTAAGATTGGAGATTAACCCAAAACCTGTCGATGATGAAGATGATGAGGCAGAAAATTCATGGGCAACCAATAGAATCTTAATTGATACTGGAAGCTCTGTAAATATCCTTTTTTATCATACTTACAAGACTATGGGAGGGAAGGACGAAGATCTAATACCTTCAACTTATAAGATCTATGGTTTCAACGGTACTGCCAACAAGCCTAAAGGAGAAGCTTATATGCGAATACCACTGATAGGATTATCAACTGAAATTTTGTTCTGCATAGTCGATGTGGAATCTCCATATAACACATTGATTGGGCGACCTTGGTTACATGAAATTATGGGTGTAGCATCGACTTATCACCAGTGCATCAAATTTCCTCATCCCACTGGTGTCGGAGTCATAAAAGGAGATTTGGTTGAGGGACAGAAGTGTTATGAAGTTGATGTGGAGTCTTGCGAGAAAAGAGCTGCTCAGAAGAAGAACTGGAAGCAAAACATCAAAAATGAACAAAGAACGGAAAGACTAATGGTGGACGCAATAGAGGTGAGAGAAAAAAAGTACGTTGCGAAACCTGTGCCTGAAGGAAGTTGGAGATTGCGATGATTTCGCAAAAGGGAAGGTAGTATTAGGAAATTTGAATAATGAAGAAGCAGAGAGCAACATAAGTAAGAAGCGAAAGGAGTTAATGATTGATTGTAGACTTGCGAAAGAATTTGAATGATAAAAACAGGTTGAAGATGCAAAGACTGTGATAATCGAAAAAAGAATACGCGAAGCTTTCGCAGGAATTTGAATGATAAAAACAGGTTAAAGATGCAAAGACTGTGATAATCAAAAAAAGAATACGCGAAGCTTTCGCAGGAATTTGAATGATAAAGATAGGTTGAAGATACAAAGATTATGATAATCTTTAAAAAAAAAAAAAAAAAAATATATATGCGAAATTCTCGCAGAAATGATGACAAGAAACAATCTAAAATCAATGAAATATCAGAATGGGACGAACCTTCTATGGCGTACACCCTAGTTCGCGAATCCAAATTTCGTAAGAGGCAAATGTAAGACCTCAAGTACGTCATAAAAGGGGGTATCTGTTAACATGGCTCAGGGAAAAGGTTACACCGCCCCTGGAACCTGGGTCATGGAGATTTGGGGTCAACAAAGCCCATCCAGGAGAGATACCTTGGATTCCAACTATATATATAAGGTTATACCCTGGTTGGACGACCGAGGGTCTCTTCTAAGGAGTCAGCGTATGATCAAGGCGCCGAGGTACACGGTTGAGCCAAGAGTGCCTGGGGCATTTGAAGTGTCTCGGCCATTCTTGGCAAGTCTTGGCATATGTTGCACTTGGCCCGAAGAAAACTCCACTTATGGTGGGTTTGTTTGCAGAATTCATCGTTTCCAGGAATTTATAATCCCATGGGATTATATGGGAATCATGTAAATTCCTTGAGTGTTTGGTAACTCAATATAAATTCCTAAGATTTATAGAGTTTTCTTGTATTAAAGTCTTTGTACCGTTTGGCATTACCCTCAAATCTTAAAATTGCATATATATGGGATTTAGAGTCTAAAAAAAGTGGGTCAATAAATCCCTTGATAAGTTTCCCAGCAAATCTTAGGGGGGGAGGGGTCGGACTCCATATGGAGGATTTGCTGGAAAACTGAATCCCGTAGGAAACGTGATTCCAAGGATTCGGGCAACCAAACATACAGAGGGAAACGTAATTCCACCAAATCCCCTGGACCCATGAATTCCACCTTTAAAATTCTACATCCAAACCCACCATTAGGGTGCAGTCTCGTAACCATAAGCCATATAGGTATAAGGGATAAGAGGCTGCGAAAACAACTGGTTGTTGTTAAGACCGGATGGGAGGAGCTAGTCTTGTATGGCCGATGTACGCCTCCTTGAAGGGGCAACCAGGGAGATGCTAAGGGTAGCACCCTCCATTAGGGAGATGATAAGTGTCTTAAGACGCAAATGTCATGAGGCTTTATTTTCGCAAGAAAATTTAGGATTGTCATATTTGTGCGATGATCCTGAAGAGGCAATAATACAAAAGACAAAGATAAGACGATATCAATGGGTTAGTACATGAAAGTGTAAGGACGTCCTGCGATTTCGTCGCAAGACGACAATGTCATGGGGCTTATTTTCGCAAGAAAATTTAGTCCTGTCATATTTTCGCAATAAAATTATCCTGCGGAGGCAACAATACTAAGAAATGATAAGGCAAGATCAATGTGTTTTTGCATGATAGTGTAAAGACGTCCTGCGATTTTGTCGCAATGACAAGAGGTGGCGCAATAAGACCTTTAACTAGGAAGGAAAAATAAGACCACACACACAAAAAAAAATGATGAGATCTTGAAAACAACCAAGAAATATTCTCTCGCGAGAATTGACAGAATGATTGCTATGGATCGAGGCATGTTATCACCTAAAGGTTATTTGCTTAATCTTTCATTTGAAAACATATAACAGAGGCAAGTATGGGAATGAATAGATTGAGAATATGTTATTTACTTTCATATGATAGATTTACGCACTCACAATATATTGATTAATTATATTGCAAAAAAGAATTGCTTTTTTAACATGTGCAGAAAGGGACAACAAAAGTAGAATTTGTATTTGGAGATCCAAAAAACTTACAATAAGAGATTATAAAAATGGAAGATTAAAAGGATAAATGTACAGATGTTACAAAAAGAGAAAGAAGAAAATGGAGCTATTTTTTGTATGATTCTTCTTCTTCATCAGATCCTTCTACTTCATTATCTTCATAAGATTACTCTTCGCTAGCATCGCTATCAGAGATATCCAAATAAGGCATGTTCTCAGAAACTTCGTCAAGAAGACAAGGGTATAAAGAATGAGGGATACTATTTTCATCGCGGACTGTCTTAATAGTTTCATTGCGAAAGAGAACAGCATCATTTTTGAAGTTCGCCACAGTAATTTGTAGTTGCTTCTTCAACTTGGAATACTTGTCATTGCGAAGAGAAAAGTCCTTTGCAAGTTGTTCTTTTTCGGATTCAAGTTCTTCAATTCTTTTCTGAAATCTCTTCTCAGCCTCTGCGAATGTAGAGCAAGGAATCAGCAACTTGATGACAGCTTCATATATAATAAACAATTAAGTAAAGAAGAATAATCAACAACCTTCTTTATCATAAATCATATCCCTAATCAAGGCTCTGTGCTCAACTTGAAGGATAACATTAACACCTAAATTATTTCTGGCGTCATCTAGAATTTTCGCAGCCCAAGCGAACTCATCGTCACTGTTTATGAAAAGAAGGGAACAAAGTTGATTCTCTCTTTCGCTAAGAATAGTATTTTGCCGAATGGATTCATCCCGCTCAACTTGAACTTCAAGAAGAGTTTTTTTGAAATTTTGCTAATGCTTGGGCACCTTGGTTAGCAATGCGATCTTTGTCATCTATAAGATCACTAACCTTCTTCCTTAAAATACTAATTTTCTCTTGGGAACTAAGGTGTAGGTGTTTAAGTTGGTTGGCTAAACTTAAACTAGATCTATGATCAGCTTCTAAGAGACGAAATTTGGATTGAAGTTCATTTAGAGAAAGATGTTTGATTCTGTCATTTGAAAAGCTATTTAAAGAATCATTGAGATGGGCAAGAAGAGCATCGTTATCCATAGACTCAGGAAATGTGTGAAGAAGAATGGCTTCATCAGAAAGGTTATAAACATCTGCGAAAATGATAAGTCAGATAAAGAAAAATAAATGACAGAATAAAAGCAAGAAAAAGAAAAGAATTTTATACCATAAAGTTGTTGATTAACATTTTGAAGGCTAGATATCTTGTCCTTCTGAGAAGAAGACTCAACTTCCAATTGTTTGGTCTTTTCACGAAGAGTAGCAGTTTCATTTTCAAATTCTTTATCTCTCTTGCGAAGAGAAACAGCTTCATCTTCCAATTCTTCATTCTTCTTCTTAAGTTGAAGATTTTTATTCTCGAGACTGTTGCGCCTTTTATCGAGATCTGAGGCAACAACAAAGGAAGCTCTCCCAGACTATAAAGGAAAATAAAGAAATCGTTTAGACAAGGTTTATAACTGAAATCATGCAAGAAATAAGGAAATATAGACATACCAAGGCACTAAGTGCGTTTAGGAAACTGGGAGTGCTCTGGAAACTCCACGAAAAGAATCATCATCCTCTAGTAAGGGAGCATCGCAGATATTTGCGAGAGCTTCGCATGTGGCAGAAAAATGATCATCTCCAATTCCTTGCATAGAATCAGAGAAAACACTGGATAGTTGCGCCATAGCAGATTCAACTGGATGATTCTCCTTCGCAAGAGAGGTGTCAACATCATCATCATCTTCATCAGAGCTCTCACTGGATTGAGGACTGGAACGAGAAGAAGAATGGAGTTTCTGTTTTTGAGAAGGTGGAGCAGCAGATTTCTTCTTGCGAAAAGGAATTTTACTCTTGCCTTTAGCTTTCGCAGCTTCAGAAATATCCTCTTCTTCAACAACTTCAACGCCCACCTTCGCACACGAATGAAGATAAGAAACAGAGGCAACAATATTGTTAAAAATAATGAAGAAAAAGTATTTCTTACTTCATCCGTGATCGATCGGAGAATTGCCAGAGTACTCGCCTTAGGATTTCTCTCGTAACTTTTTCTCAATTTGACAATCTGAAAGTTTCGCAAGATTAGTAGATGTAAAAAAAGTAATAATTACAAACTGAGCGAAATTCGGGAAGCACACCTCTTTAGCTTTCTCGGGCCAGTTAAATACCCAAGGTTGATAGTTGGCGAGGTTCGCAAGGAGTACATTCGAACCTGAAATATAAGGTCCATTTAAGAATAGCGGAAAGACGCACCATTTTTCATCTTTAGAGTGGCGAGGAACATTGTTCTTTCCAGAATGCCAATCAATGTACTGCATAAGTACTTTGTTACTGGGGTATTTTCTCTTCTTTTCAAACGTGCACCCCAGCGAGTTCTATCGTTCTTCATGTTTATTACTTCATAATTCTCAAAGAAACTCTCTACTGAATATTTCTCAGGGAATATCTCTAAATCTACAAATTTAGGATCTATGACTGCATTAGAATAGAGAGACCCCTTACCAGCGCCACGGTTGGCGAACTCAAGCATTAAGCGGATACAATCTCCACTTAATTGGTAAACAGCTCGCGAGAATTTCTCATGAGCAAGAATTTCATAAAACAAAGGAAGTTCAGGGTTGTAGAGAGGAATGGGAAGGCCGGCGAGAATCTGACCAAGCGAGATTATGATCTTTTGATTATCACAACAGTGATCAATAAATAATTTAGCGGAGAGAATAGATGATGATTCTTGATGGGGAATAGTGGATAATGTGAAACCTTTCCCTTGTAAATCCTTTTGAGTCTCTCCCAAGAGAACTTCATATCTACGACCAGGTGGAGCCATTTTTAGAGTATGGGAATGATTAAGGAGTTGAAGATCAAAGAAAAAAAGAAAATTTACAGTAGCAGAAGCGGAAGTTACGGAGGAGAATTGAAGAAGAATTGCAGAGAGAAAGTAAAAAAGAAGAAGAGGAGGATGAGAAAACTATATATAGAGAAGAATTCTCGAGAAGATAAACGCATTTAATGCGAGAAGAGACGTGAATGGTTGAGAAGTAACGGTTGAAAGGGACGTGTCAAAAAATGGGTGGAAGAAGAGACACGTATTATAGATTTTGTGTAAAAGTATGAAGTCAAATCGCCAAAACAGATAAGGATGAACGGTTGCGGAAATTTTAAAATGATAATTCTCATGACATTCTCTCCTTCGCAGAGAAGACATGAGAAGAGGCAAGATGTTGGATCAGAATATCGCAACACCAATACCTCTGCGAAATCCATAAACGTTACATAGCGAAGGCGTCGCAGACGAATAAAATAAGTGACGCAATGGATGACGACATTTAACACGAGAAAGGTGTGAAGACTTAGCGAGAACTAGGAGTGTCGCGAGATTATGCATCTGTACACTTGCGACACTTTGCAAGTCATTCCCGAAAATAAAGGACAGCTTAGCTGTCATCCATTATGTAACACCCTATATAAAGAGCCGAATAGGCCTATTGAGGGAAGGATCTTTTTTCGAGTGTTGAGCAAGTCATTAAGATTGAGAAAGTTTATATTCATTGTAATTTCTTTAGCTCGTTTCCATTTTGTCTTGTAAACATTCAAGAAATTAATCAATAAAAACTATAATTGTTCATCTTCAATGGCTTAGTTGTGTGGATTCTTGTGAGGGGTGTAGTGTAGGATTTCCTGCAACTACACCCTTGGAAGGGGGATTCTTTGTACTTCCGGAGGATACGGGGGTTGATGCTGATGCACGTCTATGGAATCGCTTTTTTCCCGGTTTCGGAGAAGTCGTTCCAAATCTTCTCGTGTGACAAAATTGGACGGTTGATTTCTTTCCGCTGGAGCTCCTGGGCGAGTTTCTTCGTCCCCAAAGGTGCGCCCTGTTGAGGTGCTGGCGCCAGGGGTATCGGAGGTGTTCCTCATCGGCTCTGGCTGGCGTGATTCTTGAGGTAGCCGCTCCGTCAGCATTTTTAGAAAAACAAGTACCTCCTTCTGAGTTGAGGCCATGTCCGTTTGGGCTCTGGCGAGAACCTCATGCATTTCCATCAAATCAGCAATAGTAATGTAGGGTCGGCTCCCTCTGGTTCCTCCAGTTTCTCGTCCTGACGGCGGAGTAGATGCGGTTCTGGTAACAGTTGGAGGTGTCATACTTGACGAAACATTGGGAGCGGCGGCAGCAGCTCTGGCTCTGGTGATTGGAGGTGTAACACCTGAAGGAGCATTTTCCGCGGTAGAGGCTCTGGCTCTTGTGATTGGAGGTGTAACACTTGAAGGAACATTCTTCATGTTTCTGGTGTTGACAGGTGGCGTATTAGCACCACTGGGAGAAACGTTAACACCGAGAATAATTTCGGCGCCAGTGTTCTCAGGGTTTGTTGCTGATCCTGACCTGAGTTCTACCATCTTGAGACCGGAGTTGAAAAATGAAATTGGGAATTGAAAAGTGATATTGCAACCGAGAGATTAATCTCCCACTGTGGTCGCCGATTGTTTGTGGGTGAAAACAGTTTCCGCTGATTTCGGTAATCTCGTGTGAGTGCGGATGAGATACAAATCTAAACCCAAAACAATGTACTACACGGGAGTACTTTTGATTCGAGAGATCAATCTGTACAATCCTAGCCTAAACCAAGAAATGGCCGTTCCAGGCTTGCTTCGGTCACAAAGTGAAGGAGAAGGGTTGGTATTAGGGAGGGAAGCGAAGAAAATGTTGAGGCCAGAATCGTTGATTCTGGAAGTGTGGGTGTTTGGAGACTTGTATCCGAAAGTTGAACTGGCGAGCTGAATGGAAAGCTACCAGGTGATTTCTGGATGTGTATTGTTCTCCTGACGAAAAACTTGTCCTTTGGTCGAAGTAGGTGAAACCTATTTATACAAGTTGTAATAAAACGTACCCTGGCCTCGTAAGAAGTGGAAGCGGTTGAGCGGTGGAAAAGTGGTAACGGGTAACGCCTGGAATTGATGTTTCCATAATGAAGATGCGTTTCACCACTTATTTCTTGCCATTACTAACCGCCTCACCTTTATGACACTTTCTTGTAATGGGCGTATTGCACGCCGCATGCTGTAAACCGCCAGACCAATACCCTGATGAGCATCCCCCAGTTTGTGACATGTTTTGATGTCTCGAGTGTTTTCATTGGAAAACGTGTAGCATGTTGCTATATATGGCAAGTTAAAATAGAGAGGCTTGCCGGTTCAATGACGGCCTTCGACGGCCGAGATTTTGCATCTCGGGAGGAAGGGTGGCCGTTGATTATGGCTACCTTCCGTTGGTAGCCAGTGGCGTGGTCGTGGTGTTGGCATGGCTTGCGTATGCCTTTGGTGCGGCCAAATTAGGGTTTTGGCATAAACCATGGAATTCGGCATTGCGACCAAAAGTTGCCACAAGTTTGGTGGCGAACTTGTACGGCTGAGATCTGCATCTCAGGAGGAAGGGTAGCCGTTGATCGTGGCTACCTTTCGTTGGTGGTCAGAGGCGTGGTAGCGTGACTGGCATGGCTTGCACATGCTTTTTTTTTGGCGGCACAAACCAATGGATTTGGCGTTGTGGCCAAAAGTAACCACAAGTCTTGCGGTTTGGTGGCGAATTTGGACGGCTGAGATTTGCATCTCAGGAGAAAAGATGGCCATTGATCATGGACGCATCTTGTTTGCATAGCGGCATTGGCAACATGCTGGTGGTATGCCAGTGGCGTAGCCATGGCATAGCGGCATGCTAATGGCATAGCCGTGGCATGGTGCCATGCTAGTAGCCGCGGCATTGCGGCGTGGCCAAAAGCTAAAATTGGCATCGTGGACGGATTTGGTAGCAACTTGCCCAAATTACGGTTTGGCGTATTGAAACCCTAATTAGTGTGTGTAGTATGCGTGCGGCATGTTTGGCACGTTTTGGAAGTTGGCGCGTTTTTGGGAAGCCAGCGTGTTTTGGAAAGCTAGCGTGTTTTGGGAAGCTAGCTTAGTATATTGACCTCTTTTGAGGCCGTGACAGGTTTGGAGCAACCTGATTGGTCGACGGGAAGTGGGGCTAGGATGCTAGGGCGTGGCCACACTTCCAACGCGCGGTGGCGGATTTGAAGCGACCTGATTGGTCGATGGAAAGAGGGCCGACATGCTAGGGCGCGGCCGCACTTTTAGTACGCTTGTGGCGGATTTGGTTGCCTAGCTTGGTTAAGCACGGTTTCGACCAACGGGGTCTAGTATACTGCGCGAGGCGCGAAACCCTAATTTTGCAAACTAGTCGGGTTTATGAGTTCTTTTGTGAGTCATCACAATAATTGGCTTGATTTTGTATACTGCTACACAAAATCTTTATCTACAGAATGCAGTGTGCTTTCTGTCTGAGTATTCCGTGCAATGGCCTTAACTTTGGTACTTGGAGGTTCATGCTACTCCGCTGCGAGTGAACATAAATCCGTCATGCCATACCGATTTAAGGGTTCTGCTGGGGAACATAGCACAGGAAAGTACTCAGTGAGTCTAGTATTGGCGAGGTGCCAGAATTTACAGAGTGTTATGGATAGAAGTATATTGAGCGGCTCAATAAATGTGTCGGTGGAGAGGTTAGTACTCGCATCACCGTCTCCTTGCAGAGTGACGTCACATCTGATGCAAGGTTTTATAATTTTAACCCTAAGCTAAAAACCACCATCAACACATGCGCTTCCGACTTCGATGAGTGCACGCACTGGAACAATTCCTTTGGATCGTATTCTAAATAGTAAAGGAATAACAAATCTGTTTGGTAATAACTCTTTCGATTCTTTCAAGATAAAGATATCTCAAGCCATACGCAAAAGCTCTTCCGTTTAATCTAATAGTCAAGCTTAGGTTCACAATCAATCGATATAGATTCCTGTAGGATCAGAATATCGCGACATCAATACTTCGCGAGATTAATAAATGACGACATTGGGAGGGAGTCGCAGGGAAGTAAAATAAATGACGCAATGAATGACGACAGCCAGAACACGAGGAAGATGTGAAAATCTGGCGAAAGTTAAGAGTGTCGCGAGGATGAACACTTATACACTTGCGACACTTCGCGAGTTATTCCCGAAAATAAAGGACAGCTTAGCTGTCATCCACTGTGTACTACCCTATATAAAGGGGTGAGTAAGTCTGTTGTAGGGAGAGATCTTTTTGAATTGTTAAGCAAGTCATTAGGAGAGAGAAAATTGAGAGTGATTGTAATTTCTTAGCTCTGTTCTATCTTCTTTTGTAAAACATTTCTAGAAAATAATCAATAAAATCTAGAATCATTCATCTTCAAATGGATTAGTTGAGTAAATTCTAGTGAGGGGTGTAGTGTGGGATTTCCTGCAACTACATATGCGCTAGAAACAGGGAACTGAGTAGAAGATCAACCTTGTGAATTGAAAGAATCATGAGTAACAAGAAAGAAATTTCGAATAATTTTCAACAATTTACTAAAATTGAGAAATGGCTAGAAGAAGGAATGCATCAGAACAACCAACAATTGTAAGGAGAAGCGGGAGATTAGCTGGAGAAAGGAGAAATGAAGTAGGTGAACCATCAAGAATAAACGCAAGAGATAGAGAAGAAGGTCAAATTCAACCACCAATTCAACCACCAATTCAACCAGCACCGAATAGAGTAATAGATTATGATAGGGTGAGTGTGCATACATGGAGATCAAATTCTGAGGAAGAAAGAGAGGAAGTGCAACAATTGATAAATAATGGACAAGAGGAAAGAAATCAAGAAGAAATGGGAGAAACAATTCATAGAAATGAAGAAATCGTGACATTAGAAACGTTGAGGCAAACAATACATGAAGAAAGGCGATTAGAAGCGGAAGAACGCGCAAATTTAACAAGGCAAAACCATGAGTTAAGAATGGAAAATATGAGGTTCTGAGAATAGGAGGTCGAGAAGTAATACCAGATCAAGATCAGGATCGGTTAGAGATGATATGAGGAGAATATTACCTGTAGAAAATGTTAATGAAGAAAATCTAGAAAGAAGGCCAAATCTCGGTGAAGGATGTTGCGAAAGAAGGGAAATAGTGTGTATTCCACGTCCTGAGATTTTACAGAATGTCCAAAATAACGGAAATCAAGGAAATAGGCAGCAGAATGGTTTAATTGATGAAGAAAATCAAGAAGAAGGAAGAAGAATATTGCATGGGAGAGAAACACAGAGGAAACAAAAGGAGATTGAAGATGATATCGAAAAGCATTATATTGAACAAGCGCGTCTAGCTTGCGAAAGGGAAAGGTTAAGAGTAGAAATGGAAGAACGGGAATTGGAGGAAGCAATTCGGCAGAACAATCATGACAATCGAGAAAGAAGGCGCGAGCAAAATCGCAACAATGGAAATATCAATGAAGAATATGAAAGAATACAAAGGAGAGCTGATAGACAACCAAGAAGAGAAAATGATAGATACAATGGTGTGCAAATTCGTGAACGAGATGGAGGAGAAAGTCGCGAGAGAAAGAAGAGAAGAAAATCTTTGAACAACAAAATCAAGATAGACATGAGCGCAGAAGGAGAGAGGCAGAGCTAAAAAGACCAATAAATTCGAACCCTGGTGTAAATGAACAAATCTTAAGAGAGTTGGCAGAGATGAGAGGAATGTTGAACAATAGAAGAGGAGGAGGAGGAAGAAGACAGTTGGATGAGGCCATCGAAGAAGCTGCGAAAACCCCCTTTACACTAGAGGTGCAGTTGGGAGGAATACCTCCAAAGTGCAATTTACCCGCATTAACTAGCATTTTTGATGGAACAACTTGTGCAATACAACATATCAAAGCGTATGTAAGATGTATGTTGCAATGGGAAAATCATGATGCCATATTATGCAAATATTTTGCATCAAGTTTAACAGGAGAAGCATTGAAATGGTTTGAGGGTCTACCAAGAAACACAATCACGTCATTCAACCATTTACAAGCTATATTCTTAGGGGCATATATAAGTAACAACTCCTCGCGACCAGGAATTGAAGATGTATTTGGGCTGAAACAAAGAGTTGGCGAAAGTTTAAGACACTTAACTGTGAGATGGAAGACGATGTGTAGCGAGATGGCTGGACGAGTGGATGAAAGATATCTAATTTTATCATTCATAAACGCTATGTTCGCAACCAATTTGTTATATATTCAAATCTTTAGAGTTAAGAATACAATTACAATGACTGAGTTGCGAGAACTTCAGGAGGAATATATTGCTTTAGAGGAAAGGCAAAACGAGATGGAATCATACCCAGTTGTGAATACAAATTCAAACGCTGCGAATGCAAGTTTATTACCCAAATTGATAAACACGGTGGCGAGCACTTCGCAAGGTCAACAAGAAAGGATAATAGATGATGGACAGCCAAAGATAGTAGCCATGGGAAGCCGTGATCAAGAAGAATTTGAGAGAGAAAGGAACTACTACAACCGTGGCGGCAATAACAAAATTCAAAGACTTGATCATCCGCAAGAAACTTATGGAAGTCAAAGGCAGAATTATCATGGAGGGCAGCGACGTCACAGAGTAGTATGGGAAGAAATCAAAATTCCACCATTAAATACTAGTGTTGAAAAAATATGGGAAGCTATACTCTTGATGGAAAACATACCTGCGCCATAGAACATGGGAAATGAGCCACCACCAAGTGATAGAAGTCACGAGTTCTGTTCTTACCACCGCTTTCATGGACACTTAACAAATGACTGCAGAAATATAAAAAGAATCATCCTCAGAATGATTGACCAAGGAAAATTTGAGTCATTTTCTAAAAAGTGAAGAGAAGGTTCAGCCATTACCACCACCAATTTAAATGCACAGAACAAATTCAACAAAGGGGAAAGAAACATTCGTAATAGAAGTTGGATCGAAAGCTAAAAATTTGTTTTGCAACTCCATTGTACACTCTTACCGAACAATTGAAGATTTTCATGATAATGTTCTCAGTAGGGTTTTCGCGAGGGATGCTAATAATAAAGAAGTAATGAACATTGCGAAGACATCGCAGTTAAAAGAATGGCAAATGCAGATTATTTCTTTCACCGCAAAGAGATTCCTGAAGGCAGAGAAACGCATGAAAACCCATTGGTTGTAAAGTTGGAAATTAATCCAAAACTTGTAGATGGCGAAGACGACGAAGCAGAGAATTGTTGGGCGATCAATAGAATCTTAATTGATACGGGGAGCTCAGTAAATATTCTTTTCTACCATACTTACAAGACTATGGGGGGAAGGATGAAGAATTGATACCTTCGACATATAAGATATATGGTTTCAATGGAACAACGAATAAGCCTAAAGGAGAAGTTCATATGAGAATACCTTTGCAAGGATTATCAACGGGGATTTTTGTTTTGTGTAGTTGATGTGGAGTCCCCTTATAATGCATTGATCGGAAGGCCATGGTTGCACGAAATTGCAGGCGTAGCGTCGACTTATCATCAATGCATAAAATTTCCTCATCCTAGCGGTGTCGGAATTATAAAGGGAGATTGGACGGAAGGACAAAAATGCTATGAGATCGACGTGGAGAGTTGCGAAGAGAGAGCTGCGAAAAGAAAGGGTTGGAAGCAACATGCAAAAGATGAACAAATAAGAGAAAGATTGATGGTGGATGCCATTGATGTAAGAGGAGAAGATACATTGCGAAACAAGTGCATGAAAACAGTTGAAAATTATGATGGAAAGGAATCATTAAGAGATTTGAATGGTGCAGAGGCAGAGAGAAGCAGGAGCAAGAAGTGTAAGAAGTGAATAATCATCAAAAAGCAATAACAAAAGCTTGTTAAGGGTAAGAGGAAGAAAAAATAATTGAAGAAGAAATATGCGAGGATCTCGCCATCAAGCAACATGCAAAAGATGAACAAAGAAGAGAAAGATTGATGGTGGATGCCATTGATGTAAGAGGAGAAGATACATTGCGAAACAAGTGCATGAAAATAGTTGAAAATTATGATGGAAAGGAATCATTAAGAGATTTGAATGGTGCAGAGGCAGAGAGAAGCAGGAGCAAGAAGTGTAAGAAGTGAATAATCATCAAAAAGCAATAACAAAAGCTTGTTAAGGGTAAGAAGGAAAAAAATAATTGAAGAAGAAATATGCGAGGATCTCGCCATCAAGAATGTATGACAATTTGATTGAAGAATTGAAAAACAAAAATGATTAAACAATGTAAGATTGTGCGATAGCTTCGCAAACAAAATGAATGATTGAATGAATTAACAAAAATGAAAGAGTGAGTGAATGGGACGAACTTTTATGGCGTACACCCTAGTTCGCGAATGATATTTCGCAAGAGGCAAATGTAAGACCTAAAGTGCGTCATATAAGGGGGTATCTCTTGACATGGCTCAGTGAAAAGGTTACACCGCTCCTGGAAACTGAGTCATGGAGATTTGGGGCCCATGAAAGCCTATCCGGGAGAGATACCTTGGATTTCCAACTATATATATAAGGTTATACCCTGGTTGGACGCCCGAGGGTCTCTTCCAAGGAGTCAGTGTATGCTCAAGGCGCCGGGGTACACGGTTGAGCCAAGAGTGCCTGGGGCATTTGAAGTGTCTCGACCATTCTTGGCAAGTCTTGGTATATCTTTGCACTCGGCCGAAGAAAAACTCCACTTATGGTGCAGTCTCGTAACCATAAACCATATAGGTATAAGGGATAAGTGGCTGCGAAAACAACTGGTTGTTGTTAAGACCGGATGGGAGGAGCTAGTCTTGTATGGCCGATGTACGCCTCCTTGAAGGGGCAACCAGGGAGAAGATAAGGGCGGCACCCTCCATTTGGGAGCTGATAAGTGTCAAAAGACGCAAATGTCATGAGGCTTTATTTTCGCAAGGAAATTTAGGCTTGTCATATTTGTGCGATGATCCTGTAAAGGCAATAATACTAACGCAAGGATAAGATGATATCAATGGGTTTTTGCATGAAAATGTAAAAACGTCCTGTGATTTCGTCGTGAAGACGGCAATGTCATGGGATTTTACATTCGCAAGAGTATTTAAGCCTGTCATATTGTCGCAAATAAAATATCCTGCAGAGGCAAAAATACTTAAGAAATGATAAGACAAGGTCAATGGGTCATTACATGAAAATGTAAAGACGTCCTGCGATTTTGTCGCAACGAGGGGTGGCGAAATAAGACCTTTAATTAGGAAGGCAAAATAAGACCACACATGAAATGATAAGTCAAGATCAATAAATTTCTTCATTTGTGAAGACGTCCTGCGATCTTGTCGCAATGATGAACTTCAACATAAATAAAGATATAGCCATACAAAAAATTGAGGAAGCAAATAAGCTTGCGTAAAACGAATATATTTCTTCGAGAGATAATAAATAATGAGAGATAATTGATCAAATCTCTCATTTGAAAATAAATAACAGAGGCAAGTATGGGAATGAATAGGATAAAATCTTGTTATTCATTTCCACATGATAGATTTATGTATTCATAATGTTGGTCAATTAAATTACAAAGAAGAATTGCTTGATTAATATGCGCAAGTAAAGAAAACAAAGATTGAATTCATGTTTAGCAATCCAAGAAATTTACAATGAGGGATTATAGAAATAGAAGATTAAAAGGGTATATATACAGATATTACAAGAAGCGAAAGAAGAAAAAGAAGTTATTTCTTTGAGGATTCTTCTTCTTTGTCGATTCTTGATTTCATCATTCTTTTCGCCAGATTTTTCTTCTTCGCTAGCTTCACTATCAGAGACATCCGAGAAAGGCATATCTTCAGGAATATCATCGCGAAGACAAGGATATGAACTAAGAGGAATGCGATGATCATTGCAAACTGTTTCAATAGTTTGATTGCGAAAACGAACAACATCGTTATTAAAATTCGCATCATCGTAGCTTGCAGTTGTTTCTTCAACTTGGAATATTTGATGTCGCGGAAAGAAAGGCCATTTGCGAGCTGCTCTTTTTCAGATTCAAGTTCTTCAATCCTTGTCTGAAATCTCCTCTCGGCTTCTGCAAAACAAGTGACAATAAGTTAATACCAATACTGCAGAAGAAAGGAGTAATAAAGTAAAAAGGAATAATAAACAACCTTCTCTGTCAGATATCATATCTTTAACCAAGGCAGTATGCTCGGCATGAAGGCTAACATCAACACCTAAGTTATTCCTGACATTATCTAGAACCTTCGCAGCCCAAGCGAATTCATCATCATTATTTATAAGGAGAAGCGAACGAATTTGATCTTTTCGCTCATTAAGTATGGCATTCTGACGAAGAGATTCATCTCGTTCAATTTGTACTTCGAGAAGAGATTTTTGAAATTTTGCTAATGCTTGTGCACCTTTATTAGCAATGCGGTCTTTATCATCTATAAGGCCACTAATTTTCTTCCTTAAAGTTTTGGTTTTCTTATGTGAATCAAGATACATTTGTTTACATCGGTTGGCTAAACCTAAACTAGATCTATGCTCAATCTCTAAGAGACGATATTTGGCTTGGAGTTCATTTAATGGAAAGGAATCAACTTTGTTTGATGAACTACTTAAAGATTCATTGAGATGAGTGAGAAGAACATCGTTATCCATAGGCTCGGGAAATGAATGGAGAAGAATGGCTTCTTCAGAGAGATTATATATGTCTGCGAAAATAATAAATCAGGCAAAGAAAAGCGAGATGACAAAATAAAGACGACTTGAAGAGTAAAAATTTTATACCATAAAGTTGTTGATTTGCACTTTGAAGAGTAAATATTTTAGTCTTCTGAGAAGCAGACTCAACTTCCAACTGTTGAATTCTTTCATCTTTCTTGCGAGACATCGCAACTTTAGTTTCTAGTTCTTGGATCTTCTCTTTGAGTTGGAGATTTTTCTTTTCAAGGTTGTCGCGTCTTTTCTCGAGATCTGAGGCAACAACAAAGGAAGCTCTCCCAGACTATAAAGGAAAGTAAAGAAATTGTTAAGATAAAGCTTATAATCGAAATTACAGAGAAGCAAAGGAATATGAACATACCAAAGCATTGAGAGCATTTAAGAAACTGGAAGTCAATGTTCGGGAAATTCCGCGAAAAGAATCATTGTCCACTAGCAAGGGGGCATCGCAAATTTTAGCGAGAGCTTCGCAAGTAGCAGATAAATGATCATCTCCTAATCCTTGCATAGAATCGGAGAAGACACTAGACAATTGCGCCATAGCAGAAGTAGTCGAGTGATTCTCCCTCGCAGAGGAAGTACCAACCTCATTTTCATCCTCATTAGAGCTCTCGCTGGTTTGAGAACTAGAACGAGAAGAGGGATGGGTTTTCCATTTTTTAGAAAATGGAGCAGAAGACTTATCCTTGCGAAGAGTGATTTTATTCTTGCCCTTAACCTTCGCGCGGGGATGTCTGTTTCTTCAATAACCTTCGCAGCTTCGGGAATGTCTATTTCTTCAATAACCTTCGCACACGAATGAAGATAAGAAACAGAGGCAACAATATTGTTAAGAATAAAAGAAAGTATTTCTTACTTCATCCGTGATCGATCGGAGTATCGCCAGAGTACTTGGTTTTGGACGTCTATTATAACTCTTTTTCAATTTGGTAATCTGAAGATTTTGTAAATCTAGTAAATATAAGAGGAAAGAAATATCGCAAAAGCAAATCTGAAATAGGAAGTATACCTCTTTTGCCTTTTCGGGCCATTTAAATTCCCAGGGATGATAGTCTGCGAGATTCGCAGGGAGTACATGTGAACCTGCGATATAGGGACCACTCAGAAATAAAGGAACAACCCACCACTTCTTATCTTTGGAGTGCCGAGGAACATTATTTTTGCCCGAGTGCCAGTCAATATCTTGCATGAGCAGCTTATCAGCATCAATGTTATCTTTTCTCTTCAATCGAGCACCCCAGCGAAATTTATCATTTCTCATATTTATTACTGTATAATTCGCAAAGAAATTTTCTACGGTATATTTCTCAGCGACTATTGGTAAATTTGCGAATCTAGGATCTTTGACATCATCAGGATATAAAGATCCTTTACCAGCGCCACGATTGGCGAATTCAAGCATTAGGCGGATGCAGTCGCCGCTCAATTGGTAAATAGCTCGCGAGAATTTCTCATGAGCAAGAATTTCATAGAATAAAGGTATCTCGGGATTGTATAGAGGAATGGGAAGGCCTGCGAGGAGTTGACCTAGAGATTCTATGATTTTCTGATCATCACACTGATGATCAGAAAATAGTTTTGCAGAAAGTATAGATGAAGACTTTTGATCAGGAATGGTCGATAAGATGAAACCCTTCTCTTGAAAATTCTTTTGAGTTTCCTCAAAAAGGGGTTTATATGTACGACCAAGTGAAGCCATTATTAGAGTATGGGAATGAATGGAGAATTGAAGATTGAGATAAAGAAAAAAGGGGAGGTTTACAGTAGCAGAAGCGCAAATTGCGGAGGAAGAAAGTTGAAGGAAAGTTGCAGAGGAAAATAAAAGAGAAAAAGAGAAAGGTAAGAAAACTATATATAGAGAGGAGAATCCTCGAGAAAACAAATGCATTTAATGCGAGATGGGACGTGAATGGTCAAGAATAAACGGTTGAAAGAGACGTGTCAAGAAAAGAGTGGAAGAGGAGACACCTGTAATAAATTCCGTACATGAATAAAACAGATAAAAATGAACAATTGCGAGATAAAGATGAGCAATTGTGGCACTTCAAAATGTTGGAAGATGAGCAATTGCGGCATCTCAAAATATTGATTCTCATGACATTCTCTCCTTCGCAGAGAAGACATGAGAAGAGGCAAGATGTAGGATCAGAATATCGCGACATCAATACTTCGCGAGATTAATAAATGACGACATTGCGAGGGAGTCGCAGGGAAGTAAAATAAATGACGCAATGAATGACGACAGCCAGAACACGAGGAAGATGTGAAAATCTGGCGAAAGTTAAGAGTGTCGCGAGGATGAATACTTATACACTTGCGACACTTCGCGAGTTATTCCCGAAAATAAAGGACAGCTTAGCTGTCATCCACTGTGTACTACCCTATATAAAGGGGTGAGTAAGTCTGTTGTAGGGGGAGAGCTTTTTGAATTGTTAAGCAAGTCATTAGGAGAGAGAAAATGGAGAGTGATTGTAATTTCTTAGCTCTGTTCTATCTTCTTTTGTAAAACATTTCTAGAAAATAATCAATAAAATCTATAATCATTCATCTTCAAATGGATTAGTTGAGTAAATTCTAGTGAGGGGTGTAGTGTGGGATTTCCTGCAACTACAATTCCAATTAAGAAATTATAAAGTGATTCCGATCTCACGCAACTAATCAATCGAATAAATCCGATTCTAGTTGGATGCCAGCCGATCAAGGTTTATGCACACCCAAAGTGTTAGAGCATAGCTCGGTTGAACCCACCAAGCGTTGGTATGTCAAGTTTGGTTGTCATATTTTAGTGAACCAAAACTCATTTAAAGAGTCGCTTGATTATTTACTAGAGTCAACTTCGTATAGGTTAGCTAGAAAGTTATTAGGATATGAGACATACAAGTATTACTCGAAGACTTGAAGAATGTGAAGAAGTAAAGAGCTACAACGACGACATCATCCTTCCTCTTGAGGTTAGTAATATTTTGACTTGAATTGTTTCATTCCTAACATATCTTTCAAGTCGTGCTATATCGAAAACATAACTGCGAAGCTGTGAATGATTATACTCTAGTTAGACGTAGTATTAAGGAATTATAATTCGAAGTATAACGCCTATCTTTTGAACTTCGTATATAAGACATCGACATAATAGTATGAATGCTATTGTGATTATGTATGGGTATGGGTGAATATTTCTTCTTAGGAAAAAATGTTTTACATTCGTTTAAAGGAAGTACATTCATACACTTGTTTTGTGAATCGAAAGGGAAATCACTAGGCTTATTGGTATTGTTATTCATTGCAAATCTTTGGATTACCAATATGTGTGTTTAGTATAACCGCTCATATCTTGTTCATGTATATTGGTAAAACCATTCACAATGCCTGACTTATGTATCGATATGACTTTTATTAGTGAAACCAATCTTAAGTAATCACCTGAGATGGTATGATCGATATTTGTAATTGGTGTGACCATTCCTAGTCATTGGGTAACCGATCCTAGAACTTGGTGGGACTAATCACAAGATGTGTAATCGATCCTTGTAGTAGATTAACAAGTTTTAGTAATTGGTGTAACCGAATAAGTGGTAACCGATCCTGGTACTTAGTTAGCCATTTTATGGAAACTAGTGTGACCGATCCTAGTACCCACTTGGAGGTAGAACCGAACTTGTGTATGGTAGAACTATTAAACCCATGAATGGTGATTGAATGTTTTTGATCAATCACATAGTTCTTGGAAATCAGATGAACCAATTATAAACTTGTTTGGAAGTATGGCAAATCGGTTCCAAGATTGTAAATATGAAAAAGGATTTACAAAGTAAAGATGTCGACATACTTTAAACATGTGCAGTAATTCTTATTTATTATTGTTCAAAGATATTCCTTAATAACTAAAGGAGAATCCCGGATCGAAATAAATTGAGAATCTTTTAATTAAGGTTTTTAGTTTAAAATGCTTTTAATTTCCAGCAATTAAATGCATATCTTTAGAAAATAATAATTGGTAATGTGCTTTTACTAATTGGAGATTTTCTACTGAGATTTCGGTCAATATTTGGACAGAGCATTTCCAGGACTTATGAAAAACGATTTGGGCGTTTATTGCATATCTTTGAGAATATTCGGTTTTGGAAATTCCTTGGTGTCCAAACTTCCTTGGTCTATAAATATTGAAGTTTGCATTTCGAGCAAACTAATCCTCAGAGCCAGCAAAACTACCTTGTTATGTTGTTACTGGTGGAGCCGTCTATTCAGAGAGGAAAGTACCCTAATTAGGCGAAATCTCTTACGACCGCACGTTTTAAAGACTTCTTTGGGATTGAGAATCTCTACGAGTACCGTTGGTGGGAAACTAGATAATTGAAGTTTATTATTAGTTTTCGATTGATTGATTGACTAACGGTTGTTGAACTTTGATTGCACCTAGTTTTTTTATGCTTGAGAATCTTCTCTTCTGATATAAGATTCACTAAAACTAGATCGAAGTATCGACGAGGATCTTTAGACTGTTTGTAGATCTAAACACGTCTTGTGATAATACATCGTTAACAGAATCCATTCTGTGTGTGATTGATCACAAGAGATTCAAGTTGTTTGTGTGCAGGTGTTTATTGAAGATCTAAGAAGATTGGAAGACAAAGAAGATTTCTTATTTGAGTTCATAATCTTTGGTGTGCACAAAACTTGATCGGCTGGGGATCCAACTTGTAAAAGCGGGGGTACAACAACCACACCCAATATTTCGCTTAGCAATCTGTATGGACTAACTCCAATATACTTTTAAGTGAATCAACTAGACTCAATCTTATTAAAAGTATATCAAAGAGTTATAATATCTCGATCTCTCGATTTAATTTTTACTCAAGCAAATAGAAATCTGCGATTCTAATTAAATACAAGAGAGATAACTTGGATGGTATCAAAGATCAATATCCAAGTGTCAATCAATGTAAATCAACAACCAAAGGTTGGATATTATAATTGATTGATCTAACGCACAACTTGTGATATTTCAATTATATAACAAAATATAATGCGGAATAGAAATAACACATACACCAGAAGTTTTGTTAATGAGGAAACCGCATGTAGGATCATAATATCGCAATGCATAGGGCTCGCGGGATCAATAAGCGCCCGGTACCGCGAGGGAGTCGCGAGGAAACTAAAATAAGCGAGCGATGGGAAATAACGACACACAAAATAGGCTGAAAGACGTGGAACTGGCGAGGATAAGAAGTGTCGCGAGATTGAATAGTTGTACACTGGCGACACTTCGCGAGACATTCGAAAATAAAGGATAGCTTATTTGTCATCCACATGTATTACCCTATATAAAGGGTCGAGTGAGTCTACATTAAAGGAGAGATCTTTTAGAATTGTTAGGCAAGTCATTAGGAGAGAGAAAGTTTAAGAGCGCTTTAACTTCTAAGTGTAATTCTATTTTTCTGTGTAAACACTTTATGAATTCAATCAATAAATGTTCTTGATCTTACATCTTCTAATGGATTAATTAAGCAAAATCGAGTAAGGGGTGTAGTGTGGGAAATCCTGCTACTACATATGCGCTAGAAAGCGAGGGGCTGTGCGAGAGATTGACGTAGAAATTGGAAGGAATTTGGATTAACGAGAAAAAAGATTTGGAGAAGATACTCAAAAATTCATTGGAAAAGAAAAATGGCTAGAAGAAGAAATGTACAAGGGCAACCAACGATTGTAAGAAGAAGTGGGAGACTTGCTTTGGAGAAAGGAGGAATGAAACAGGGAGAATCATCAAGGATGAATAGGAGAAATGATGGAGAAGATCAAAATCAGCCACCAATCTCCCGTAGCAAACACGGTATGAGGATTATGATAGAGTAAGTGTACATACTTGGAGATCGATTACGAAGACGAGAGAGAAGAGGAGCAGCGGTTGGTGAACAATGGACAAGGAGGAGGAGAGCAAGAAATGAATGGAGAAATGAATCCAGGTAACGAAGAAATCGCGGCATTAGAAAGATTGAGACAAACAATACACGAGGAGAGACGGCTAGAGGCAGAGGAACGAGCAAACTTGACAAGACAGAACCATGAATTGAGGATGGAGAACATGAGGTTGCAAAATAGGAGATCTAGAAGTAGAGTGAGATCAAGTTCAAGATCGAATGGAGAAGAAAGAAGAAGAGTTTTACCAACGAAAGCACCAATGAAGAAACACAAAATCCGAATATAGAGCATGGCGAGAGAAGAGGAGAAATAGAAGATCGTTATATTCCTCGGCCCAGAAAATCTTCAAAATGAGCGGAATAGGGAAAATCAAGGAAACATGCCACTCCAAGAACCGAATAACCCAATTTCTTTGAAGGGAGAATAATCTTGCACGGGAGAGAAGAATTGAGAAGAAAGCGAGAGATCGAGGATGACATTGAGAGACACTACATTGAACAAGCGCGACTAGCTCGCGAGAGAGAAAGGCTAAGAGAAGAAATGGAAAATCAAGAGATGGAAGAAGCAATCCGGAAGAATAATCATGACAACCGCGAGAGAAGAAGGGAACAAAATCGTACCAATAGAAATATTAATGAAGAATATGAGAGGGTGCAGATGATGAGAGGTGAGAGGCAACCAAGAAGAGAGAACAACCGATATAATGGCGTGCGAATTGTGAAAGAAGCGAAGAAGAGCGTCGCGAGGAAAGAAGAGGAGAAAATAATGAGCGGGAAGGTCAAAATAGGCACGAGCGAAGAAGGAGAGAAGCGAGCTAAAAAGACGATGGTAGAATCAAATTCGAGGCAAATGAACAAATCTTAAGAGAACTATTTGAAATGAGAGGATTCTTGAACAATAGAAGGGAAGGAGGAAGGAGACAAGCTGGGCGAAGCCATCGCGAAGCCGCGAAGAACCCTTTCACGCTAGAAGTACGAGATGGGAGGAATACCTCCTAAGTGCAATCTACTGCATTAACCAACATCTTTGATGGAACAACTTTGTGCGATACAACATATTAAGGCTTATATGAGATGTATGTTACAATGGGAGAACCATGATGCCATATTGTGCAAATATTTCGCGTCAAGCTTAATAGGAGAAGCACTAAAGTGGTTTGAAAGTCTACCAAGGAATACAATTACATCATTTCACCATTTACAAGCCACATTCAGGAGCATACATAAGTAACAACTCTTCACGACCGGTATTGAAGATGTATTCGGGTTGAAACAAAGGGTTGGCGAGAGCTTAAAGCGATTGACAATAAGATGGAGAACCATGTGTAGCGAAATGGCGGGACGGGTTGAGGAGAGATATCTCATCCTCTCATTTGTGAATGCTCTCTTTGCGACTAACTTGTTATACATTCAAATTTTTAGAGTCAAAAATACAATCACGATGGCGGAACTGCGAGAATTACAGGAAGAATATATCGCCTTAGAAGAAAGACAGAATGAAATGAATTCTTATCGATCGCGAACACAAACTCGAATCTGTGACACGCAAGCTTGTTACCTCAGTTCATCAATACTGGTGGCGAGCACTTCGCAAGGACAGCAAGCAAGGGAGAGGCGATGAGGGACGGCGGAAGATAGTAGCCATGGGAAGCCATGATCAAGAAGAAGTTTGAACAAGAAAGGAACTACTATAACCGTAATGACAATAATAAGATTGAGGCTAGATCAATGTGCAAGAAACTTATGGTGGACGAAGGCAATATAACCATGGAGGCGAGAGAAGTCATAGAATAGTATGGGAACCAATTAGGATGCCTCCCTTTGAATGCTAGTGTGGAAAAGATTTGGGAAGCTATACTTGTGATGGAAAATGTACCGGCACCTTGGAATGTTGGATGGAACCACCACCGGGCGATAGAAGTCATGAGTTTTGTTCTTACCATCGCTTCCATGGACATCAAACAAACGACTGTAGAAACGTAAAGAGAATTATTCTCAGGATGATTGATCAAGGGAAGCTGAATCACTTTCTAAAAGGAGAAGAAAAAGGCCAGACATTACCACCACCACCAGAAATGCACGAGCGAGTGTCGGCGAAAAGGAAAGGAAACATTTGTGATAGAAATCGGAGCGAAAGCCAAAAATTTGAATTGCAACTCTATCGTCCACTCTTATCGCACAATCGAAGATTTTCATGACAACGTGCTCGGTAGAGTCTTTGCGAGAGATCTTTGATGATAAAGAAATAATGAGCAAGCGAGAACAGCTTGTGATTAGAAAAGTGGCGATTGAAGACTATTTCTTTCTCTGCGAGATGAAGTGCCAAAAGGAAGAGAAACACATGATAGCCCGTTGGTTGTGAAACTAGAGATTAACCCGAAACCAGTTGATGGAGAAGATGATGAGGCGAAGCTTGTTGGGCGATCAACCGAATCTTAATCGACAGGAAGTTCGGTGAATATTCTCTTCTACCATACTTACAAGACGATGGGAGGAAAAGATGAGGATTTGATCCCCTCTACATACAAGATATATGGCTTTAATGGCACTGCAAACAAACCAAAGGGAGAGGTTCACATGAGAATACCTCTACAAGGATTATCAAGCGATATTTTATTATTGTGTGGTTGACGTGGAATCTCCATACAATGCGCTGATTGGGAGGCCATGGCTTCATGAAATCTTGGGAGTCACGTCAACATATCATCAATGTATTAAATTCCCACATCCAAATGGCATTGGTATTATACAGGGAGATTGGAAGGAGTCGCAACAATGTCATGAAGTAGATATAGAAAAGCTGCGAAGAAAGGAATGCCAAAAGAAAAGGTTGGAAGCAACATGTGAGAGATGAGCGAGAGAAAGGAAAAATTGATGGTGGATGCCATAGAAGTAAGGGCTGAACATGCCTCGCGAGGTGAATGCCTAGAGACAAGCGAATATTATGGTAACAAAGAAGCAAAGGATATGAGGAACAAAAGGCATAAAAGTGAATAATCAACAAAAGCGGGAGAAAAAATAAGCAATTGAAGTAATGATGTACGAGAATCTGCATGACCAAGAGTAAAATGAGAATTCGATTAAGAAAGAAAAGTGAAATGCAACAAGTAAAAGCAACTTTGCGAATACTTCGCAAACAAGTATCGACAAATAATGAAACATGAATGATTGAATGATTTAACAAATATAAATGCGCAAATGAATGGGACGAACCTTTATGGCGTACACCTAGTTCGCGAATAACATTTCGTAAGAGGCAAATGTAAGACCTAAAGTGCGTCATATAAAGGGGTATCTCTCGCCGTGGTTCGGGGAAAGGTTACACCGCTCCTGAAGCTGAACCATGAAAATTTGGGGCCCATGAAAGCCTATCAGGAAGAGGTACCTTGGATTCCCAACTATATATGTAGGTTATACTGGTTGGGCGGCCGAGGGTCTCTTCCTAGGAGTCGATGTATGCTCAAGGCGCCGAGGTACACGGTTGAGCCGAGTGCCGGGATGGATGAACCTACCCTGGCCATTCTTGGCAAGTCTTGGCATGCGTTGCACTCGCAGAAGAAAACTCCACTTAGGGTGCAGTCTCGTAACCATAAACCCTATAGGTATAAGGGATAAGAGGCTGCGAAAACAACAGTTGTTGTTAAGACCGGATGGGAGGAGCTAGTCTTGTATGGCCGATGTTTCGCCTCCTTGAAGGGGCAACCGGGGAGATGATAAGGCGGTGCTCTCCATTGGGGAGTGCCAAAGCAGACGCAAATGTCATGAGGCTTTGTTTTCGCAAGGAGACTTAGGCTTGTCATATTTGTGCAATGATCTGCAGAGGCAATAATACTAACGCGAGGGTAAGGCGAGATCAATGGGTCTTTGCACGAAAGTGTACGGACGTCTGCGATTTCGTCGCAAGACGGCAATGTCATAGGACTTTATATTCGCAAGGATATCTAGGCTTGTCATATTGTTGCACCAAAACATCTGCGAGAGGCAAAAATACTTGAAAAAATGATAAGGCAAGATCAATGGGTCTTTACATACAAGTGTAAAGGCGTCCTGCTTGATTTTGTCGCAATGAAAGGTGGCGAGGGGAGGACCTCTAACTAGGGAGGTCTGACTTGGAAGACCACACAAAATGATAAGGCAAGGTCAATGGGCCTTTGCATGAAAGTGTAGAGGCGACTGCGACCTTGTCGCGACAAAAAAAGATAGCATTCTCAATTCATAAAGATATCTGCGACCTCGTCGCAGCCATACATTTCAACAACATTAAAATTATTATCCAACAAAATACATGAGGATAACTAACTTCTTCCATCAGAAGATAAATATCAGAGGCAAGTATGGGAATGGAAAAGATGGAATATTGTTATTCATCTTGACGAAAGAGTTATACATTAATAATGTTAGCCAATTATATTACAAGGAAGAACTACCAAAAAAGGGAGTGAAGATTGAATTCATGAAAAAAGAGTTCACTATAACAAAGATATGACAATGTACGAGATATTACACGCCTTGACAAAAGAAAACAAAAAGAATTATATCTTTGGTGATTCTTCTTCTTCATCGATTCTTGATTTTATTATTCTCATCGCGAGAATTTTCTTCTTCGCCGACTTCACTATCGAAACATCGAGAGACGGGTAGATTCTCGGGAACCTTTTCAAGAAGCCGGGGATATGTATGCAAAGGGATGTTGGTGTTTACAAACATACTCCATGGCTCCATTGCGAAAACGAAGCGGCATCATTATTAAAGTTCTCCTTTGTCGTTTCAAATTGTTTCTTCAACTTGGAATACTTATTATTACGGAGGAGAGACTCTTCGCGAGCTGTTTTTTTTTGATTCAAGTTCTTCAATTTCGTTGGAAAATTCCGTGAGTTGTTCTTTCTCAGATTCAAGATCCCTAATTCTAACTTTGAAGTCTCTTCTCGGATTACGCAAATAAGTAACAACAAGTTAATAATTTACAAGCAATACTACAAAAGTAAGAAGTAGTAAGGTGTAATAAATAACCTTCTCTATCGGATATCATATCTTTAATCAAGGAAGTATGCTCGGCGTGAAGACTAACATCAACACCTAAGTTATTCTGGCATTATCTAAAACTTTCGCAGCCCAGGCGAATTCATCGTCACTATTTATAACAAGGAGGAGCAATTTGATCTTCTCGCTC
The DNA here is from genome assembly GCA_023531295.1 of Papaver armeniacum. Taxonomy (NCBI): domain Eukaryota; kingdom Viridiplantae; phylum Streptophyta; class Magnoliopsida; order Ranunculales; family Papaveraceae; genus Papaver; species Papaver armeniacum. The sequence goes on from JAJJWW010016293.1 coordinate 298,223, forward strand.
ACTAAGCAAGGAGTTACGCGAAGCAATTCATCCGTTCAATTTGTAGTTCAAGGAGAGATTTTTGAAATGTTGCTAATGCTTGTGCACCATTGTTAGCAATGCGATCTTTATCATCTATAAGGTCGCTAATTTTCTTCCTCAAAATTTTGATTTCTTTATTGGACTCGAGAAACATTCGTTTAAATTGGTTGGCGACACTTAAACCAGATCTATGTTCAATTTCTAAAAGGCGATATTTGGTCCGAAGTTCATTTAATGAAAGGGAGTTAATTTTGTTTGATGAACTACTTAAAGAGTCGTTGAGGTGAGCGAGAAGAAGGTTATTATCCATAGGATCGGGAAATGTATGGAGAAGGATAGCCTCATCGGAGAGATTATATACATCTGCGAAAGTAATAAGTTAGGTAGCAATATGCGGCCGATAAAATAAAAATAGTGAAAGGAGGAAAAATTTTATACCATAAAGTTGTTGATTGGCGTTTTGAAGAGTGGACACCTTATCCTTTTGGGAGTTAAGTTCGGTGTTTAACTTTTGAATTCTCTCGTCTTTATCGCGAGATGGCCGCGACTTCGGTCTCTAATTCTTGAATCTTCTTGCTCAATTGCAAATTCTTCTTTTCAAGATTGTTGCGTCTTCTCTCAAGGTGCGAGGCAACTACAAAGGAAGATCTTCCAACCTATAAAAGAAGATAGAAAAATCATTAAAACATATATATATACTAAACAATTTAAAGTTAGGGAAGTATGCTGTACACATACTGCAGAGACCCAAGTGCATTCAAAAGGTCGGGAGACACAACTCTAGAGACTCCATTGAATGAATTATTGCCTTCGATAAAGCGAGCATTACACACGTTTGCGAGAGCCCCACAAAGAGAAGCTAGGGGAGCATCTCCCATTCCTTGGAAACAATGCGAGAAGATCTTTGGATAATTGATCCATGGAAGAAGCTGGTCGATGGAATCTTCTTGGCGAGAGAAGGATTCGATTCATGGTTATCCTCGTCGGAAGATTGAGCTTGAACTAAGGCGAGAAGAGGATTGGACCTTTCGCTTCTTAGTTAAGGGGCGAGAGGATTTACCCTTGCGGCGGCAGTTTTACCCTTACTTTTAGTCTTCGCGGCAATAGTTTCTTCAACTCCAACCTTCGCATACGCGTAAAGATAAGAAACAGAGGCAACAATATTGTTTTAAATAAGAAGAAAGGAAGTGATTCTTACTTCACTCGTAAGCGATCGAAGCAATGTCGAGTATCCTCCGACGGATCCTTTTTGTAGCTTCTTTTCAACTTTGGCTATCGAAAGATTTCACAAACTAAAGCAATTATAGAAAGAAAATTACGAAAGCCAAATTTGAAGTTGGAAACATACCTCTTTCTTCTTCTCGGGCCATTTGAATTCCCAAGGATGATATCTGCGAGATTCGCGGGGAAGAATATGCGAGCCCGCGATGTAAGGACCATTTAAGATCAAAGTACGACCCACCATTTCTCATCTTTGGAATGACGAGGAGAGGTATTATTGCACAGGTGCCAATCAATGTCTTGCATGAGTAATTTATCTTGAGAGACATTATCCTTTTTCTTGACGAATGCCCCAATGAGATCTCGCATTCACCATAGTTATCTTGAGTAATTTTCAAAAAAGTTTTCCACAGTGTATTTCTCAATGACTATTTCCAAATCTGCGAATTTGGGATTTTGCGCGAATTAGGGTATAAAGATCCTTTACTGCACCGCGGTTCGCGAACTCAAGCATCGGCGAATACAATCGCCACTTAATTGATAAACGGCCGAAGAGAATTTTTCATGGGCCAAAATTTCATAAATCAAAATAAAGGCAACTCGGGATTGTACAAGGGAATAGGAAGTCCGCGAGAAGGCGACCGAAGCGAGACTATAATCTTTTGATCATCACATTGATGATCGGAGAAAAGATTCTGAAAGAATGGATGAGGGTTCTTGATCGGGAATGGTTGTGAGTAAAACCCTTCTCGAGCAACTTTGTTGAACTTCTTCAAAAGAAGTTTTGTATCCACATTGATGGAAGCCATTTATCGGTATGGGAATGGATGGAAGATTGGAGATTAAAAACAGCGCTAGAAAGGATGAAGAAAAGCTTTGCAGTAGCAGGAGCGCAAATTGCGGAAGGAGAGAATCAAAGAAAAGTTGCAGAGACAAACTAAAAGATGAAAAGGAGGGGAAAAGAAAACTATATATAAGGGAAAAGAGCCTCGAGAAAAACGAGGTCATTTAATGCGAAGAGACATGAACGGTCAAGAAAAAGTGGTTGAAAGAAACGTGTCAAGAGAAGACATTAATAATCAAAATCCGTGTAAAAGTACAAAACTGAAGATTCTAAAGATAAGCAGTCGCGGAAACAATATTGTAAAAATCTCATGGTACTCTTCCCCTCGCAGGAGAAATATGAGGAGAGATAAGAGACGATACTTCATATATATTTCAAAGAAGCTTGGAACTTCGCAAAAGAATAGAGGCAAGTACGTACTTTTCAAGTACAGTATTCTTCTGCTCGTTCCTTCATCAACAAAGATCAAAGATTACCACAACAACAGATTTTTCCTTCAAGATCGCTCTTCAAGCAATATTCAAGGAAAAAGAGGCAAGATGTAGGATCATAATATCGCAATGCATAGGGCTCGCGGGATCAATAAGCAGCGGTGCCGGAGGGAGTCGCGGAAACTAAAATAAACGACGCGATGGGAAATAACGACACACAAAATAGCTGAAAGACATGGAACTGGCGAGGATAAGAAGTGTCGCGAGATTGAATAGTTGTACACTGGCGACACTTCGCGAGACATTCCCGAAAATAAAGGATAGCTTATTTGTCATCCACTATGTATTACCCTATATAAAGGGTCGAGTGAGTCATGTTGTAAAAGGAGAGATCTTTTTAGAATTGTTAGGCAAGTCATTAGGAGAGAAAGTTTAAGAGCGCTTTAACTTCTAAGTGTAATTCTATTTTCCTGTGTAAACACTTTATGAATTCAATCAATAAATGTTCTTGATCTTACATCTTCTAATGGATTAATTAAGCAAAATCGAGTAAGGGGTGTAGTGTGGGAAATCCTGCTACACGCAAATTTAGAAAAACCCCGGGACCTAGTCCAGAATGAACACACACTGTATTAAGCCGCTACAGACACTAGCCTACTACAAACTAACTTCGGTCTGGACTGTAGTTGAACCCCAATCAATCTCACACTGATCCAAGGTACAGTTGTGATCCTTACGTCTCTGGTCCCAGCAGGATACTACGCACTTGATTCCCTTAGCTGATCTCACCCACAACTAAGAGTTGCTACGACCCAAAATCGAAGACTTTAATAAACAAATCTGTATTACACAGAAAAGTCTACGGTAATAGATAAATATGTCTCCCACAGAAATACCTACGAGTTTTGTTCCGTCTTTTGATAAATAAAGGTGAACAGGAACCAATTCATAACCAAGACTTATATTCCCGAAGAACAGCCTAGTATTATCAATCACCTCACAATAATCTTAATCGACGCGGCGAAAGAAGATATTGTGGAATCACAAACGATGAGACGAATATGTTTGTGATTACTTTTATATCTTTCCTATCGGAGATATCAATCTCAAGCCAATCGTTACGATTGTACTCAATACGATAGAAACAACAAGATCAGATCACAAAACTACAAGAAAGTAGTATCGGTCTGGCTTCACAATCCCAATGAAGTCTTCAAGTCGTTAACCTACAGGGTCTCGTTAGAAACCTAAGGTTAAAGGAGAATCGAATCTAGCTTATACAACTAGTATCACCCAGGAGGTTTGGGGATTAGGTTTCCCAATTGCTAGAGTTCTCCTTTATATAGTCTTTCAAATCAGGGTTTGCAATCTAAGTTACCTTGGTAACAAAGCATTCAATATTCACCGTTAGATGAAAACCTGATTAGATTCAAGCTAATATCTTTCAACTGTTAGATCGAAAACTTAGCTTGTTACACACAAATGAAATGCACGTTTTTAGGTTTGTGTAACAGTACCCAAACATGTACATTCGTTGGTTCAACAGTAGTTAACCAAATGGTTAGCCATATGAGCACTTCCATATTAACCATATTCTTCTTCACCATAACTAGTTCAAATTACTCAAATGAACTGGTTAGAGAGTTGTTCAATTGCTTAGATCTTATAGAAGTATACAGGACACAATAGAAGCAAAAACGATTTGATTCACTCTAATGGATTCATGAACTTTATAGCCACGGTTTGCAAACTTGCATTCCTTAGTTAATATAAGTACAAGTTCAGAATAATCGTTTTTAGAATATAACCAACCTAAGTACGCGGACTTAAGTATCCGGAATAAGTTTGTAAATAGTTCACAAACTCCAATAGATTTTCTCGGGAAGAGAACCTCCGACAGTACGCAGACTGGGTTCACGGACTGGGTTTGCAGACTCTATTCCGGTTTCCTGAGTAGCAAAGTACACAGACTTTGGTTCAAGGAATAAGGACTTATACATGTATGTGTTGCTACACAATGCTTATATCCAACAATGGTTATATAATCTAAACTCTCATTTCAATCATTGAAACATTCTTAGAGGACGTTATATACTTGTTATCCACAAACTATTTTTCGTCAAAGCCATTTTCAAGTAATTGAAACATAACATGACTTTTGTCACTAGGTAAAGATGAACTTGGCCAAAACAAAATCTTACCAACACATATTTCGAGAAATAGATAAGCGAGATAAACTCGGCTCAAAATAGCAAATGTGTATAATCAAAGTCCATATAACAAAACGACTTTTGTCTCAAGATAGGAGATAGAGTAGATAGACTTTTGAGTGATAGATAAGTTCAAGTATCCACATACCTTTTAGTCGATGAAGTTCCACCAGTTCCTTGAGTAGTTCTTCGTCTTGTATGATGATCGCCATGGAGTTCTTGAGCTCAACTACACTTTCTATCCTAGTCCGAGACTTATCTATAGTAGACTAGAAATCAAGACTTATAGTTTTGATCACTAACATTGACAAACATGCTTGAGATAGCAACGCATGCGAGTTCGACCGAGCAGTGCTCTAACAATCTCCCCCTTTCTCAATTTTAGTGACAATACTATCAATACATATGGAATACAAAAATAGACAAATAAACTTTTGTAGCTCTTCTTCCACATGCCTAATCTTCAACATTACTCGAAATATTCGTCACTTCTAAGTACTCCAATGATTCCAAAGGTTGTAAGTTTAGCATCATCGTTGTTGAAAATCCGTAGCTATAACAATGAGAAAACAAGAATTCTCAATCATTGTTATACAATGTCATAGTATTATTACACAGCATCAAAGTTCAATTGTATCACAACTTCGACAACAAAACTATGGTGATATGTATCACTCCCCCTTAGTCAATACTCCATCTCACATGGAAACCACTCCCCCTTACATAATGATCCGAAAACCATATGTATTTATAGTGTGAACTACACATTAATTGTCCCCATTTTTGTCAATAAAATTGGCAAAGGTAAGAAAACGGGATCCTAATGAAATTTCCAAAGAGACATTTCATGACCAAAAGTAAGCACATATCAACTTATTTAGATGCAATCATATCGCCGAAGCTAAATGCTTTCATCAAGGAGTTTATAAAGATACAAGATAACCCCTATAATATTCCACAACCGCACTCCCCACAAAGATTTGGCAATTAAGCACAAGTTCAATTAAGAACTCTCCCTGTAGTTGCAGGAAATCTCACACTACACCCCTCACAAGAATCCACACAATCAAATCATTTTAAGATGAACAATTATAAGTTTTATTGATCAAACTCCAGAAATGTTACAAGATGAAAAGGAGATAAACCAAAGAATTACAACCACTCTAAACTTTCTCTCTCTTAATGACTTGCTCAACACTCAAAAAAGATCTTCCCCTCCTTAAGCCTATTCGGCTCTTTATATAGGACATTACATAGTAGGTAACAGCTAAGCTGTCCTTTATTTTCGGGTATGACTTGCGAAGTATCGCAAATGTACAAATGTCAAATATCGCAACACTCCTCGATCTCGCTACATCTTCACATCTTTCTCGTGTTTTGGCTGTCGTCATCCGTTACGTCGTTTTTACTTCCATCCCGCGATGTCTTCGCAGTGTGTCGTTTATGGATTTCGCGAGAATCTTGGTGTTGCGATATTCTGATCCTATATCTTGCCTCTTCTCATGTCTTCTCTGCGAAGAAGAGAACGTCATGAGAACTAGTATTTTCAAAATGCCGCAGCTGTTCATTTCTTCATATTTTTCTGTATTTGCATGATTCCGTACTATTACGCAGAATTTATTACACGTATCTCTTCTTCCACCCATTTCTTGACACGTCTCTTTCAACCGTTATTTCTCAACCGTTCACGTCCCTTCTCGCGTTAAATGCGTTTATCTTCTCGAGAATTCTTCTCTATATATAGTTTTCTCACCCTCCTTTTCTTCTTTTTTACTTTCTCTCTGCAATTTTTCTTCAATTCTCCTCCGTAATTTCCGTTTCTGCTACTGTAAATCTTCTTCTTCTTCTTTCTTTTGATCTTCAGTTCTTCATTCATTCCCATACTAAAAATGGCTCCAATCGGTCGCAAATACGAAGCTTCTTTTGAAGAAATTCAAAAAAATCTTCAAGGTAAAGGTTTTACTTTAACCACCATTCCCGGTCAGGAACCAAAATCCATTCTTTCTGCCAAGTTGTTCACTGATCATCATTGTGATGATCATGAAATCATAATTTCGCTTGGTCAAATTCTCGCCGGCCTTCCAATTCCTCTTTATAACCCTAATCTTCCGTTATTCTATGGAATTCTTGCTCATGCGAACTTCTCGCGAGCTATCTATCAACTAAGCGGGGATTGCATTCGCTTAATACTTGAGTTCGCCAACCGTGGCGGGCTGGCAATGGGTCTCTTTACCCAAAACAAGTTAGAGACCCAAAATTTAAGGAATTGGCGATACTCATTTGAAAGATACACAATCGAGAGTTTCTACGAGAATTATGAATTCATTCCTATGAGGAGGGATAATACTCGCTGGGGTGTCCGTCTGAAAAGAAAGGATGATGTTGCTGACGATAAACTCCTTATGCAAGACATTGATTGGCATTCTGGTAAAAACAACGTCCCGCGTCACTCTAAAGACGATAGATGGTGTGCTTTTCCATTGGTGATAAAGGGGCCTTATATCGCAGGCTCGAATGTACTTCCTGCGAATTTCGCTACTTATCGACCTTGGGTATTTAATTGGCCCGAGAAGAATAAAGAGGTATGCCTTCCAACTTCGCGTACTTCGTAATCTTTCATTGGTTGCTTATTCCCTTATCCTTTGATTCTCGCGAAAATTTTTAGATTGAAAAGTTAAGATCGAGCTACAATCAGACCGGGAAGCTTAGCACTTTAGCTGCTCTTCGCTTCGTCATGGATGAAGTAAGAAACACTTTATATATTTTTAACAATATTGTTGCCTTTGTTTCTTATCTTCATTTGTGTGCGAAGGTTGGTGTTGTAGCTGTTGGAGAAGAAGAAAACCCTGAGGCTGCGAAGGCCAAAGGTAGAGGTAAAAATCCTCTTCGCAAGGAGAAGTCTGTTGCTCCGCCTCTGAAGAAGCGAAAACTTCACCTCCCCTCTCCTTCAAATCCTCAGTCAAGTGAGAGTTCTAGTGATAAGGAGAATGATGATGTGGATATCCCTTCTTCAAATTCTCCAGCTGGATCTTCTATGGCACAGTTGTCTAGCATTTTTTCTGATTCTATGCAAGGGATGGGTGACGATCGCCTTTCTAGTACATGCAAGGCTCTCGCGAGTATTTGCGATTCACCTTTACTTGAGAGTGATGGTTCTCTTCATGGGGTCTCCAGATTAGTGACTCCAAGCTTCTTAAATTCACTTAGTGTCTTGGTATGTTTTCATTCTCTTATTTTTTCATAGTTTTGATTTTAAATTATATCATTTTAATTTCTTTGTTTTCTTTTGTAGTCCGGGAGAGCTTCCTTTGATGTTGCCTCAGATCTTGAAAAGAGGCACAGTATTCTCGAAAAGAAAAACCTTCAGTTTCGCAAAAAAAATGAAGAATTGGGAGTTGAAACTACTGCTCTTCGCAAGAGAAATGAAGAATTGGAAACTGAAGCTGCCATTCTTCGCGAGAAGACCAAGCAATTAGAAGATGACTCTGCTACTCAGAAAAATAAGATTTATAGACTTCAAAGCTCCAACCAACAACTTTATGGTATGAAACTTTTCCATTTTCCTTTGATTTGTTCTCTTGTTATCTTCCCTCATCTGACTTATCATTTTCGCAGACGTTTATAACCTTTCTGATGAAGCCATTCTTCTTCATTCATTTCCTGAACCTATGGATGATGATGCTCTTCTTGCTCATATCAACGATTCTTTAGATAGTTTTTCAAATAACAAGATTAAATCTCTTCCTCTAAATGAACTTCAATCCAGATTTCACCTCTTAGAACTTGATCATAGATCTAGCTTAAGCTTAGCCAACCAACTTAAACGTCTGTATCTTAGTTCTAAAGAGAAAATTAGTATTTTAAGGAAGAAAATTAGTGATCTCATAGATGATAAAGATCGCATTGCTAGACAAGGTGCTCAAGCATTAGCGAAATTCCAAAAGACTCTTCTTGAAGTTCAAATTGAACGAGATGAATCCATCCGTCAAAATGCTATTTTTAGCGAAAGAGAGAATCAAATTCGTTCCCTTCTTCTCATAAACAATGATGATGAATTTGCTTGGGCTGCAAAGGTTCTAGATGATGCCAGAAATAATTTAGGTGTTAACATTAGTCTTCAAGCTGAGCATACGGCCTTGGTTAGAGATATGATTTCTGACAGAGAAGGTTGTTAATTATTCTTCTTTACTTAATTATTTGCATAAAATTGTCATGAAGTTGCTGATTCAACGTTATATGTTCGCAGAAGCTGAAGAAAGGTTCCGAGAAAGAATTGAAGAACTTGAATCTGAGAAAGAGCAACTTGCCAAAAATCTTTCTTCTCGGGATGATAAATATTCTAGGTTGAAGAACCAACTAAAGATCACTGTCGCGAATTTTAAGAATGATGCTATTATTTTTCGCAATCAAACTATTGAGATGGTCTGCGATGACAATAGCATCCCTCAGTCTAAGTACCCTTGCCTTCTTGATGAAGTCTGTAGGATCAGAATATCGCAACATCAATACTTCGCGAGATCAATAAACAACCGTACTGCGAGGGCGTCGCAGAAGAGTAATATAAATTACGCAGTGAATGACGATAGCCAAAACAGGAGAAAGATGTGAAGACCCAGCGAGATTTAGGAGAGTGGCGAGATTATATATTTGAACACTTGCGATATTTCGCAAGTCATTCCCGAAAATAAAGGACAGCTTAGCTGTCATCCATTGTATACTACCCTATATAAAGAGCCGAACGAACCTGTTGTAAGGGAGGGATTCTTTTGAGAGTGTTAGACAAGTCATTAGGAGAGATAAAGTTGGTGGTTGTAATTTCTTTAACTCTTTTCTATTTTATCTTGTGAATCTTCAAGGAAATAATCAATAAAATCATTGTTATTCATCTAAAAAATGTCTTAGTTGTGTGGAATATTGTGAGGGGTGTAGTGTAGGATTTCCTGCAACTACATATTGGCGCTAGAAACAGGGAGTGATTGAAGATAAGAGATTGGATATTATCATTAAAACTGTAAAAATCAAGAGTATAATGAATAAATTGAAGAAAACTAAAATCAAAGAGAGTAATGAAGAATTGAAATGTAATATGATTACAAAGTCAATGGTTAAAGAATTTCATGAAAGTATCAAAGGGAGAATACATAAAAGAGATTTTGAAGGAAAGAAAATTATAACAACAGAGAAGGTGTTACCCTTGAAAGAATGGGAAAAACAGAGAATTATATTCACAGCAACGGAGATGTCAGGAGAGAATTTAAATCACACATCTCCACTAGTGATTACGATAAGTGCCAACAAAGAAGAAGGAAAATTAACAAAAACAATGGAAGAATGGGCAATAAGTAGAACTTTAGTGGATACGGGGAGTTCAGTGAATATAATGTTTTATCATGCATATAAAAAATTGGGGTACAAAGATGAAGAAATGACTTCCGCAACATGTCATATCTATGGTTTCGGCAAATCGATAACAAAACCTAAAGGGGAGATAAAAATACGAATTTTGTTAGGAGAAATTGAAACAAATGTGACGTTATGCGTAGTAGATATGGAATCACCATATAACATGCTGTTGGGAAGGCCATGGATACACGCAATAAAAGCTGTAGCATCAACATTTCATCAATGTGTCAGATTTCCTATGCCGAGTGGAATTGGCGAAATCAGAGGAGATACCGATAAAGGAAGAATGTATCATCAAATCGAAGTAAAACATTATGAAGAACAGGTGAAGAGGCGAAAAGATCGCAAGAAGATGGCAAAAGCAGACAAAAAGGAAGAAGAATTTAGAACATACATGATAAGAGCGGAAGAAGGAAAAGGAATATGTGGTGAAGAGAGTGATCTCACAAAGGAAATAAGAGGACCAACGCCCATGGGAGAACCGACGGCTAGCTACATTGCGGCAGAACCAACAAAGGAAGTGAATATTGGAACTGAAGAAGAACCCAAGATGTTAAAAATTGGGACTAAAATGGAGGCAGATGAAGAAAGAAAGACCATTGATTTGTTGCGAGATTATAAAGATATTTCGCATGGGATATGGATGAGATGCCTGGAATAGATCCATCTGTAGCATGTCATAAATTAGAGATTGATAAAAATGCCAGACCATTCAAGCAAAGAATTAGAAAAATTGCAACAGCATATCATCCTCAAATAGAAGAAGAGTTACAGAAGATGCTTGATGCTGGCATTATTAGACAAGCAAAATACTCCGAATGGATAGCGAATATGGTCGTAGATCCAAAGAAGAAAAAAGGAATAAGAATTTGCATAGATTTCACTGATCTAAACAAAGCTTGTCCAAAAGATAGTTTTCCCTTGCCAGATATTCCACAGATGGTTGAATCAGCAGCAGGAAATGAAAGGATATCCTCCCTTGATGGATATAAGGGATACAATCAAATTCCTCTCGCTGAAGAAGACCAAGAACATACTTCCTTTTTCGCTCCAAGAGGATTATACTGTTACACAAAAATGCCATTCGGTCTGCAAAATGCCGGTGCAACGTATCAAAGGATGGTGGAGAAAGTGTTCGAACAATGGATACATAAAACACTATAGGTATACGTGGATGACATGTTAATAAAAAGCAAAGAAGCAAAAGATCATGTGCGAGATTTGAAGGAAATTTTCGAACAAATGAGACATTTCAACATCAAAGTAAATCCAGAAAAATGTACCTTTGGAGTGGCATCTGGAAAAATTTTAGGATACATTGTGTCAAAAGAAGGAATACAAGTTGATCCGAAGAAGGTACAAGCAATTCGAGACATGCCAACGCCAGCAACAGTGAAAGATGTGCAAAAGTTAAATGGACTATTAGCTTCGCTAGGAAGATTCATCTCGCGATCATCTGATAAGTGCAAACATTTTTTCAACATACTTAAAAAGGGAACGAAATTTAGGTGGACGGATGAATGTGAAAAGGCATTGCAAGGAATAAAAGAACATCTAATGGATATATAAATATTACAAAAAGCAGAAGAAGGGGAGGAATTACTAATTTACCTCGCGACAACCTCGCATGCACTAAGCGTAGTATTATTGCGAATTGACGCAGGGGTGGAAAAACCAATCTATTACATCAGCAAAATATTCAATGCCGCAGAGAAAAATTATTCAAAAATTGAAAAATTAATTTTGGCATTAGTTTACGCAACGTTTAAACTTCACATCTATTTCGAAGCACACACGGTAAAGGTAATGACAAAAGTACCAATTGAGTCAGTAATGAAAAATTCAAAAAGATCAGGAAGGGTTGAAAGATGGAATGCTCAAGTAAGTCATTGCAAACTCAAATATGAAGTATTATCCTCACCCAAATCACAAGTTGTTGCAGACTTTTTAGCAGAATTTCTATTGGAAGAGGATGAAGCAGTGGAAGAAATGATGGATATAGAAGAAGAACATGGAAATCCAAGGGATTTATTAACTGAGCCAAACAGATGGGAAATATTGGTAGATGGGTCGTCAAATAGAGAAGGTAACGGAATTGGGATCATTATAATTTCGCCAGAGGGCAATAAAATGGCTTTCTCTTTTAGATTGGAATTCGCATCTACCAACAACGAAACAGAATATGAAGTTATAGTACATGCTTTGCGATTTGCAATAGAAATGAAGTTGGAGAATGTAAGAGTTACTAGTGATTCTCAGTTAGCTATTCGCCAGATAAAAGAAGAGTATACTACAAATGAAACATCCTTGAAAAAATAAAAAAAGCTTGTTGAAGAATTGTCAGCGAAGATACCAAAAATAAAGTGGAGACACATATCAAGAAAAGACAATAGACTTGCAGATGCATTTTGTAGGAACAGAATATCGCGACATCAATACTTCGCGAGAGTAATAAACGACTACATTGCGAAGGCGTCGCAGGGAAGTAATATAAATGACGCAATGGATGACGACAGCCAAAACATGAGAAAAGTGTGAAGACTTGGCGAGATTTAGGAGTGTCGCAAAGAAGAATGTTTATAACATTCGCGACACTTCGCGAGTTATTCCCGAAAATAAAGGACAGCTTAGTTGTCATCCACTGTGTATTACCCTATATAAAGGGTTGAGTTAGTCTGTTGAGGGGAGAGTTGTTTTTGAATTGTTAAGCAAGTCATTAGGAGAGAGAAAATCTAGAGTGATTGTAATTTCTTTAGCTCTGTTCTATCTATCCTTGTAAACATTTCAAGAAGATAATCAATAAAAATATATAGTTATTCATCTTCAAATGGATTAGTAAAGTAAATTCTTGTGAGGGGTGTATTGTGGGATTTCCTGCAATTACATATGCGCTAGAAACAGGGAGTGAGTAGAAGATCAACCTTGTGAATTGAAAGAATCAGGAGTAACAAGAAAGAAATTTCGAATAATTCTCAACAATTTACTAAAATTGAGAAATGGCTAGAAGAAGGAATGCATCAGAACAACCAACAATTGTAAGGAGAAGTGGGAGATTAGCTGGAGAAAGGAGAAATGAAGTAGGTGAACCATCAAGGATAAATGCAAGAGATAGAGAAGAAGGTCAAATTCAACCACCAATTCAACCACTAATTCAACCAGCACCGAATAGAGTAATAGATTATGATAGAGTGAGCGTGCATACATGGAGATCAGATTCTATGGAAGAAAGAGAAGAAGTGCAACAATTGATGAATAATGGACAAGAGGAGAGAAATCGAGAAGAAATGGGAGAAACTTGACTCATAGAAATGAAGAAATCGCAGCATTAGAAATGTTGAGACAAACAATACATGAAGAAAGGCGATTAGAAGCGGAAGAACGCGCAAATTTAACAAGGAAAAACCATGAGTTAAGAATGGAAAATATAAGGTTGCAGAATAGGAGGTCGAGAAGTAACACCAGATCAAGATCAGGATCGGTTAGAGATGATATGAGGAGAATATCACCTGTAGAAAATGTTAATGAAGAGAACCTAGGAAGAAATTCAAATCTCGGTGAAGGATGCTGCGAAAGAAGGGAAATGGTGTGTATTCCACGTCCTGAGATTTTACAGAATGATCAAAATAATGGAAATCAAGGAAATAGACAGCAGAATAGTCCAATTGGTGAAGAAAATCAGGAAGAAGGAAGAAGAATATTGCATGGGAGAGAAACACAGAGGAGACAAAAGGAGATTGAAGATGACATCGAAAAGCATTATATTGAACAAGCACGTCTAGCTCGCGAAAGAGAAAGATTAAGAGTAGAAATGGAAGAACGGGAATTGGAGGAAGCAATTCGGCAGAATAATCATGACAATCGAGAAAGAAGGCGCGAGCAAAATCGCAACAATGGAAATATCAGTGAAGAGTATGAAAGAATACAAAGGAGAGATGATAGACAACCAAGAAGAGAAAACGATGGATATAATGGTGTGCGAATTCGAGAACGAGATGGAGGAGAAAATCGCAGAGAAAGAAGAGAAGAAAATCTTTGAACAAGAAAATCAAGATAGACATGAACAGAAGGAGAGAAACGGAACTAAAAAGACCAATAAATTCGAAACCACGATGTAAATGAACAAATCTTAAGAGAGTTGGCAGAGATGAGAGGAATGTTGAATAATAGAAGAGGAGGAGGAAGAAGACAATTGGATGAGGACATCGAAGAAGCTGCGAAAACTCCCTTTACGCTAGAGGTGCAGTTAGGTGGAATACCCCCAAAATGCAATTTACCCGCATTAACCAGCATTTTTGATGGAACAACTTGCGCAATACAACACATCAAGGCGTACGTGAGATGTATGTTACAATGGGAAAATCATGACGCTATATTGTGCAAATATTTCGCATCAAGTTTAACAGGAGAAGCACTGAAATGGTTTGAGGGTTTACCAAGAAACACCATCACGTCATTCAACCATTTACAAGCTATATTCTTAGGGGCATACATAAGTAACAACTCCTTGCGACCAGGAATTGAAGATGTATTTGGCTGAAACAAAGAGTTGGCGAAAGTTTAAGACACCTAACTGTGAGATGGAAGACGATGTATAGCGAGATGGCTGGAAGAGTGGATGAAAGATATCTCATTTTATCATTTATAAACGCTATGTTCGCAACCAATGTGCTATATATTCAAATTTTTAGAGTCAAGAATACAATCACGATGACGGAGCTGCGAGAACTTCAAGAGGAGTATATTGCTTTAGAGGAAAGGCAAAATGAGATGGAATCATATCCAATTGCGAATACAAGTTCAAATGCTGCGAATGCAAGTTTATTACCAAAACTGATAAACACGGTGGCGAGTACTTCGCAAGGTCAACAAGAAAGGGTAACAGATGATGGACAGCCGAAGATAGTAGCCATGGGAAGCCGTGATCAAGAAGAATTTGAGAGACAAAGGAACTACTACAACCGTGGTGGCAATAACAAAATTCAAAGACTTGATCATCCGCAGGAGACTTATGGAAGTCAAAGGCAGAATTATCATGGAGGACAGCGACGTCACAGAGTAGTATGGGAAGAAATAAAAATGCCACCATTAAATGCTAGCGTTGAAAAAATATGGGAAGCTATACTCTTGATGGAAAACATACCTGCGCCATGGAACATGGGGAATGAGCCACCACCAAGTGATAGAAGTCACGAGTTATGTTCTTACCATCGCTTTCATGGACACTTAACAAATGTCTGCAGAAATATAAAAAGAATCATCCTCAGAATGATTGACCAAGGAAAGCTGAGTCATTTTCTAAAAAGTGAAGAGAAGGTTCAACCATTACCACCACCACCAGAAATGCACAGAACAAATTCAGCAAAGGGGAAAGAAACATTCGTAATAGAAGTTGGAAAGAAAGCTAAAAATTAGTTTTGCAACTCCATTGTACATTCATATCGAACAATTGAAGATTTTCATGATAATGTTCTCAGTAGGGTTTTCGCGAGGGATGTTAATAGTAAAGAAGTGATGAACATTGCGAAAACATCGCAGTTAAAAGAATGGCAAATACAGATTATTTCTTTCAACGTAGAAGAGATTCCTGAAGGCAGGGAGACGCATGACAACCCATTGGTTGTAAAATTGAAAATTAATCCAAAACCTGTAGATGGCGAAGACGACGAAGCAGAGAATTGTTGGGCGATCAATAGAATCTTAATTGATACGGGGAGCTCAGTGAATATTCTTTTCTACCATACTTACAAGACTATGGGGGGAAAGGATGAAGAGTTGATACCTTCGACATATAAGATATATGGTTTCAATGGAACAGCGAATAAGCCTAAAGGAGAAATTCATATGAGAATACCCTTGCAAGGATTATCAACTGGGATTTTGTTCTGTGTAGTCGATGTGGAGTCCCCTTATAATGCATTGATTGGAAGACCATGGTTACATGAAATTCTGGGCGTAGCGTTGACTTATCATCAATGCATAAAATTTCCTCATCCTAGTGGTGTCGGAATTATAAAAGGAGATTGGACGGAAGGACAAAAATGCTATGAGATCGATGTGGAGAGCTGCGAAGAGAGAGCTGAGAAAAGAAAGGGTTGGAAGAAACATGCAAAAGATGAGCAAAGAAGAGAAAGATTAATGGTGGATGCCATTGATGTAAGAGGAGAAGATACATTGCGAAACAAGTGCATGAAAACAGTTGGAAATTATGATGGAAAGGAATCATTAAGAGATTTGAATGGTGTAGAGGCAGAGAGTAGCAAGAGCAAAAAGTGTAAGAAGTGAATAATCATCAAAAAGCAACAACAAAAGCTTGTTAAGAGTAAGAGGAAGAAACAATAATTGAAGAAGAAATATGCGAGGATCTCGCCATCAAGAATGTATGACAATTTGATTGAAGAATTGAAAAACAAAAATGATTAAACAATGTAAGATTGTGCGATAGCTTCGCAAACAAAATGAATGATTGAATGAATTAACAAAAATGAAAGAGTGAGTGAATGGGACAAACCTTTATGGCGTACACCCTAGTTCGCGAATGACATTTCGCAAGAGGCAAATGTAAGACCTAAAGTGCGTCATATAAGGGGGTATCTATTGACATGACTCAGGGGAAAGGTTACACCGCCCCTGGAACCTGAGTAATGGAGATTTGGGGCCCATGAAAGCCTATCCGGGAGAGATACCTTGGATTTCCAACTATATATGGTTATACCCTGGTTGGACGACTGAGGGTCTCTTTCAAGGAGTCAGTGTATGCTCAAGGCGCCGGGGTACACGGTTGAGCCAAGAGTGCCTGGGGCATTTGAAGTGTCTCGGCCATTCTTGGCAAGTCTTTGTATATGATGCACTCGGCCCGAAGAAAACTCCACTTAGGGTGCAGTCTCGTAACCATAAGCCATATAGGTATAAGGAATAAGAGGCTGCGAAAACAACTGGTTGTTGTTAAGACCGGATGGGAGGAGCTAGTCTTGTATGGCCGATGTACGCCTCCTTGAAGGGGCAACCAGGGAGAAGATAAGGGCGGCACCCTTCATTAGGGAGCTGATAAGTGTCAAAAGACGCAAATGTCATGAGGCTTTATTTTCGCAAGGAAATTTAGGCTTGTCATATTTGTGCGATGATCCTGTAGAGGCAATAATACTGACGCAAGGATAAGGCGAGATCAATGGGTTTTTGCAAAGACGGCAATGTCATGGGATTTTACACTCGCAAGAGTATTTAAGCCTGTCATATTGTCGCAAATAAAATATCCTGCAGAGGCAAAAATACTTAACAAATGATAAGACAAGGTCAATGGGTCATTACATGAAAATGTAAAGACGTCCTGCGATTTTGTCGCAACGAGGGGTGGCGAAATAAGACCTTTAATTAGGAAGGCAAAATAAGACCACACAAGAATGATAAGGCAAGATCAATGGATTTCTTCATTCGTAAAGACATCCTGCGATCTTGTCGCAATAATGAACTTCAACATAACTAAAGATACAGACATACATACAATTGAGGAAGCGAGTAAGCTTGCGAAAATGGTTATATTCCATCATAAAGTTACAAATAATAAAGGCTGAAGTCAAAGATTTCATTACTCAGATATAATTGGTCAAATCTCTCATTTGAAAATGAATAACAGTGGCAAGTATGGGAATGAATAGGATAAAATCTTGTTATTCATTTCCACATGATGGATTTATGTATTCATAATGCTGGTCAGTTGAATTATAAAGAAGAATTGCTTGACGAATATGCGCAAGTAAAGAAAACAAAGATTGGATTCATATTTAGCAGTCCAAGAAGATTAAAAGAGTATATATACAGATATTACAAGAAGCGGAAGAAGAAAATGAAGTTATTTCTTTGAGGATTCTTCTTCTTGGTCAGATTCTTCAATTCCATCATTCTTTTCGCCAGATTCTTCTTCTTCGCTAGCTTCACTATCAGAGACATCCGAGAAAGGCATATCTTCAGGAATATCATCGCGAAGGCAAGGATATGAATTAAGAGGAATGCGGTGATCATTGCAAACCATTTCAATAGTTTGATTGCGAAAACGAACAACATTATTGTTGAAATTCGCCACTGTAGCTTGCAGCTGTTTCTTCAACTTAGAATACTTGTTATTGCGAAGAGAAAAGCCTTCTGCGAGTTCCCCTTTTTCAGACTCAAGTTCTTCAATCCTTGTTTGAAATCTCTTCTCGGATTCTGCAAAACATATGACAATGAATTAACAACTCAACTCAATATTACAGAAATAAGAAACAGTAAGGTATAATAAACAACCTTCTCTGTCAGATATCATATCTTTAACCAAAGCAGTATGCTCAGCATGAAGACTAACATCAACACCTAAGTTATTCCTGGCATTATCTAGAACCTTCGCAGCCCAAGCGAATTCGTCATCATTGTTTATAACAAGAAGCGAACGGATTTGATCTTCTTGCTCATTAAGTATAGCATTCTGACGAAGAGATTCATCTCGTTCAATTTGTACTTCGAGAAGAGACTTTTGAAATGTTGCTAATGCCTGTGCACCTTTATTAGCAATGCGATCTTTGTCATCTATAAGGCCACTAATTTTCTTCCTTAAAAGTTCGGTTTTTCTATGGGAATCAAGATACATTTGTTTAAATCGGTTGGCTAAACCTAAACTAGCTCTATGCTCAATCTCTAAGAGGCGACATTTGGTTTGAAGTTCATTTAATGAAAGGGAATCAACTTTGTTTGACGAATTACTTAAAGACTCGTTGAGATGGGTGAGAAGAACATCATTATCCATAGGCTCGGGAAATGAATGGAGAAGAATGGCTTCTTCAGAGAGATTATATATGTCTGCGAAAATAATAAATCAGGCAAAGAATAGTAGATGACAAAGTAAAGACGACTTGAAGAGTAAAAGTTTATACCATAAAGTTGCTGGTTTGCGCTTTGAAGAGTAGACATCTTAGTCTTCTGAGAAGCAGATTTAGTTTCCAATTGTTGAATTCTTTCATCTTTCTTGCGAGACATCGCAACCTCAGTTTCTAGTTCTCGGATCTTCTCTTTAAGTTGGAGATTTTTCTTTTCAAGGTTGTCGCGTCTTTTCTCGAGATCTGAGGCAATAACAAAGGAAGCTCTCCCAGACTATAAAGGAAAATAAAGAAATTGTTAAGATAAAGCTTATAATAGAAATTACAGAGAAGCAAAGGAATATGAACATACCAAAGCATTGAGATCATTCAAGTGGCTGGAAGTCAATGTTCGGGAAACTCCGCGAAAAGATTCATTATCCTCTAATAGCGGGGCATCGCAAATTTTCGCGAGAGCTTCGCAAGTTGCAGATAAGTGATCATCTCCCATTCCTTGCATGGAATCAGAGAGAAAACACTAGACAATTGCGCCATAGCAGAAGTAGTCGAGTGATTCTCTTTCGCGGAGGAAGTACCAACCTCATTTTCATCCTTATCAGAACTCTCATTGGTTTGAGAACTACAATGAGAAGAGGGATGGGTTTTCCATTTTTTAGAAAGCGGAGCAGAAGACTTGTCCTTGCGAAAAGTGATTTTATCCTTGCCTTTAACCTTCGCAGCTTCAGCTTCTTCAACGTCAACCTTCGCACACGCATGAAGATAAGAAACAGAGGCAACATTATTGCTTAAAATAACAAAAGAAAATGTTTCTTACTTCATCCGTGAGCGATTGGAGTATCGCCAGGGTACTCGCCTTTGGATCTTCTTTATACTTCTTTCTCAGTCTAGCAATCTAAATTTTTTTGAAAGTTTAATAAGTAAAAAAGGAAGAAAATGTCGCAAAGCGAAATTGAAAAAGGAAATATACCTCTTTTGCCTTCTCAGGCCACTTAAACTCCCAAGGATGATAATTCGCGAGGTTTGCAGGGAGAACATGTGAACCTGCGATGTAAGGTCCACTCAAAAATAAAGGAACAACCCACCATTTCTCATCTTTGGAGTGACGAGGAGTACTATTGTTGCCCGAATGCCAATCAATATCTTGCATAAGCAGCTTGTCATCGTAAATATTATCTTTTCTTTTCAACCGAGCACCCCAGCGAGATTTGTCATTTCTCATATTTATTACTTTATAATTTTCAAAAAAGTTGTCCACGGTATACTTCTCAGCGACTATTTGTAAATTTGTGAATTTAGGATCTCTGACATCATCAGGATATAAAGATCCTTTACCAGCGCCACGATTGGCGAATTCAAGCATTAGACGGATACAGTCGCCGCTCAGTTGACAAACAGCTCGCGAGAATTTCTCGTGAGCAAGAATTTCATAGAATAATGGTATCTCGGGATTGTATAGAGGAATGGGAAGGCCTGCGAGAAGTTGACCCAGCGAGACTATGATTTTCTGATCATCACATTGATGATCAGAAAACAGTTTTGCAGAGAGAATAGACGAAGATTCTTGATCATGAATGGTTGATAAGATGAAACCCTTCTCTTGTAATTTCTTTTGAGTATCTTCAAAAAGGGGTTTATATGTACGACCAAGTGAAGCCATTGATATAGTATGGGAATGAATGGAGAATTGAAGATTGAGAGAATTGAAGAGGAGGATTACAGTAGCAGAAGCGCAAATTGCGGAGGAAGAAAGTTAAAGGAAAGTTGCAGAGGGAAAATAAAAGAGAAAAAAGAGAAGGGTAAGAAAACTATATATAGAGAAGAGAATCCTCGAGAAAACAAATGCATTTAATGCGAGATGGGACGTGAATGGTCAAGAATAAGTGGTTGAAAGAGACGTGTCAAGAAAAGAGTGGAAGAAGAAACACCTGTAATAAATTCCGTACATGAATAAAACGAGTAAAAGTGAACAATCGTGAGATAAAGATGAGCAGTTGCGGCATTTTAAAATATTGGTTCTCATGACATTCTCTTCTTTGCAGAGAAGACATGAGAAGAGGCAAGATGTAGGAACAGAATATCGCGACATCAATACTTCGCGAGAGTAATAAATGACTACATTACGAAGGCGTCGCAGGGAAGTAATATAAATGACGCAATGGATGACGACAGCCAAAACATGAGAAAAGTGTGAAGACTTGGCGAGATTTAGGAGTGTCGCAAAGAAGAATGTTTATAACATTCGCGACACTTCGCGAGTTATTCCCGAAAATAAAGGACAACTTAGCTGTCATCCACTGTGTATTACCCTATATAAAGGGTTGAGTTAGTCTGTTGAGGGGAGAGTTCTTTTTGAATTGTTAAGCAAGTCATTAGGAGAGAGAAAATCTAGAGTGATTGTAATTTCTTTAGCTCTGTTCTATCTATCCTTGTAAACATTTCAAGAAGATAATCAATAAAAATGTATAGTTATTCATCTTCAAATGGATTAGTAAAGTAAATTCTTGTGAGGGGTGTATTGTGGGATTTCCTGCAATTACACATTTGCTTTTATATCAAGTATGATGACAGATCCATCTGCGAGATGCATAAAAATACAGACACTTCAATCACCATCAATCAACAAAGAGGAAGAGGAAGAAACAGAAGTAATGCTCATAGAAGATGAAACACAAAGATCCCATTGCGAGGATTGGAGGACAGAACTTCATGCTTATCTAATGAAAGGAGAAACACCAAGAAATAGATTAGAGATGCATAAATTAAAAAGCCGTGCAACAAATTATGAATTAAAAGATGGGGTATTGTACCGAAGATCCTTTAATGGACCCTCGCTCAGATGTTTAACACGAAAGGAAGGAGAAGCAGTGTTAACAATGCTACATAGTGGGGATGCTGGCAATAATAGTGGCGGAAGATCTTTAGCACATAAGGCGAAAATGCAAGGTTATTATTGGCCATATATGCATGGAGATGCGAAACAAATATCAAGACGTTGCGAAGATTGTCAAAGACACGGAAAGAAAATACATGCACCAGGTGCACCGTTAACCTCTTCAACAAGTGTATGGCCTTTTGGAAAGTGGGGATTAGACATTGTAGGACCATTTTTTACCAGGTACAGGGCAAAGGAGATATTTGATTGTCGCAATAGATTATTTCACAAAGTGGGAAGAAGTAAAAGCGGTACAACACATTCGCGATAAAGATATTTTACTTTTATATTCGAAAACATAATATGCAGATTTGGAATTCCAGCACAGTTGGTATCTGACAATGGGAAACAGTTTGAGGGACAAAATATAGAATTACTGCTTAATGCATTTCAAATAAAATGTGGGAAATCAACTCCTTTATACCCGCAGGCCAATGGACAGGCAGAAGCAACAAATAAAACAATCGCTGATATATTGAAGAAAAAATTAGAAGGGCATAATAAGGCATGGTGTAAACAAGTGCATAATGCAGTATGGGCTTATAATACAACAAGACGAGAAGCTACGGGGATGTCACCGTTTTTTCTAACCTATGGTGTTGAAGTTGTACTTCCGACAAAAGTTATTATTCCAACAACAAAGAGAGAAGCTTGGGAGAAAAATCTTAGTGCGGGTAACATTTTGGTTAAATTAGATGAATTAGAAGAAAAAAAGAGAAAGAGCACTACAGCATATGGAGAATTATCAGCGAAGATTGGCCGGAGAATATAACAAGCGTGTCAAAACACGCGAGTTTCAACCAGGTGATATGGTATTGCGAGAAACACCAATATATCAGCGAGAAAGTGGTGGCAAGTTGGAGAAAAAGTGGGATGGACCTTATATCATCAAGGAGATAGTTGGAACAGGGGCATATAGATTAATGGATCCAGAGGGCAAAGATGTGGGCCAGAGATTGGGTAGACCATGGAATAGATTATATCTCAAGAAATATTACCCATAGAAGATGGAAAGGAAATAATAAATTCTGAAATGTTAAATGAATGAAATGAAATGAAATGTTCTTGCGACAGAGTTATTGCGAAATTAAGAAAGAATGTGCGAATATCTCGCAAATGAATTAACAAGAGATAACCAAAAATGAATGATTGAACGAATTGACAGAAATGAATGAGTGAGTGAATCGGACGAACCTTTATGGCGTACACCCTAGTTCGCGAATGATATTTCGTAAGAGGCAAATGTAAGACCTAAAGTGCGTCATATAAGGGGGTATCTCTTGACATGGCTCAGGGAAAAGGTTACACCGTCCCGGGAACCTGAGTCATGAAAATTTGGGGCCCATGAAAGCCTATCCGGGGGAGATACCTTGGATTTCCAACTATATATATAAGGTTATACCCTGGTTGGACGACCGAGGGTCTCTTCCAAGGAGTCAGTGTATGACCAAGGCGCCGAGGTACACGGTTGAGCCAAGAGTGCATGTGGCATTTGAAGTGTCTCGGCCATTCTTGGCAAGTCTTGGCACATGTTGCACTCGGCCCGAAGAAAACTCCACTTAGGGTGCAGTCTCGTAACCATAAACCCTATAGGTATAAGGGATAAGAGGCTACGAAAACAACTGGTTGTTGTTAAGACCGGATGGGAGGAGCTAGTCTTGTATGGCCTATGTACGCCTCCTTTAAGGGGCAACCAGGGAGATGATAAGGGTGGCACCCTCCATTAGGGAGCTGATAAGTGTCAAAAGACGCAAATGTCATGAGGCTCTATTTTCGCAAGGAAATTTAGGCTTGTCATATTTGTGCGATGATCCTGCAGAGGCAATAATACTAACGCGAGGGTAAGACGAGATCAATGGGTCTTTACATGCAAGTGTAAAGACGTCCTGCGATTTCGTCGCAAGACGGCAATGTCATGGGGCTTTATGTTCGCAAGAACATTTAGGCCTGTCATATTGTCGCAAACAAAATATCCTGCAGAGGCAAAAATACTAAAGAAATGATAAGACAAGATCAATGGGTCATTACATGAAAGTGTAAGGACGTCCTGCGATTTTGTCGCAAGACGTCAATGTCATGGGACTTTATGTTCGCAAGAATATTTAGGCGTGTCATATTGATGCAAAATGAGGGGTGGCAAAATAAGACCTTTAACTAGGAAGGCAAAATAAGACCACACAAAAACAATGATAAGGCAAGATCAATGGGTCACTACATGAAAATGTAAAGACGTCCTGCGATCTTGTCGCAACAGTGAATTTCAAACATAAATGAAGATAATGGAATAGCAATTATTAAATACCAAAGATTATACTTGTTGAAAGAAAGAAGAGTAACGCAGACGAGTACACACATCAAAAAAGATGATTGAAGTACAAAAAAGCAACAAAGACGAGAAGAAAGATTACAAGAGAAAATCATTTCTCAAATAGTAGCTTTTTCACCGAGAAGGAGATCTTTGGGTTTTCAAAGCAACTTTATCTATATTTTTGCTAACTAATATATTTCAGCAGATCCTTCTTCACCTACATCTTCATTCGCGACATCATCATTGTGATTTTATTGGGAGAGATAGTTTCTTCATTTTCGACTTCTTCGCCACTATTATAATCATAATCGCTATCAGGAGGATTAGGAACTTCATCATCACTTACTTCCAGAGGTTCAACAGACACAGGATCAAGAGATTTAGATAGTAAAACATTATTCACAAGAACTTCAGCTCTAAGATGAAATTGACGAAGGAGTACTTTCTGCTGATTTTTACTCTCTATATCTTTACAATCACGCATATAGTCGAATTTTCTTTCTGCCCTGTCACGAGAATGCACAAGAGAAGCAGCCAGTATTCCATTCTCTTTGCGAATTTTTGAGTAGTCGGATTTCAAAGCAGTAATGGAGGAGTGGAGTTTTTTCTCAGACTCTGCAAAACAAAAAATAAAAGGAATTATACAAACAAAAAATATGAAGGCTTGATAAAGAAAGAATAGATGAGGCAGTCAACTTCTATGACTACCTTCCTTCTGCGAGGTAAGATGTTGGATTAGAGCCGAACAACTATTCTCCAAATGATCCATGGAATTGTCAAAATTATCTCCAATTAAACCTTTCAGACGTGATCGCCAACTTTTTTCGTTGGAAACAAGTAAGGCATTTTCTTTTGTAAGGGAAGAGTTGGACTTTTCTAATTTGGAACATTGATCCTTGAATTGGTTTTCTTTTACACTTACGGTTATTCTGCCCTGAATCAGTTTATCCTTCTCGGCAGTAACTTCTTCAAGTTGATTTCTCAGCGAGCAAAGAGATTGTTCTTGCTCTTTACATAATTTTTGACAAACATCATATTGTTGCGAGTAAATCGCCACCTTGTTTAACAGAGTTCGCTTCTCTTGAGAAAGAGTTCCATTCTCATCTGATAAAGTTTCCAACTCCAAATTAGCTTTAGTGAAAGAGTAAGAGAGGCGAGATAAGTCATTACTTAATGAGTCTTGTTTCTGAGCTAAATCAGCATTTTCTTTAGAAAGATTATCTATTTGATCAACAGAATATGTATGAAGATTATCTAATTGGTTATATTGCTCCATCCAAGCATCTCTATCAACTCGAACTTCTTCAACAGTAGATTCCAACTGATATATCTCCATTTTTCGTTTCTGGTTTAAAGCTTGAAGGGCGAACAAGGGCTTAAGGTTCAAAAAAAAAAAAAAAAATGGACAATACAGAGGCAAGAGTATACCTTTTAATTCTTCATTCTTCTTGCGAAGATTATCACGATCCAGCGAAATATTTTGAAGTTTTTGATTCTCAAGATGGAGAATATTACATTTTGCAGTCATAGCTTGGAGATCATTCTTCAAAATGTTAATTTCTTGTTCTAAGGATGTTTGCGAAATTCTATCAGGGCTAAGGTGTTTGCTCAAAATATCGCAAATATCAGATTTGATAGGGTCGATAGAAGTCTTCTTAGCATCATTCACAATATCTGATAGGACTTTGAAGGCCACATCTATTCCTTCTAAATTTTCTTTAGTAAGAGGTATTTGCTCAGAAAAGGAAGTAACGGTGATAGAAGAAGGAAGAGATGAGCCATCTTTTGTTAAAGGAATATCACGAGAAGAAGAAATCTCATGAAGGTTAATGACTGGAGGAATGGTAGAGGCATTAACAATGGAAGAAGAAATAGGCTCATTCGCAATGGGACTGTTATGAGGAAGTTGATCTATGAGAAATTCAGGCATAGAAGTGTTATCTTTGGAAGAAACAGTAGGGATATCTTGCGAAGATTTCGCAGTAGGAGTTGTAAGTTTGAATGTAGGAAAAGTAACAGAAGGCGCAACAGGTTTAGAATGGCGAGGCTTCTTGGGGGACCTATCAGCATTTTTGTCATCCTGCGAATTACAAGATAAATAAGAAACAGAGGCAACAATATTGTTATTAAAAGAATAAATGTTTCTTAAATACCTTGTTACTCGCAGGCTTTCTTTTAGAGGCAGTGGATTTCGGTTGCGAACCCAGGGAGATATTAGGATTCACAACGGTGAACTTGGTGCTAGGTTTGTTCTTGCTAAAACAAAAATGGCAGAGGAGTCATTAAAAGAAGAACAATATCAGAATAAAACAACTTCAACAAAAGAGATCAATCACAAAATGATCAAATTCAGCAAAATTAACAAACCTTGATGCCATAGAAACAGTAGCAGAAAAATAGTAGCCGGAAAACGATGAAGAAGATGATGAAGAAAAGCGGCAGAAAATAGTTGCAGACGATGAAGAAGACGAAGTAAAAGAAAAGAAATGCTTTCACAAGGAATTCTCCTTTAAATAGACGAGAAAAGAGTAACCGGATAACATTAAATGTGCCGGTAAAAAGGAAAATTTTAGATACGTGTAAACAGTCATTCCTGAATTCACGGAATCTTGTCGGCAGAAAATTGATAGAAAATAAACAATTGCGGCATTTCAAAATATTGATTCTCATGACATTCTCTCCTTCGCAGAGAAGACATGAGAAGAGGCAAGATGTAGGATCAGAATATCGCAACATCAATACTTCGCGAGATCAATAAACAACCGTACTGCGAGGGCTTCGCAGAAGAGTAATATAAATGACGCAATGAATGACGATAGCCAAAACAGGAGAAAGATGTGAAGACCCAGCGAGATTTAGGAGAGTGGCGAGATTATATATTTGAACACTTGCGATATTTCGCAAGTCATTCCCTAAAATAAAGGACAGCTTAGCTGTCATCCATTGTATACTACCCTATATAAAGAGCCGAACGAACCTGTTGTAAGGGAGGGATTCTTTTGAGAGTGTTAGACAAGTCATTAGGAGAGAGAAAGTTGGTGGTTGTAATTTCTTTAACTCTTTTCTATTTTATCTTGTGAATCTTCAAGGAAATAATCAATAAAATCATTGTTATTCATCTAAAAAATATCTTAGTTGTGTGGAATATTGTGAGGGGTGTAGTGTAGGATTTCCTGCAACTACAAAGTCCCCCAAAATATGCCTTCTCTGGATATTTCTGATAGCGATGCTAGTGAAGAAGAAGAGGAATCTGATGAAGATGAAGAAGTTGAAGGATCTGATGAAGATAAAGAATAGGAAAAATCAAATGAGAAATAATTTTATTTTCCTTTTTCTCCCTTTGTAATATTTGTACAGTCTTTTATTCAATCTCCCATCTTTGGATTCATTCTTTTGCTGCGAATTTCTTGAGTCTTTGAATACAATTTCTATCTTTCTTGTTTCTTCCTGCACATAAAGGGCAATTTTTTTTTGCAATATGGTTAATCAATATATGCGTAAATATGCGTAAATCTTTCATATGAAGACAAATAACATGTTCTTGTTCATTCCCATACTTGCCTCTGTTATTTGTATTCGAATGGGAGATTAAGCATAATTTCGCAGATATTTTCTGCTGAACTTTATCATTGCGACAAGATTGCAGGACGTCCTTACATTTTCATGTAATGACCCATTGATCTTGCCTTATCATTTCTCTTATGTGGTCTTATTTTGCCTTCCTAGTTAAAGGTCTTATTTTGCCACCTCTCATTTTTGCGACAAAATCGCAGGACGTCTTTACACTTTCATGTAATGACCCATTGATTTTGTCTTATCATTTCTTTAGTATTATTGCCTCTGCAGGATATTTTTCTTGCGACAATATGACAGGCCTAAATATCCTTGCGAACATAAAGCCCCATGGCATTGCCGTCTTTGCGACAAAATCGCAGGACGTCTTTACACTTGCATGCAATGACCCATTGATCTCGTCTTATCTACTCTTTTGTATTTTTGCCTCTTCAGGATTGTTGCACAAATATGACAAGCCTAAATATTCTTGCGAACATAAAGTCTCATGACATTTGCGTCTTTTTTGACACTATCAGCTCCCTAATGGAGGGTGCCGCCCTTATCTTCCCCTAGTTGCCCCTTCAAGGAGGCGTACTTCTGCCATACAAGGCTAGCTCCTCCCATCCGGTCTTAACAACAACCAGTTGTTTTCACAGCCTCTTATCCCTTTTGCCTATAGGGCTTATGGTTACGAGACTGCACCCTAAGTGGAGTTTTCTTCGGGCCGAGTGCAGCATAAGCCGAGACTTTCCAAGAATGGCCGAGACACTTCAAATGTCCCAGGCACCCTTGGCTCAACCGTGTACCTCGGCGCCTTGGTCAAATGCTAACTCCTTAGAAGAGACCCCCGGTCGTCCAATCTAAGTCATTAGCTTAGATTGAAAATCCAAGGTATCTCTCCTGGATGGGTTTTATTACCCCCAATCTTCATGACTCAGGTTCCAGGGGCGGTGTAACCTTTTCCCTGAGCCACGTTACAAATACCCCCTTACATGACGCACTTTAGGTACTTTGCCTCTTACGAAATTTTATTCGCGAACTAGGGTGTACGCCATGAAGGTTCGTCCCATTCTGATTATTTTGTTAATTCTTTGTTATATGTAATATAGGTACCCTACTATGACGCACTTTAGGTACTTTGCCGCTTGCGAAATTGTGTTCGCGAACTAAGGTGTACGCCATAGTAAGTTCGCCTCTTTCTGACTATTTTATTGATTCTTCTGCATATGTAAGCTCTTTTGTACTTTCACAACATATTTGCCATTTGTAAAATATATTTTCTTCTTCTTCATATCAACTGTTACACAACTCCATTTTCACCACTCATGTTTTTTTTTTTTTTTTTTTTTGACAACTTACATTTGTCGTCTCCCTCCCTATTTTTCTCTGACAATCAACAATTACAGTTATTCTTTAAGTCTCTTACTTCTGCTACTTTCTGCATCTGCATTTTTGAATTTTCCTGTCATTTTCTTGTCCGTTGCGAAACCTTCGCCACTTCCTATCTTCATCATTTTTTGATCTTGTAGCATTTCTTCCTCTCTTTGCTCTATTACATCTACCATTAATCTTTCACCTCTTTGTTTTTCTTTGATGTTGTTTTTCCAATTCCTCTGCTTCACAGCTCTTTCTTCGCAGGATTCTATATCAACCTCATAACACTTTTTTCCTTCAACCCAATCTCCCTTTATGATGCCAACACCAGTGGGATGAGGGAACTTGATACATTGATGGAAAGTTGATGCGACACCTAAGATCTCATGTAACCATGGTCGTCCGATCAGCGCGTTGTATGGTGATTCCACATCAACTACACAAAATAAAATTTCAGAAGATAATCCTTTCAGTGGAATTCGCATATGAACTTCTCCTCTTGGCTTATTTGCGGTACTATTAACACCATAGATTTTGTACGTTGAAGGTATTAGATCTTCATCTTTTCCTCCCATAGTTTTATAAGTATGATAAAAAAGAATGTTCACGGAACTCCCCGTATCAATCAAAATTCTGTTGATTGCCCAAGAATTCTCAGCTTCATCATCTTCATCCTCGCTAGGTTTTGGGTTGATCTCCAATATTACCACCATTGGGTTGTCATGCATTTCTCCAGCCTCAGGTACTTCTTCCGCGGTAAAAGAAATGATCTGCTTCTGCCATTCTTCCAGTTGCGATGTCTTCGCGGTGTTCATTATTTCTTTGTCATTTGCATCCCTTGCGAAAACCCTGCTGAGAGTAATATCGTGGAAATCTTCAATCGTCTTGTACGAATGTACAATAGAGTTACAAAACAGATTTTTTGCTTTTGCCCCAACTTCTATCACAAATGTTTCACGTTCTTTTGTTGTGTTCGCCCTGTGAATTTCTGGAGGAGGTGGTAATGCTTGAGGTTGAGCTTTCCTTACTAAAAAATGATTTAATTTTCATGATCTATCATCCAGAGAATGTTTCTCTTTATATTTTTGCAGTCATTTGTTGTATGTCCATGGAAATGGTGATAAGAACAAAATTCATGGCTTCTCTCGCTTGGAGGTGGCTCCTTTCCCATGTTCCATGGTGTTGGTATATTTTCCATCAAAATTATAGCTTCCCATATTTTCTCCACGCTAGCATTTAGAGGTGGCATCTCAATTTCTTCCCATACTATCCTGCGGCTTCCTTGTCCCCTATGATAATTTTGCCTTTGACCTCTATAATTTTCTTGCGGCTGGTCAAGTCTTTGAATTTTGTTATTTCCACCACGGTTATAGAAATTTCTTTCTCTCTCGTATTCTTCTTGGTCACGACTCCCCATAGCTACTAGCTTCTGTTGATAATCACCCATTATCAACTCTGGTTGTCCTTGCGAGGTGCTCGCCACTGTATTTATCAACTTAGGTAACAAGCTTGCATTCGCTGTATTTGACCTTGTGTTCGCAACTGGGTATGATGCCATCTCATTTTGTTTTTCCTCGAGAACAATATATTCCTCCTGTAATTCTCGCAGCTCAGTCATTGTGATTGTGTTCTTAATTCTGAAAATTTGAATGTATAACAGATTGGTTGCGAACATAGCATTAATGAATGATAAAATGAGATATCTCTCATCAACACGACCCGCCATGTCGCTACACATTGTCTTCCACCTCATGGTCAAATGTTTCAAACTTTCACCGACCCTTTGCTTTAATCCAAATACATCTTCAATGGCAGGTCGCGAGAAATTGTTACTTATGTACGCCCCTAAAAATATAGCCTGTAAATGATTGAAGGATGCTATAGTATTTTTTGGCAGGCCTTCAAACCATTTCAAAGCTTCTCCTGTTAAACTTGATGCAAAGTATTTGCACAATATAGCGTCATGATTTTCCCATTATAACATACATCTCAAATAAACTTTGATGTGTTGTATTGCACAAGTTGATCCATCAAAAATGATGGTTAATGTAGGCAAATTGCATTTTGGGGGTATTCTTTCTAATTGTATTTCCCGTGTGAATGGGGTTTTCAGCGACTTCTTCTATAGCTTCATCTAATTGTCTCCTACCTCCTTCTTTCTTATTATTTAGCATTCCTCTCATTTCCGCTAGCTCTTTCAAAATTTGTTCATTTATACTAGAATTATCTTCCACTGGCCTTTTTAACTCCGCCTCTCTTCTTCTGCGTTCATATCCGTTTTGATTCTCTTGATCATCATTTTCTTCTCGTCTTTCTCTGCGATCTTCTCTTGCATTCCTTTCATGAATTCGCACACCATTATATCTCTCATTTTCTCCTCTTTGCCGTCTTTCAGTTCTCCTTAGTGTTCTATTGTATTATTCATTGATATTAACATTATTGCGATTACGCTCACGCCTCCTTTCTCGATTATCATGATTTTTTTGGTGAATTGCCTCTTGTAGTTCTTGCTCTTCCATTTCTGCTCTTAGTCTTTCCCTCTCGCGAGCTAGATGCGCTTGTTCAGTATAATGTCTTTCAATTTCATCCTGAATTGCTCGGTGATTTCTTTGTACTTCTCTCCCATGTAATATTCTCCTTCCTTCTTCCTGATTTTCTCCATCCTCTTGATTATTTTGCCTCTGGCGGTGTCTATCTCTCTGATTTCCATCATTTTGCCCATCTTGGAGAGCTTCACCGTGTTGGATATAATGATTTTCCCTTACTTCTCTTCTTTCGCGGCGTTCCTCATCTGCATTTTGTATTTCTTCTTGAATTTCTTCATTAGCATTTTCTACAGGCACATTTCGTCTTACTTCTTCCCTTACTGATCTTGACCTTGTAGTGCTCCTTGACCTTCTGTTCTGTAACCTCATGTTTTCCATCCTTAGCTCATGATTTTGCCTTGTCAGATTTGCACGTTCTTCTGTTTCTAACCGCCTTTCTTCGTGTATTGTTTGTCTCAATGCCTCTAACGCTGTAATCTCTTCGTTTCCATGAATTATTCCTCCAATCATTTCTTGATCTCTTTCCTCTTGTCCATTACCTCCTAATTGTTGCTCTTCCCCTATTTCATCTACAGAATCCGATCGCCAAGTGTGTACGCTCACTCTGTCATAATCCTTAGTTCTATTTTGTATTGGTGTATGCTGAATTGGCGATTGAACCCGATTTTCTCCATTATTTCTTGTGTTTGCTCTTGAAGATTCTCCCATTTCATTTCTTTCTTCTCCAGCAAGTCTCCTACTCCTTCTAACAGTCGTTGGTTGTTCTGATGTATGTCTTCTTCTTGCTATTCTTTAATCTTAATGAATTGTTGAAAATTATATGAAATTCTTTATCTACTACTTCAAATCCTTCCAAATCACAATATCAATCTTCGCTCATCCCTGTTTCTAGCGCCATTATGTAGTTGTAGGAAATCCCACACTACACCCCTCACAAGAATCCACACAATCAAATCATTTTAAGATGAACAATTATAAGTTTTATTTATCAAACTCCAGAAATATTACAAGATGAAAAGGAGATAAACCAAAGAATTATAACCACTCTAAACATTCTCTCTCTTAATGACTTGCTCAACACTCGAAAAATATCTTCCCCTCCTTAAGCCTATTCGGCTCTTTATATAGGACATTACATAGTGGGTGACAGCTAAGTTGTCCTTTATTTTGGGTATGACTTGCGAAGTATCGCAAATGTACAAATGTCAAATCTCGCAACACTCCTCGATCTCGCTACATCTTCACATCTTTCTCGTGTTTTGGCTGTCGTCATCCGTTACGTCGTTTTTACTTCCATCCCGCGATGTCTTCGCAGTGTGTCGTTTATGGATTTCGCGAGAATCTTGGTGTTGCGATATTATGATCCTACACTCCCCTATAAAATGTCATTCCCGAAAGAACAACAAGAGCGACCTTAATTTCATAAGAAAAGAAGGATTTCTTTGTACATAACAAATCACATACGAATATGAATTCGAATCAAAAAATACTCAATTAAATTAACCACAAGAAGACCCATGATTAATCTAATCAGAAATGCTCAAGATAGGAGAACTTACGGAGCCTCATAGTATATACATAAATTATGGATCAGGGAAGATCAATACTGCGGAATAGACAAGGATTCATTCTATTTTCTATCATTATTTGCACAATGACATACAATAGACATAATCCTCGTAAACAAAAGTTCACCCTATCCTTCATCAATATTTGCATAATGACATAATAGGTTTCAAACTTTTGTGATGTCAAAAGTTCATTCATTCTTTTATCAATACATGTATATCGACATACGAAAGACTTAACTTTTGAAAAGATATGGGACAATTATAGTTCACAAACGCAAACACACATATCCCATAACAAATTGCAATATATAAAACCATAAAGATTAATACTGCAAAAATCATCTTCCAAACAATCTTTTAGAATTTAAACAAATAAACCTAAAAACATGAAGATGAAAACGTTGGACATAGCTATGTGTAATCATAATTATGGCTATTCCAAACACTAATTATTCTTCTAAACAAAACAAGAAAATAAAATTCTTAAATAAAAGATTTACTAGGCAAATAAAATCAAAAAGCTAAAAAACAAAGCGGACTTCTATGCCAAAGTCGACCACGAACTTGTGTCAAATAGACGGTTCACTATCCTCATGAGTCTTGAGGTCTTTGAACTTGTGATCGACAACATCTATTGCATCTTTAGAAAAGATATCTTCATTGAGAAGGTCATTAACTTGTGCTTTTATGAGACCAAGGTCAGAAGTAACCTTTTCCAACTCAGTTCTTAACACATTAAAACTTTTCAAAGTATCAACAAGCTGCAGTTTCTCTTCCTTAAAGTATTTAAGAAAATCTTGAACCACTTCAGCAGAGACCATATCCCCATTCTCAATATCCTCATGTGTGTAGGCATAGTAACATGAGGCATTGGGATGATCATCTTCAACTAGGGTTCTTTCTTCCTCCCTTTGGACTCAAAACCAATACCTTTATCAAGAAATCCTCTCGCAAAACCATCAGAACGTGAAGATGAAGAGGATGAAATTCTTGACAAACCACAAAATAACCCAGAGTATGCAAACGTAACTCAGAGGTTTGGTATTTAATGGTTTCTTAGGGAAGGTAGTTTTTAGGGTTTTCAAGCAGTTGAATCGTAATGGTAACACGGGTACACGTACGAATACAACATGACCCAAACAAGGTTTTATAACAAAACTCTGATACATGAAATTTTTGTAAATGGCTCAATAAATTTCATAACTTCAGAGAAGCGATTTAGAGCACAAATGTAGCAGGCAGCGTAGATGAAATAAGAATTGCATTAAAATAGAGAAACGATACTAGACACAACAAATACTTTTAGGCAATATTGTCTGCAGACACTAGTTTAGCTATAAACGATAACAAGATAGCTCAACTAAGCAGAACACAAAATTGCCACAGTATACCTGATTTTCTTGCTCAACAGGATTTTTTATGAGCAAGCTCTTAACCCTTGCGATTAATTAGCACAAGTATGAGCTCTTAGCTCATTAAGAGGATTTTGTTTATGATCAAATCTCTTTTTCCTTTCGAATCTAGAAAGGGATCCCTTTTGATGTGAGAAATTATCATATAACTTACTATCATCAAAATACGAGACATAGTTTGAGTCCTCACTAGAAGATTTTCGTCTTGGGAGGATAGACAATCTGTTGATGGTTTCTTTATAACCTTTAATCATTTCCTTCAAGTTATCATTAACATCATCACTTTTGCTCCTTTCTCCTGGAATTTTGTTCTCACCTAAGGTAACGTTATCTTCTCTGTTAACAGAAGACAAAACTTGATCTTTCCTTAGACGATTTTTGTTAAGACGACTGTTCTTCTTCTGAGTATTCGAGGAACTCATTGAACTGACCTTCCTGGTAGCATACATAGGGTAGGTACGAAAACCGATTGGTTTAGACATACAAATGTCAGTAACACCTTTGAGAATTAAGTCTAAGGTGTGTTGAAGTTGAACAAAGGAATTTTTATTCAACCTAGAGTTCCCCTTTTGTTTAACAGAACTTTTTGCCTCACAAAAGAGACATACTTTCTGATCACAAGAGTGATTAGATAGTACAGTCTTAACGGTATCGTTAGGAGATTTCTTCCTTCCGTGTGATGTAGAACTTCCGTGATTAGAGGAGGAGACTAATGATCGCAGTCGTAGGCGTCAAAAATAATTTAAACTTTCTTACTACTCAAAATATATAATATAGCAAGGGCAAGAAAGGATCGTTCCCACAGAGAGGACTTAGGTTGTCAATATGTTTTGGTTTCCTATATAAACAACTGGGGGATTTCTGATTTTTAATAAAGTAAAATAAACTAAAAGCAAATAAACAAAAGTAAACAAATCAAATTAAGTATGTGAAAGTATTGGTTAAGGATCTCGTTTCATTCACTAGCATGCTCTCGTCAAAATAACTAGAATTGATATTTAATCTCTTATTATCAAAGGCCCTAGGATACCTTGATCGCAAGAATATCCCGCTAATTTCCTCTTGTCATCAAAAAACACATTAAAAGATGAGAGTATGAGTTCTATCTAAGAGAACAACCTAACGTGTAAAATCATTAATCAAGTTTAATTATCTAGATGCATTAAGTTCTATGAAATCAGGCCAATCAAAGCAATCGAACGTGGAAAGCGCACTAATTCAATTTGACAAAGGTCATGGTTCACATATGATTATTAGGATATATCACTACAAGCAATAACCATATTTGTGCTACTTGTATTCAAGATGCATCACTTTTACGTATGAAACACCCTAAACTAGCTATAGATATGAATACGAGTTCAATCAATTGGCCACTCAACTAAACAAATATTCAAATCATACATGGCGATATATATGGTGAATCATAATCGATAATTATGAGACAAAACTAATCTATTAATAAAAGAAGCATGCTTTGTGAAATCAAATTAATCCATAACCAATAATAAGATTAACTACTCATGTTAATGGGGTTCATCCAAAGAAGAAATAAATCTATCATGTTCACAAACCCTAGAACAAAAAGTAGAAGTTCAAGATAAAGATCCCCCATTGTGGTGTATTGAAACCCTCTTATATCACTTTTCAATTCTGCTCCCGCACCCAAATAATTCCCTCACAGCCCGTTAGCCAAGCCCAATCAAAACAGGTCCAAGTCCATCTGAGCCAAATCTGGATCGGTGAGTCAACTCGCCAAGCTCCGATTCCAGACGAGTTCTGTCGATTCCAGGCCAAATCATGCCTACATCGAGTCCTCCCCTGCATTGTTTCCTAACATTCATCTACCAGCTGCAAACGATCATCACCAGTCACATCAATTTCAACTGCAAACTCCATTGCAATTCTGTTCATGGTTGCGCCAACAGCGAACTGCAGCTGCAAATCCTTCCACAGCACTGCAATCTCAATACCATTATATGTAGTTTCTTGTACCACCCAATCCATGGAAGCAGCATCACAACATCACCTGCAGTTCCATTGCTCTGCCATCTTGCTCCAACAGCACCAATTTCAGCATTTATTCAATTCATGTGCATGCCCATTCAGCCACGGCAATACCAACTCCTTCCCTCTTATTGTCCCAGCTGCACAACACAACTTCAAGTCAGACCATTGCTCCAAAAGTATTATTTAAAACCCGTACACTTCAGACTATTCTCCCTGGTAATCTTGCCATTTCCTGAGTCGTGCACCATGCAGTTATATATCAGTACCATTAAACCTAGACATACATCTATTTGAGCTTCACTTTCCTTATATCTGCAATACAGCTACAGCCAGTGCACCTGCAATGCTCCGTTGTTCATTATGCAAACTCTTAAAGCTTAATCACCAACAGACCCATAAACACAAATTATTCAGTTCATCACCAACTCTTCCTTCCTTGCACTAGTCCATCCAAGTGAATGCTTCACTTCCAAAATCTCTCTTAAGCCTTCGCATACAGTCAGTGCACACATTGCAAAATAGCAGCAACTCTAGCTCAAGAATTAAACCACCACTAATTCATCTTCGATTCCACCATCGTACCCAGATTCAGACCACCAGTTACATCATTCTCTGCAGCATTACTAAAGCAATTCTCAGCTTTTAAACTAACAGCAACCAAGACTCATTTAAACCCATTTCAGCTACCCATCCATTAGCTCGTAACAACTGGCATCTCCCTGAATTCACAAACAAACCACATCCCCTGTACTCCATATGCATCCATTGCAATTGCACACAACCAATAGTCCCTGCACACATACACACTTGCTCTTCTCATCACCAGAACCCTTCAAGAACATCCCATCAACTCCGTGCCAAATCAAGAGTCCTATTATTATGAGGGAAAGAATGGATTTGAGGAGGGAAAAAAACTAGTAAAATTCTGGTCAATGTCTAGTCAAAGACTAAAAAAACAATAACAAAGAATTATTTTCGGATTACCAACCCTACCCTCAATAACCTAATCAACCCTAGCAAGATATGACCACTTCCCACTTATCGTCGAACTTCTTGTTCCAGAAAACATAAAGTTTCCATGGGAAGAATCTCTGTGGAACAGTGGTCACATGATTGATTTTGGTAACAAAATGATTTACACGGAGTAGCAAAATAAAGTGAACATTAACAATACGCAGTTGAAAGCTTCAACATTTAAAATTCAAATTAAAAACCCTAGAATCATCAATCACCAATATGGGATCGATCTAATAAAAATGCCGAGATATTTTGTTCTCCACCGGAGAACATTTCAGTCAAGATATTAGCATTATCTTTTAAATTATCAATGATAGATGGTTATTGATAAATCTGCAACTAGAATATGATGATGAATTTCCATGAAAATTAAATGGCTTTTTCGATGATGGTGCGGGTTCTCTATGAGGTTCCATCACTTCTAGATCATCCGTATTTAAACATTTTACGTCTATTCGCACCTCCATTACCAGTACGTATTAGCTAGATAACTTAAAAGGAAGAAGATGATTTTTAAAGCTAGAGAACTTAAAAGAAGAAGATGATTTTTAAAGTTTAAGGACATTTTAGATATTCCGTCTCACTTTTAAGAAGTCAATCCCTCCCTAAGAATTTTGGTTCCCTCCTCAAATCCATTCTTTCCCTCCTATTAACAATACTCCAAATCAATTCCATTCTCGTCTCAGATTAGGATTAATCCAAAACCACCAGCAGAACTCACTATCTCTTGTTCACCTGCAATTTGAGTAGCAGCACAGTTCCCTGCAGCTCCCATCCTTTGCATATGTTAGTTCCAGCACTATCCATTCTTCCTTGTAATGTCAGCAGCAACAGATTCTTTCCTGTTCTTCAGCTCTGCCTCAAACAACAGCTACATCATCACTGTCTGCTTCAAGTCTCATTAGTAGCCATTCTCCATTTATTGTCCTGCAGCAGCACACGCACAAAGCAAATACCCATTTCTAATCTCCACAGCATTACCTGCACCTGCTTGATATCAACAGCTGCAACTCCCATTCTCAGAAACAATCACCACTGCCTTGTAATCTCCAGTATTACCACCTTCATCACCAAAATCAATCTATATCACCATTAACAACACCATCTTCTCTTCTATCACTCAAATCTTCTATTAGCTCAAACTTGAGTGTACCCTTGTCTAATTCAGCCTTCAATCATCACAGTAAGACCTCGATTTCATATCAAATTCGTCTCAATTCCAGAGAAACCCTAACTTCAATTTCATCCGACGGCGATCTCTCGGCTTTTGCTTCACAGAAACACCAAATTCCACCATCAACAGATCAACACATTCCCTTCTTCTTTCCACCTCGGTCTTTTCTGCAACTTTATGAAATCAATCGCAGCAACAACTTCAATCACAAATCCCCTTTATTTCTGTGAATTCAAATCACAACGAGCCCTAATTCTTTTCACTGTCTCCCTGAATTTCTTAACATCTCTGCCGCCATGCTTTCTTCATACAATGAAGGTGGGAAAAGAAATAAGAGAGAATGATTTCTATGATTCTTAGGTCATGTAGGAAATGAAGGGGATATAGCCACCCCATGTAAAATGGATAAGGGCCAACCAGCTCAAATATGCCTTCGGTTTCGGAGAACCGGAAGCCTAATTCTTTGCTCAACTCGACTGTTAGTTTTAAGGAACTGACGGTTCATTCTTGACCTCATTGCGCAATCTGGCCTGCTTCAAGTGTCACTCTCCTGTAAATTGACCTTTTTGCCCTTTACGCTCCAAACTGACGTTTTCTCCTTCTTTTGCTCATAATGACTCCATTGCACCTGATAAACTCAAAAGCAATCATAAGATACATAATTCACAAGAAAACTCGCAAAGAAAGCATAAACAATAGATAAATATCAAGGCGTTTTAGACACCTATCAAATTCCCCCACACTTAGACTTTGCTAGTCCTCGAGCAAATCAAACAAATTAATTTTAAAACATACATACAACTCCGTTTCGTCGAGGCTATGATCAAACTTAGCATGTGTGACAAGCCTTTAAACCCCTAGGTGTCCCTAGTGGATGAGTTTTAGTCTCGTGAGGGCTTACTAGAGATATACCCACAAAACCTACTTTTCCAACTTACTAGTTCTCTGAAATGATAGCATCCAACGCGCTAAGAAGACATAGAAATTCTGCACACTAGTCATAAGAAGTTAGACACATAAATGAACATAATCTCATCCTTAAAAGTTGAGAGAGAAATAACCATCCCCTATCAAAAGAAATTCGGGTTCGGAGTGATCCAAAGTCTCGACTCTGCCTCACAAGAAAGGGTTTTATGAAATTGCACTCAATAATAAACAGCTTTTTATGGGTCACACATGTGTCCAGGTAGGAATGAAGAGAGAATCCTGTGACACATTAACTAGTAGGAAGGCAAACCCTCCGAATTGTTTTGAAAACCCACATCTTTTATTCATTTTGAAAACCCTTTTTTCTGACGATCTCTAAGAAAGGAAATCAACCACTTAACGAAGGTGGGAATATGCTTACTTACCTCGTTATCCGTTCAACGTGCAGGTAGCACCACTCTCACAGCATCCATAGAAACGTCTTCGGTCTTCAATCTTTGTCTTCATCTTCGGTCTTCAACTATTGATGATGAAATCTTGAACTTCGTAGAATCTTGACAATTTGATTCTTTCCTCTAATTCCTTGTTGCTTGAAACTTCATTGTAGATATTCCTTCTTCCATTGGCTTTATTTACAGAATACAAAACTTAAAAATGAACTAAACAAACAAAAATATGATACAATGGATTTTTCTTGTCTCTTTTTTTTTTCTATTTTTTTTCTATTTTTTTTTTATTATGAGACAAGAAAAATAAAACAAATACAAAATGAAAACGAAACAAAACAATAAAACTAGTAATGAACCTAAAGAAATTTTCACTTGTCTTTTTTTTTTTTTCAATTTTTTTTTTTGAGACAAGAGAAAATAAAATACAAATAAGATAAAATAAAATAAAAATATAAGTACAAAGGCCATGGTGTAAGTACTTTACCGCTTGATTCTTCACAACTTGTATGTCTTGATATCATAAACTTCTCGAACTCTCATCCTTGATAATTTTCATTCTTGTACAATAGTCTTCAACTTGTAAAAATTCTGCTCCTTGTATTGTTGCTTTACTTGAATCTGAAATCTGCTCATTTTTGTATTGTTGCTTGTAAACCTTGAACGTCTTCAACTTTCCTTCGAATTTGTGATGCTCCTATTGTTGATGATGATGGTGGTTCTATGGACATATTGGTGTAGAGAGAGATAAAGTGGATGGTGCTAACTGCGAACAAGAATACAAGTGGTATGTAAGTTAGCAATTCGATGTCACCATCATGATTGACAAAATAGCACTCAAGAGATCAAAATAGTGCTTTTATTGGTGGGAGGTTGGGTAGCTCACCATTCTACCCGAAGTTTACGTACGGTGACACACACTCTAAAAGCACATATTTAGATAGGTACAAAGAATTGAAGGTCGGTGCCTCTCATGATGTAACATGGGTAGTCTCCACTATAGGGGACCACTACTCTAATACCGAATTCAGTCTGCACCTTATTTGCCATTGGCATGGTTAAATCCAACTTTAACTCTCATACAATTAAGAAACCCGACTCATGTTCGTTGTCATCTCTAAGTTCAATCACTCTTATGAGAATCTCGATGTAATCTTAGCGACATGTATACTATGTGACTCTAAACTAACTACAAGTTGGAGTTTTTTATTCACTAATTTACACAAAAGTTGAAAATTTCATGAAAAATTTACAATGCAAATGCTTAACCACTCCCCCACACTTAAACTTTACATTGTCCTCAATGT
Source organism: Papaver armeniacum (assembly GCA_023531295.1). Classification (NCBI taxonomy): domain Eukaryota; kingdom Viridiplantae; phylum Streptophyta; class Magnoliopsida; order Ranunculales; family Papaveraceae; genus Papaver; species Papaver armeniacum. The sequence goes on from JAJJWW010016293.1 coordinate 339,775, forward strand.
AAATTGAGTCATCCAAAGTAAGTCAAGGTGGGAAATTTATAAAATGTGACAAGAAGTCAGAAAAAGTAAATACAAGACAAGAAAAAGCTAAAAACAAGACAAGAAATACTCATCCTATGGGTTGCCTCCCATAAGCGCTTGGTTTAAAGTCGTCAGCCCGACTTGCAAGACGAATTCCCCATACACCAATAATCTAAAAAGTTGAGGATCCTTCCATAGAACCTGTTTTGCAAACACTAGCTTCACACAAATATTAGTAATATAGATCAACAACGAAACTATCAACCCATAGAAGTTTCCCCCACACTTATTCTTTTCTACACTTGGAAGTGTATAAAGAACATAAAAATCAGGAACTTCTATGGTTTCTTCTTTGCAAACATCCATAGTATGAGAATCAAATGTTTCTAATGGCGGATATCGAGAAACAAAGTCATTTAACAATATTCTCGAAGCACATACATTCAAGCCAATAAGAAGTAAAGGAGAAGGATTAATAGGCAAATGGTTAGACAAACCTTGCAACTCTTGTGTTATGGTATCCTCTTCATCCTTAAATAATTCAAGTGAATTACTTACCTCTTGCACATTGTGGTCCTCTATCAAACCTTGCAAGCATTCTTCATCCGTTTCTGCCTTAACCAAAGTCTCGACATCAACATCATCATTATAATCCTTTGTAGGTTCAATTGGGTCTTCCACAATATTGATCAAAACGGTCACATTCTCAACACATTCATCATCATTAGACTCAAACCTTGGTGCAAGGAGGTTCTGTAAAACACTAGTTTCATCATACTCATGTACCGTTTGAATAGGAATTTGATCATTATAAAGATCAAGAGTTGAGTCAACTACGCTAATGTCATCAAATATTTCCAAAGTTTGGTCCTTTTCAACACAATCATCTTCATTTTCAGACTCACCGAAATCAGAATCGTCGTCGGTTTCCCAACCTTTATCACGACGTCGTTTAAGCTCCATATGAATGGTCCTACTAATTTCATCGACAAGCTCTTCCGAAGCTCCATCATCTTCCAACTTGTATAATTTCTATGCAAGTTTTCTAACGTTCACACACTTACCACCATTTACTACAATAGGTTCTCTTTCCCATGACTCTTCCCTTTGAATGGGTGAATGATCATAACTACGATCTGGAGTCGGGTAAGAAAAAGTGTTGCAAAAATTGGTTTGTGCGACGTTCTCTCTATTACGATCAAGTTGGTCTAGCCTCTGTTGCATGTCTTGCAATCCATTCATGATCTGCATACAACTCGAATGAAGCCAATTAGATGTAGAATTATCCCACCTTGGTGCTTGACTTACATACCCACTACAAGGTTGTTGTTGGTATGTATGAAAATCACCATAAGATTCTCTAGGATATGTATCATAACCAATTAATTGGTTTTGATTGTATCCCATAGATGGTGGGAAATTGTCATAGTGTTGAGGAGGTTGAAAACCTATCCGTTGTTCCAATATGCTCCGTCCATAGAAATTGGTACCTGAAACAAGAGGTCTCAAAACTATGTCAAAACCAGAAAATAAGAAAAACAAAAATAAGAAACAAACTAAAAACAAAAATAAGAAACCAAAAACAAGTGACAACCGCTGCCTCCCCGGCAGCGGCACCAAAATTTGAGCGCAGTCGTAGGCGTCAAAAATAATTTACACTTTCTTACTACTCAAAATATATAATATAGCAAGGGCAAGAAAGGATCGTTCCCACAGAGAGGACTTAGGTTGTCAATATGTTTTGGTTTCCTATATAAACAATAGGGGGATTTCTGATTTTTAATAAAGTAAAATAAACTAAAAGCAAATAAACAAAAGTAAACAAATCAAATTAAGTATGTGAAAGTATTGGTTAAGGATCTCGTTTTCATTCACTAGCATGCTCTCGTCAAAATAACTAGAATTGATATTTAATCTCTCATTATCAAAGGCCCTAGGATACCTTGATCGCAAGAATATCCCGCTAATTTCCTCTTGTCATCAACAAACACATTAAAAGATGCGAGTATGAGTTCTATCTAAGAGAACAACCTAACGTGTAAAAGCACTAATAAAGTTTAATTCCCTAGATGCATTAAGTTATATGAAATCAGGCCAATCAAAGCAATTGAACGTGGAAAGCGCACTAATTCAATTTGACAAAGGTCATGGTTCACATATGATTATTAGGATATATCACTACAAGCAATAACCATATTTGTGCTACTTGTATTCAAGATGCATCACTTTTACGTATGAAACACCCTAAACTAGCTATAGATATGAATACGAGTTCAATCAATTGGCCACTCAACTAAACAAATATTCAAATCATACATGGAGATATATATGGTGAATCATGATCGATAATTATGAGACAAAACTAATCTATTATTAAAGAAGCATGCTTTGTGAAATCAAATTAATCCATAACCAATAATAAGATTAACTACTCATGTTAATGGGGTTCATCCAAAGAAGAAATAAATCTATCATGTTCACAAACCCTAGAACAAAAAGTAGAAGTTCAAGATAAAGATCCCCCACTGTGGTGTTTTGAAACCCTCTTATATCACTTTTCAATTCTGCTCCCGCACCCAAATAATTCTCTCACAGCCCGTTAGCCAAGTCCAATCAAAACAGGTCCAAGTCCATCTGAGCCAAATCTGGATCGGTGAGTCAACTCGCCAAGCTCCGATTCCAGACGAGTTATGTCGATTCCAGGCCAAATCATGCCTACATTGAGTCCTCCCCTGCATTGTTTCCTAACATTCATCTACCAGCTGCAAACGATCATCACCAGTCACATCAATTTCAGCTACAAGCTCCATTGCAATTCTGTTCATGGTTGCGCTAACAGCGAACTGCAGATGCAACTCCTTCCATAGCACTGCAATCTCAATACCATTATATGTAGTTTCTTGTACCACCCAATCCATGGAAGCAGCATCACAACATCACCTGCAGTTCCATTGCTCTGCCATCTTGCTCCAACAGCACCAATTTCTGCATTTATTTAATTCATGTACATGCCCATTCAGCCACGGCAATACCAACTCCTTCCCTTATTGTCCCAGCTTCACAGCACAACTTCAAGTCAGACCATTCCTCCAAAAGCATTATTTAAAACCCGTACACTTCAGACTATTCTCCCTTGTAATCTTGCCATTTACTTTGTCGTGCACCATGCAGTTATATATCAGTACCATTCAACCTAGACATACATCTATTTGAGCTTCACTTTCCTTATATCTGCAATACAGCTACAGCCAGTGCACCTGCAATGCTCCGTTGTTCATTCTGCAAACTCTTAAAGCTTAATCACCAGCAGACCCATAAACACAAATTATTCAGTTCATATTACCAACTCTTCCTTCCTTGCACCAGTCCATCCAAGTGAATGCTTTAATTCCAAAATCTCTCGAAAGCCTTCGCATACAGTCAATGCACACATTGCAACAACAAAAACTCTAACTCAAGAATTAAACCACCATTAATTCAGCTTCGATTCCACCATCGTACCCAAACTCAGACCACCAGTTACATCATTCTCTGCAGCATTACTAAAGCAATTCTGAACTTTTAAACTAACAGCAACCAAGACTCATTTAAACCCATTTCATCTACCCATCCATTAGCTCGTAGCAACTGTCATCTCCCTGAATTCACAAACAAACCACATCCCCTGTACTCCATATGCATCCATTGCAATTGCACACAACCAATAGTCCCTGCACACATACACACTTGCTCTTCTCATCACCAGAACCCTTTAAGAACATCCCATCAACTCCGTGCCAAATCAATTCCATTCTCGTCTCAGATTCGGATTAATCCAAAACCACCAGCAGAACTCACTATCTCTTGTTCACCTGCAATTTGAGTAGCAGCACAGTTCCCTGCAGCTCCCATCCTTTGCATCTGTCAGTTCCATCACTATCCATTCTTCCTTGTAATGTCAGCAGCAACAGATTCTTTCCTGTTCTTCAGCTCTACCTCAAACAACAGCTACAGCATCACTGTCTGTTTCAATTCTCATTAGTAGCCATTCTCCATTTATTATCCTGCAGCAGCACACGCACAAAGCAAATACCCATTTCTAATCTCCACAGCATCACCTGCACCTGCTGATATCAACAGCTACAACTCCTATTCTCAGAAAAAACCACCACTGCCTTGTAATCTCCAGTATTACCACCTTCATCACCAGAATCAATCTATATCACCATTAACAGCACCATCTTCTCTTCTATCACTCAAATCTTCTATTATCTCAAACTTGAGTGTACCCTTGTCTAATTCAGCCTTCAATCATCACAGTAAGACCTCGATTTCATATCAAATTCGTCTCAATTCCAGAGAAACCCTAACTTCAATTTCATCCAACGGCGATCTCTCGGCTTTTGCTTCACAGAAACACCAAATTTCACCATCAACAGATCAACACATTCCCTTCTTCTTTCCACCTAGGTCTTTTCTGCAACTTTATGAAATCAATCGCAGCAACAACTGCAATCACAAATCCCCTTTATTTCTGTGAATTCAAATCACAACGAGCCCTAATTCTTTTCACTGTCTCCCTGAATTTCTTAACATCTCTGCCGCTATGCTTTCTTCAGACAATGAAGGTGGGAAAAGAAATAAGAGAGAATGATTTCTCTGATTTTTAGGTCATGTAGGAAATGAAGGGGATATAGCCACCCCATGTAAAATGGATAAGGGCCAACCAGCTCAAATATGCCTTGTCGGTTTCGGAGAACCGGCAGCCTAATTCTTTGCTCAACTGGACTGTTAGTTTTAAGGAACTGACGGTTCATTCTTGACCTCATTGCGCAATCTGGCCCGCTTCAAGTGTCACTCTCCTGTAAATTGACCTTTTTGCCCTTTACGCTCCAAACTGACGTTTTCTCCTTCTTTTGCTCATAATGACTCCATTGCACCTGATAAACTCAAAAGCAATCATAAGATACATAATTCACAAGAAAACTCGCAAAGAAAGCATAAACAATAGATAAATATCAAGATGTTTTAGACACCTATCAACTAACACATCTTTTCTCATAGGAAGGGATTTTGATTTTACTTCTGGAGCTGGAACTTTTTCAGTTGTAGAAGAAGTACATGGTATATTAGATTGCTTAGAGCATCCTTGAATAGAGAGTTTACTCAAGCGATGTTCTATTTCCAAAGCATCCTTTTTGAGGCTTGCCTCGAGAACCATACGTGAAGAATGATCTTCAGTATTTTCTTTGAAATTACAGTCTCTTACTACACCAAAAAGAACATTGACATGATGTTTCAACCGATTAAATCTATCAGCTTGGATTCTAACAAGATTTAGAATTAATTCACTCTCTTCAGTTGTTTCCCGTTCATTAATAGAGATAGACTCTTTTGAAGGGTAATCGGAATAACACATGTCGGAGTCTGTCTGTCTTGTTTGAACACAAGGTTCGTCTATATTTGAGATTGAAGAATCTTTCTCTTTAATAGAAATAGACAAGATAGAACTTTTGTTTCTGGCGACGCGTTTATCATAGATAGTACTCTTGTTTATAGAGTCAGATCGCTACAAACACAGACTTATAAGGTCTTTAAACGTGTTTGCCTGCTCTGATACCGATTGAAAAAGCGGGGGTACAACAACCACACCCAATATTTCGCTTAGCAATCTATATGGACTAACTCCAATATACTTTCAAGAGAATCAACTAGACTCAATCTTATTAAAAGTATATCAAAGAGTTATAATATCTCAATCTCTCGATTTAATTCTTACTCAAGCAAATAGAAATCTGCGAGTCTAATTAAATACAAGAGAGATAACTTGGATGGTACCAAAGACCAATATCCAAGTGTCAATAAATGTAAATCAACAACCAAAGGTTGGATATTCTAATTGATTGATCTAACGAACAACCTGTGATATTTCAATTATATAACAAAATATAATGCGAAAAGGAAATAACACAGACACCAGAAGTTTTGTTAACGAGGAAACCACAAATGCAGAAAAACCCCGGGACCTAGTCCAGATTGAACACACACTGTATTAAGCCGCTACAGACACTAGCCTACTACAAACTAACTTCGATCTGGACTGTAGTTGAACCCCAATCAATCTCATACTGATCCAAGGTACAGTTGCGCTCCTTACGTCTCTGATCCCAGCAGGATACTACGCACTTGATTCCCTTAGCTGATCCAACCCACAACTAAGAGTTGCTACGACCCAAAGTCGAAGACTTTAATAAACAAATCTGTATCACACAGAAAAGTCTACGGTAATAGATAATCTGTCTTCCACAGAAATACCTACGAGTTTTGTTCTGTCTTTTGATAAATCAAGGTGAACAGGAACCAATTGATAACCCGGACTTATATTCCCGAAGAACAGCCTAGTATTATCAATCACCTCACAATAATCTTAATCAACGCGGCGAAAGAAGATATTGTGGAATCACAAATGATGAGACGAAGATGCTTGTGATTACTTTTATATCTTGCCTATCAGAGATATCAATCTCAAGCCAATCGTTACGATTGTACTCAATACGATAGAAACAACAAGATCATATCACACTACTACAAGAAAGTAGTATCGGTCTGGCTTCACAATCCCAATGAAGTCTTCAAGTCGTTAACCTACAGGGTCTCGGTAGAAACCTAAGGTTAAAGGAGAATCGACTCTAGCTTGTACAACTAGTATCATATAGGAGGTGTGGGGATTAGGTTTCCCAGTTGCTAGAGTTCTCCTTTATATAGTCTTTCAAATCAGGGTTTGCAATCTAAGTTACCTCCTTGATAACAAAGCATTCAATATTCATCGTTAGATGAAAACCTGATTAGATTCAAGCTAATATCTTTCAATCGTTAGATAGAAAACTTAACTTGTTACACACAAATGAAATGCACGTTTTTAGGTTTGTGTAACCGTACCCAAACATGTACATTCGTTGGTTCAACAATAGTTAACCAAATGGTTAGCCATATGAGCACTTCCATATTAACCATATTATTCTTCACCATAACTAGTTCAAATGACTTAAATGAACTAGTTAGAGAGTTGTTCAATTGATTAGATCTTATAGAAGTATACAAGACATAATCAAAGCAAAAACGATTTGATTCACTCGAATCGATTCATGAACTTTATAGCCACGGTTTGCAAACTTGTATTCCTTAGTTAATATAAGTATAAGTTCAGAATAATCGTTTTTAGAATATAACCAACCTAAGTACGCGGACTAGGTACGCGAACATAAGTACCCAGAATAAGTTTGTAAATAGTTCACAAACTCCAACAGATTTTCTTGGGAAGTGAACCTCCGACAGTACGCGGACTGGGTTCGTAGACTCTGTTCCGGTTTCCTGAGCAGCAAAGTACACAGACTTTGGTTTAAGGAATAAGGACTTATACATGTATGTGTTGCCACACAATGCTTATATCCAACAATGGTTATATAATCTAAACTCTCATTTCAATCATCGAAACATTCTTAGGGGACGTTATATAGTTTTTATTCACAAACTATTTTTCGTCAAAGCCATTTTCAAGTAATTGAAACATAACATGACTTTCGTCACTAGGTAAAGATGAACTTGGCCAAAGCGAAAGCTTACCAACACATATTTCGAGAAATAGATAAGCGAGATAAACTCGGCTCGAAATAGCAAATATGTATAATCAAAGTCTATATAGCAAAACGACTTTTATCTCAAGATAGGAGATAAAGTAGATAGACATTTGAGTGATAGATAAGTTCAATTCTCCACATACCTTTTAGTCGATGAAGTTCTACCAGTTCCTTGAGTAGTTCTTTGTCTTGTATGATGATCGTCATGGAGTTCTTCAGCTCAACTACACTTTCTATCCTAGTCCGAGACTTATCTATAGTAGACTAGAAATCAAGACTTATAGTTTTGATCACTAACATTGACAAACATGCTTGAGATAGCAACGCATGCGATTTCGACCGAGCAGTGCTCTAACACAATTATAATCGGTTTATCTTTTGATAGATTGGATTGATTAGTTGTGTAGATCGGCATCAATATATTTCTTTGTGATTTATAATATTGATTGCATAGTCTAAACAATTACTCTGGTAGTTATTGAATAGATTGATATAAGAACCCGACAAAGGAGTTTATTGGGATAAACGGAAGAGCCTTTTGTCAAACTCATATCACTTGTTTGAAAAGAGTTGCTACCGAACAGATTTGTTGTTCCTTTACTCTTTGGAATACGAACAAAAGGAATTGTTCCAAGTGCGTGACTTATTGAAAGTTGGAGGCGCAGGGATACTGAGGGAACTAGGTGAACTATAGGTTTATTTGCTTTGTCTCAACTATACGAAGTTGGTTTAGATTTTATATAGCGGCTTAATCCTGAGAGTATTCAATTCTGGACAAGGTCCCGGGGTTTTTCTGCATTTGCGGTTTCCTCGTTAACAAAATCTTGCTGTGTCTTTTACTTTTCTATTTCCGTAATTATAATTATTTTATTATAATTAGAAGTAAAATACACAAACGTTAATTCCTAATTACTTGATAGCAATCCTATAGTGTTTGGTTATGTCCGAACATATTATCAAGTAATCATACTTCATTGTTGTATTGTCTCGATCTTGTATCCATAGTCAATCACGCAAGTTATCTTGTTGTCGTATTGTCTCGATCTCGTATCCATAGATGATCACACGAAGTGTGAACCGATTCGTTGTTTTATCTCGACTCAATCCATAGACAATCACTTTCGGAGAAAGTACTTATAGGTGGAAAAGTTTTAGATTGAGGTATATTTGGGTACCCTCGTCTTTTCAATTGGTATCAGAGTAGGCAAACACGAAAAGATCTAACAATCTGTGTTTGGTGTAATCCAACCTATAAGACTGGAATCTAAAAATAGTTTTTATAGAACATGGATAATGATTCAGTTAACGTAAAGCAATACATCAAGAGTTTTGAATTAACACTTGATGATGGCATCTACGATTCAATATCTGAAGACCTTCATGAAAGGGAATCTACTAGACAAGTTCATCTTGTTAATGATGTGGAAACTTGTGATAACTGGGAATCATGCCTAGAAAATCAGTTGGATGAAATATCTGATGATGGTGACTCAAATATTGATCGAAATGTGGATGATGATATCTCAAAATACTCAAACCTTTGGGAAAGAGTAAACTCAAAACTTCTGATGTCATTGATCTCTTAACTCCTCTATGTCGACAAAACAAGAAGTTGAGAAAAGTTTTTCAAGGACAATATTGTGGTTCTCGTACCACTGAATATCTTCTTAAAGATCGTACAAACGATTTAAATTTTAATAAATTAGAATGTGAAAATCTTCGAAGAGAACTGTTTTTGTCGGAAAAGAAACGTGCTAAATCGGAAGCAATATTTAATTCTCGACAAATACAGGGTCTTGCAGAAAAAGCCAGTGCTAGTCTCTCTCTCAAACAAAATTGTTAGAGAAAGAGCGTGATGTTGCTCTTGAAAAAATTCAATTGTTGGAAGAGAAACTTGTTGAATTTGATGCAAGGATTAACTCTCAACAAAAGATTTTTGAAGAGAAATAAGGTGTATATCTCTCACGAGAAAAACACCTTGAGGCTGATCTAGCTGGTGCTCTTGATAAAATCAAGATATTGGAAGAATAAAATTTGTACTTGAAAAAATCCAATGATAGCACAAACAATTTATCCTCATTGTTAGAAGCAGGAAGATATCATGGTGATACACGGGGATTAGGATTTAAGGAATCAGATGCTTCCAACGATAACAATGAGATAAAATTTGTTAAAGCTACAAATTCTTCTCAACCAGAGGCTTCCACTTATGACAAAGATTTTCATATTTCTTGTAAAGAAGAAAATTCTGTCAAGCCTAAGAATAGTGTTTAACCAGCAGTAATCAAAGAAGGCATTTCTGCTAATGTCAAGAAAGCAACAACGTTGAACAAAGATAAGAAGAAGAAAACTCGTCGATCTCCAATGCAAAAGGATCCACAAAAAGGTAATATTAAAAATCAGTCTTCGTATATTACTAAGCATTGTTATTATTGTGGTAATAAAGGGCATTTGCAAGTTCGTAAGATGCAAGATGCACTTTCTTTTGTATCAAACGAATTGTCTAAGATTGCTCCCAAAAGGAACTCGAATCGCTATTGTCCAAAGTTTAGGCAAAAGAATTATTATAATGATAGTTCAAGTTTTGCCCATCGCTCGTCAAGGACATCTCATAAAAGACCCTACTATAGTAAAAGAGATGACTTTGCAAATACGAAGACAAGATCCGATGTTCCAAATTGGAGAAAGAATGTTTCGCAAAATATCCAAAAGGGAAATGATCATAATTGTATGAAGGAGAAAGCTGCTCCTGCGAAACACTCCTCTAAATGGGTCTCAAAATCCTCCATAGCCAAAAAGGGACCAAAAGTTAGTCACAAGAATGACTCTCAGCCGTTAATTGTTGGTGACAATAATTACAAGAGTTTTCTTGAAAGACTAAAGAAAGACATCATGTCTGAAATCTCTTGTACTAGTGAACGTTGTGATAATGACACTCTTCATCACAAGTCAAAGAAGAAAAACAACAGATGGAACAAGAGAAAACAAACCAAGCAAGAGGTCAAGAATGATGATTCTGTCTTAGTCACTCGTGATGAACAAGACAAGGATCAACTCAACACAACCTAGTTGTGTTGGAATGTGCATGCTCACCTTTGTGCTCAATCTTATGAAGGGTGAGGAAGCACGTGAAACTGAGCACATGATCTCTCGGTTATTATATGACTAATTAACATCTTTAGGGAGATTTCTTTTCTTCTATACTCATACCTTCTCTATCTATATTTGAACTTTTGATAGAAACGGTAATTTGGACTTTATGATGTTGATATCTACTGATCATATATGTGTAGCTCTTGTTTACATGGTTAAAACGAGCCAAAAATCACTGAATTCGGACATCGTATGCTAAAGTTATGTCTAAAAAGGTTTCGTGTATGGATTCATGTTGTAACCGGTCCTGGTGATTGGTATAACTGATGTAGTTTTTTAAGTGGTAAAATAAAGTTCGTTGCTCGAACTTGTGAAGATTGGGTTTAAGACTTAATAAACAAATGTAGGAAATACCAATAGGTCCTAGAAATAATATATTAGGATGAGTTTGGTTCAGTTGACTCAGTCAACTGTCTGTTTGGTCCTTTTTGAAAATATAAATTATAGTTTGGTCCTAGAAATAATGGTTTGGTCCTAGGGTGACGTCATGGATGATGTAATTGTCATCTTGTAGTGGCAGAATTACCCTTATATTATTGTTTGGTCCTAAAAAATAATGGTTTGGTCCTAGGGTGACCACATATATACAAAAATTTAGTAGAAAATATCTTAAATATCAGATTTACTTTCTCTCTCCTCTTTATTTCAGATCTAGATTCTCTTCTCTCCATTTTTTTTTCTTTCTGCTGTTGTTTTTTTGTTGTTGCAGACAATGAATCTTGATTGAAAGATTTGATCTACTACTGTGAAGACGACGAAGATGATGAAGACTTCGAGATCTGCTGATGTTGAAGACGGTGATTGATTTACACACTTTTTATAAAGATTTGTTGCTGAAGAAGATGATGAACGATAGAGTTTTTTAGGGTTTTTCTTCTTTACTGGTATTGATGTTGCGATGATGATGTTGAAGTCGATGAATATGATGAAGGCGATGAAGTTTTTTGCATTTCTTTTGTTTCTTTTTTGTTTTGCTGCTGCTTTTAAAGATGATGAAAATAATAAAGATGATGAAGACGATGTTGCTGCTGTTGAAGACGATGTTGCTGCTGCTGTTGAAGACGTCGAAGAAGATGAAGATGATGATGACGATGTTGTTCATTTTTACAAATGAACTCTGTTTTTATCATGAGTTCATTTCTAGAATGAACTCTGGTTTATATGTTTTTATCAGGAGTTCATTTCTGGAATGAACTCTGGTTTATATAGGTTTTTATCAGGAGTTCATTTCATTTTTGGAATGAACTCTGGTTTATATAGGTTTTTATCAGGAGTTCATTTCTGGAATGAACTCTGGTTTACAGTAAAACTTCGATAAATTAATCCGCAATGAATTATTAACTTCGCTAAAATAATATTTTTTGCCAATCCCGACTTGGGGCAGTGTATTAAATTAATAACCTCGCTAAATTTATAAGATAATAAAAAAATTAAGTATCCAATAGGGCCCAACTGAAATATAAATTAATACTAATACTTATAATAACATTACATTTGTGGTGCCTTACTAAAATAAGATTCCAAAGTTGTTTGTTTCTTGTTCGTATTTATGTAACATTGGACTTCATCTCTGATTTTTGTAGTCCCTTGAGGAGTGCAGGAGTGCCTTTTTCAAATTGTTAAAGGAAATCATTTAGCTTTACTATTGATAATATTGCTTCTTTATCTTTACTATTGATATTGTTTCTATTCATAGAGAACCTTCTCTAAGTCTGGATATTTAGTTGTTTTCTGTCGCTTACAACTGATTTTTCCTTGATCGCTTGAGATGTATTCAGATGCACGCTTAATTGTATTTGATATCGTTCCTTGACACACTTGTATGTTAAATTTTTCAAGAAGCTATTTTTGTATTTCTCTTTGAGTTAAATTTGGATTGGAATGACTATGCTCACACAATGCTTTTCGAATCTCGTTTGCCATCGTGGATTTTTTGACACCTTTGAGATGAGAAGTAGGAGCCATTGTTACATTGTTTGTGTTTTTTTCTTTTTTCTTTTAACATCATAAGATATATAAATTTCTGTACATAATATGCTATATAATATACTATATTATACTATTATACTAAAAAATAATTACACATTAATTTGGATTGAAAATAATATCTCAATATATTTGTTAATTATGGGAAATCTTTAAGTTTAACTCAAATATTTTATCTTATTTTATTTTAGAAACGACTGGACTTCTTACGAGAGTTCAAAAAGTCATGCACAGTAGTGTCATGACCCCCGATTCGTGTGAGTTTTTTTTAAAGGATAAGTTTTGCAATTCAAAAAGGGCTTGCAGCGCAGCTTGTTGCTCGCTTGCATGCTATGTAATTCCGTTCATATAAATTTCGAAGTTAAGAAAAATATCAATCCAAATTTTTTTAGAAACTTAAATTTAGAATGTTTCGATAGTTTAATAACTTATTAATTTATCAATCAATTAATATTTCGCTAAATTGATAGAATTTGCCAGTCCCAACATTATTAATTTATTGAAGTTTTACTGTATATAGTTTTTTATCAGGAGTTCATTTCTGGAATGAACTCTGGTTTGTATAGGTTTTTATCAGGAGTTCATTTCTGGAATGAACTCTGGTTTAATATAGGTTTTCTGAAAAATTAAGTAGAAATGAACATGAGTTCATTTTGACGAATGAACTGCTACAAAAAATAAGTAGAAATTCACATGGAAGGGTACTTTGGTCCATTTAATATTTTTAAATAATTATGGACCAAATGGAAAAGGCGATTTCTGAAAGGATTAAACATACATGGGACCACCTAAAAAAGGACCAAACGATATTTTTCCCAAAACAAATATATACAAAAGATGTCACAAGATCAAGAGGTACTGAGACTCGGGACTCCACCAATTCTCATTCATGTGGTTCAACTAATAATTCTAGACATTCATAGCTCAAATAATAATAATAATTTATTGACTCTAATTCATTGCCGAAAGTAGATTCTGAAAGTACTGACTGTAAATCTGAAGCATGAGACATCAAAACACTTAAGAAAGCATGATCCATCAAAACACTTAAGAAAGCATGATCCATCAATTGAAATAACAATCACTCAATAAAAATCATAAATCAATTAATAATCAGTGCAATAAGTCATAAAAGAATTAATAGAATTACCACACGTATGAAGAATGGCTTCCTCCGTCATCCCAGTGTTGGGGTTTAGCTCATCATGGTGAAAACACGCTCAAAATATTTATTCATGGCTCAAAAGGTGTTTTATTGAAGAAAATAGAGAAAAAGAACAAAACAGCAAAACTGCAACATTTATAAACGTTACAGACCAACTATTGAGAAGATTACAAATAAAATAAGACTGCTGAATAACGACTGTCTTCTGTGTCGTGATATTACGGCGTTTTCTGCGACTGTCCTTAGCAGCACAAAGTTCTCCGTGTTCTTCTTCTTCCCTGCAGCAGCAGGAAACTTACTGCAGCTCCCTGGTCTTCTCTTGTCGCCTCTGTTTGGTCCTAATCGACCCCCCAACTCTCCAATATCCCCTGTGAGACTCTACTCTGGTATTTATATACACACAGGGTAATTAAATACCAAGAAATCTTCCTCTTTCTTTCATCTCATGTTTCGTTTTTTCTTTCCTTGCCAAGCGTCTCTACGCGGTTCTGTGAGTTGTAAACTCTCTTCAAAATATAGAAACAAATCCCCAGGAAAGATATCATGTAACAAACCCCACGTAGTTACCAAAAATACAACCAACACCCGAAAATATTCTTCCCTGTCAAACCACGGATTCTTCTCTTCTACTCCTTGTTTACGCGTCTCTGTTGCTCCAAATTATATAATAATATATCTGATTGATTCAAATCATTGGAGAATATATTTCCTCCAATCCCCTTGCTCCAAATCTTATATCTGACCCGAGAACTTCTCCCCACCTCTGTTTCATCCAAACTCGGTGTATCTCCCTATATTTTCGAAACCAAAAGCCTTACCATTCCTGTTTCAACGCCACAGGCCATGACCAAGTGAAATCCATGAGAAAGTCCACGTAAAACTCGTCCGAATTCATCACGGCAGAGTATGCAGGCGAGAAAATAATTTCCCGCCAAATTTGCTTTTGAACTAGGGAAGATGAAGATGGCCCCTAACCGTCTGTGGGTGCGAATAACAGTTACCCTTGGGTTACCCCTTATCAACTGGGTGCCCCTTAGTGTGCCCCTTATCCATTTGAAGGGTGTAAATAACACATATCATGGGGTGTCTCCAACATACTTCTGGGTTCCCTTCAGTAATTCCTTTCGGGGTGCAAATACCACTTTTCGAACCAATTTTGCCTCAAAAGTCCATTTCTCCAAAACACCTACAAAAACATAAAATGCTAAAATAAGTACAAAAATGGGTACTAGCAATATAGAAAATCGAGATCAAAATAGACACATAAATGCGTCTATCAATAACCTGGTATCATAACCTAGTTGGTATCTTAACCTAGTTGGTATAACCTGGTATCATAACCTAGTTGGTATCATGACCTGGTATCATAACCTGGTACGATAACCGGTCATAGTGATTGGTTCATACGAAGAAGTGTAAAACTATTTTACCTATAACTTCTTCGTCCGAAATTGGAATGACCTCATTCTTTTTGCATTGGTTTCGTAATTCAATTCCCTACAAGATTGAGGTAATAGCAATACATGATTTTCTGTTGAATATTTAAGGTGTATTGCAAATTGGATTTATGGGATGTTTGATTTCGGTTTCATTACCTCAATATTCGATCTCATATTGTGTGAACCCTTATGGTTTGGGTGACTTTTTGGTTTAGCGGAATTAAGTTCTAGCCCATGTTGGTAGGCTTTATCAAAGGATCATAAGGGGTTCTGATTGAAACTCATGTGTGAAAAAGTCACAATATGTTGAATCGTTTTTGGTTTAGCATAAAAGCATATGTGTTTCGGGGTTTTCAACTTTTGCTTTTTGCATTAGTTAAAACCGATTCAACCTTTCTATGGTAAAGGTTGTTGTTGTTGTTATTTTGTTCTTGCGGGAGGATAACAACATTAATGGGGGAGAGTTCTAACTTGAACTTGTGCTTAATGACATATCTTTGGGGAGAAGAGGATGCAGAATTTGAGGTAACGAATTTGTTAGTTAATCGTTTTCCTGTTTAAGAAAAGCCTGATTTTATTGCATATATTTTGCTTTTGCTTAACAAAATTTCGGTACAATTGATGTTTATTCCATTATATGTGTATGGATGTGTGTGTGTGTGTGATTCAATTGTTTCTGGTTGAGAAAAACTATTGTTATCTTTCTTTATTGTTTGGTATCAATTGTTTAGGCTTAACGAAATTTCGGTGCAATTGCGGTGCTTTAATGTCTATGTTTGTTTCAATTGCTTCCGGTTGAGATAAATAATTATGCAAGTTGATTTATTTGGTTTGTATGAATAGTTTATGGCTTAACAAAAGTTTTCGGGATCATTTGTTTAGTCCAATTCGATTCCGGATAAGAGAAACTAAGTTAATTCTGATCTTAGTTAGACTTATCAAAGTGTAGGATTCGGTTATTCAAGTCTAATCGAATGCCTTAACAAGAAAATACTAGTTAACTAACCTAGTACTTGTCTTGTTTAAAGTGAAAGGTCCAAGTTATTGTTCGAATAATTAGAACCTGATGAGAAAAATAGAGTTAATTCTGATCTTTATTTTGGTCTTATCAAACAAGCGATTGTATTTGTGCAATCGGTTTAGCAAAAGAACTAAGGTGCTTAGTCAATTTTTAATTTGCTAAACTATCAGGGAAAATTGCTTCGGGCAATTTTTTCCTTGGTAACATATCAAAACAAAATTACTTTGTAGTTTCGGTTTTGATATTGGTTATCTAAAATGGTGTGTGGAACCCTCGTGCTTAACTCTTATAGGTTGCAAGTCTTTTGAGATTTGTAAGATCTTTTCGGTTTGTCCTTTATTTGCTCGTACCTTTGTCATTTTGTGACAAAAAGGGGGAGAAATATATGGAGTAAACAAGTGATTTTGGTATCACTAAGGAAAGGACAATGGTGCTTAAACGTTATATCTAACGAAAGAGTAAAGCATAGAATAAGTGGGAGTAACATATCATATTGATACTTGTGTATATCTTTACTACAAAGGGAATAACAAAGACGTGCGGATTAAAAATCTACCTATCTTTCCTTTATGGGGAGTATTAGCTTTGTTATTATAATGTCAAAACGACATTTGTGGATTGAATATATACAGGTATTGTGTTGTTGAAACTTGGATTCAAGCGTATGTATAATGAATTCTTGTAATTTGTTTATCCATATGATGTAAGAGTTTTGTCACTAAAATTGACAAATGGGGAGATTTTTAGAGCATAGCTCGGTTGAACCCACCAAGCGTTGGTATGTCAAGTTTGGTTATCATATTTTAGTGAACCAAAACTCATTTAAAGAGTCGCTTGATTATTTACTAGAGCCAACTTCGTATAGGTTAGCTAGAAAGTTATTAGGATATGAGACATACAAGTATTACTCGAAGACTTGAAGAATGTGAAGAAGTAAAGAGCTACAACGACGACGTCATCCTTCCTCCTGAGGTTAGTAATATTTTGACTTGAACTGTTTCATTCCTAACGTATCTTTCAAGTCGTGTTATATTGAAAACATAACTGCGAAGCTGTGAATGATTATACTCTAGTTAGACGTAGTATTAAGGAATTATAATACGAAGTATAACGCCTATCTTTTGAACTTCTTATATAAGACATCGACGTAATCGTATGAATGTTATTGTTATTATGTATGAGTATGGGTGAAGATTTCGTCCTAGGAAATAATGTTTTACATTCGTTTAAAGGAAGTACATTCATAAACTTGTTTTGTGAATCGAAAGGGAAATCGCTAGGCTTATTGGTGTTGTTATTCACTGCAAATCTTTGGATTACCAATATGTGTGTTTAGTATAACTGCTCATAATTTGTTCATGTATCTTGGTAAAACTATTCACAATGCCCGACTTATGTATCGGTATGAATTTTATTAGTGAAACCAATATTAAGTAATCACCTGAGATGGTATGATCGATATTTGTAATTGGTGTGACCATTCCTAGTCATTGGGTAACCGATCCTAGAACTTGGTGGGACTAATCACAAGATGTGTAATCGATCCTTGTAGTAGGTTAACAAGTTTTAGTAATTGGTGTAACCGATCCTATAACTTGTGCAACCGATCACAAGTAAGTACCATAAATCAGAGGTAACCGATCCTGGTACTTAGTTAGCCATTTTATGGAAACTAGTGTGACCGATCCTAGTAGCCACTTGGAGGTAGAACCGAACTTGTGTTTGGTAGAACCGTTAAACCCATGAATGGTGATTGAATGTTTTTGATCAATCACATAGTTCTTGGAAATCAGATGAACCAATTCTAAACTTGTTTGGAAGTGTGGCAAATCTGTTCCAAGATTGTAAATATGAAAAAGGATTTACAAAGTAAAGATGTCGACATACTTTGAACACGTGCAGTAATTCTTATATATTATTGTTCAAAGATATTCCTTAATAACTAACGGATAATCCCGGATCGAAATAAATTGAGAATCTTTTAATTAAGGTTTTTAGTTTAAAATGCTTTTAATTTCCAGCAATTAAATGCATATATTTAGAAAATAATAATTGGTAATGTGCATTTACTAATTGGAGATTTTCTACTGAGATTTCGGTCAATATTTGGACAGAGCATTTCTAGGAATTATGAAAACCTATTTGGGCGTTTATTGCATATCTTTGAGAATATTCGGTTTTGGAAATTCCTTGGTGTCCAAACTTCCTTAGTCTATAAATATTCAAGTTCGCACTTCGAGCAAACTAATCCTCAGAGCCAGCAAAACTACCTTGTTGTGTTTTTACTGGTGGAGCCGTCTATTCAGAGAGGAAAGTACCCTAATTAGGCGAAATCTCTTAAGACCGCTCGTTTTAAAGACTTCTTTGGGATTGAGAAGCTCTACGAGTACCGTTGGTGGGAAACTAGATAATTACAGTTTATTATTAGTTTTCGATTGATTTGGTTGACTAACGGTTGTTGAACTTTGATTGCACCTAGTTTGTTTATGCTTGAGAATCTTCTCTTCTGATATAAGATTCACTCAAACTAGATCGAAGTATCGACGGGGATCTTTAGACTGTTTGTATATCTAAAGATGTCTTGTGATAATCCACCGTTAACAGACTTCGTTCTGTGTGTGATTGATCACAAGAGATTCAAGTTGTTTGTGTGCAGGTGTTTATTGAAGATCTAAGAATATTTGAAGACAAAGAAGATTTCTTATTTGAGTTCATAATCTTTGGTGTGCACAAAACTTGATCGGCTGGGGATCCAACTATAATCGGTTTATCTTTTGATAGATTGTATTGATTAGTTGTGTAGATCGGCATCAATATATTTCTTTGTGATTTATAATATTGATTGAATTGTCTAAATAATTACTTTGGTAGTTGTTGAATAAATTAATCTAAGAACCCGACAAAAGAGTTTATTGGGCTAAATGGAAGAGCCTTTTGTCAAACTCATATCACTTGTTTGAAAAGAGTTGTTACCGAACAAATTTGTTGTTCCTTTACTGTTTGGAATACGAACCAAAGGAATTGTTCCAAGTGCGTGACTTATTGCAAGTTGGAGGCGCAGGGATACTGAGGGAACTAGGTGAGCTATAGGTTTAGTTGCTTGGTCTCAACTATACGAAGTTGGTTTTGATTTTGTATAGCGGCTTAATTTGAGAGTATTCAATTCTGGACAAGGTCCCGCAGGTTTTTCTGCATTTGCGGTTTCCTCGTTAACAAAATCTTGTTGTGTCTTTTACTTTTCTATTTCCGTAATTATAATTGTTTTTATTATAAGAAGTAAAATACACAAACGTTAATTCCTAATTACTTGATGGAAATCCTATAGTGTTTGGTTAAGTCCGAACCTATTATCAAGTAATCATACTTCGTTGTTGTACTGTCTCGATCTTGTATCCCTAGTTAATCACGCAAGTTATCTTGTTGTCGTATTGTCTCGATCTCGTATCTATAGACGATCACAAGAAGTGTGAACCGATTCGTTATATTGTCTCGACTCAGTCCATAGACAATTTTTTCGGAGAAAGGACTTATAGGTGGAAAAGTTTTATATTGAGGTATATTTGGGTACCCTCGTCTTTTCACAAAGATATGAGAACCAAATAAGAAATCTTCATTGTCTTCAAATCCTCTTTAATCTTCAATAAACACCTGCACAACACCACTTGAATATCTTGTGATCAATCACACATAGAATGGAGTCCGTTAACAATGGATTATCACAAGATGTCTTTAGATCTACAAACAGTTCTAAAGATCCTGTCGATACTTCGATCTAGTTTGAGCGAATCTTATATCATAAGATAAGATTCTCAAGAATAAACAAACTAGGTGCAATCAAAGTTTTAAAAACCGTTAGTCAATCAAATCAATCGAAAACTAATAACACTACAATTATCTAGTTTCCCACCAACGGTACTCATAGAGCTTCTTGATCCCACAAAAGTCTTTAAACGATCGGTCGTAAGAGATTTCGCCTAATTAGGGTACTTTCCTCTCCGAATAGACGGCTCCACCAGAAACAACAAAAAGATGAAGTTTGCCTGGCTCTTAGGATAGTTTGCTAGAAATGCAAACTTAGTTATTTATTGACCAAGGATGTTTGGATACCAAGGAATTTCCAAAACCGAAAATATTCTCAAGATATGCAATGAATATCATAATTCTGTTTTCCTAATTCCAATAAATGCTTGTCCAAAATTTCCGAAATCTCTCAATAGAAAATCTCCAATTAGTAAATGAACATTACTAATTTTTATTCTCTAGAGATATGCATTTAATTGCTGGTAATTAAAGCATATAAAACCAAAAACCTTAATGTTGATGGTGGATTTTAGTTCAAGGCTAAAATTGTAAAAGCCAAATTTAATACGCTGACATCCTGCAGAGGATAAAGCTATTTGAGTGATGAATACTTCTTCATTTTACTAATTCACCTAGAATGGAGCATGTGGCAACAATCCCATATACCCTGTGAATTTATATCGTTATTAATTAATGCTTGATTAGCCATGTATTTCCTGTGCCGTTCCCGCAGAACTCTCATTATTGGTGCGGCATGACAACTGAGTGTTGCTCTCAGCAGAGTAACACGAATCTTCAAGTGTCAATAATGAGGCATGCATGAAATACACGTACAGGCTACATCTCTTGGTGTGTTATACTAGCCCGATAGAGCATACATCTCTCGGTGTGTTATACTAGCCCGATGGAGCATACATCTCTCGGTGTGTTATACTAGCCCGATTGAGCATATTTGAATCTGGATTTTCCATATCAGTCTCAGAAACAATCACGACCACCCCAGTTGGCCGCATGATTTAACCATCCTAGACGATCCTCAGCAGGAGCAGGCTATCACCACAATGACCACCAGCGGGCCCGTTTATGTCCTGGTCGGTCGAACACATGCCATACTCCCAAAAGCCACCAAACACCATCCTGGAAAAGGGTGGTCAAATTGGTATGGAGCAGCTTGGAGGAAGCTTGTACGAGCAAGACCGCCAACGACAGTCTCAAAACCAGCCACGGCCGTCCAACTTCGCCGGCATGATTGGACGACGTGGATTATCCCATGGCCGGTCGGACAAGCTTTTCCTGCACACCGGCGGGCCCCCTCTCTACCTGCCTGGTCGACCATCTCCTGACCTAGACATAGAGCAACGTGCTTTTGCCCAAAGTATGGCCGGCATGATGCTTAAAGGTCGCAGGAAATTCCACTAAGGTCTTAAATCGATCACGACCATCCAACTTCACCGGCATGTTTGGATGGCTTAGATCAAGCCTATGACCGTGGGACAGGTACACACATGCTCACCACCGACCCAATATGGGACCCACACAATCGGCCTCCCTAGGGAGGAACATAACATGAAAAACCGATCGGTTGAAGTTGCATGGGCGTGAACCATACAAAACCCTAATTAGGGTTTGTAGCACGTTACATGTGTCGCTAATCGATCACGAGCGTCCATCTTCGCAAGCTTGGATGGAGGGTGTAGATATAGACTTAAAAGGTCCCGAGCATGTCAACATGATCACCTTGGGCCCACCTACACTCATGACCGATCGACCAAGGTCAACCATGGCCGGGCGTCTCGAAACGTGCGCCCGAAGTAGGCATGTCACGCGGTTTCCAACTCCTTTGCGGTATGGGATTTCTGTTGCAAATCGATCTCAACCGCTCTTCTTTGCCGGTCAAATTGAGTGGCCTAGATCGCACCTTCATGGGACAGTGAGGTACGAACGTGTACACCGGCAAGCCGTCTACACGCATGCCCGGTCGGTCCTGCCTAAAACACCTCCCATGCTTGGTTTCGACCAAGCTGAAGAGTGATGCTTGCGCACCTCTTCAAAACCCTAAACTCTATCAATGGTCGCAAATGAGCGTCACAAGATCATCTCATCCGTCCAACTCTACCAGCTTGGTTGGTCAGCCCTGGCTAGGAGTTAAGCGACTAATGAAGCATCCCCATGATCACCGTCCGCCACTCTTCCACATAGAGTGATCGGACAAAGCATGGCTCGACCATGCAGTCTCCAAACGATCACTCGAAGATGGTTGGACGTGATGTTATTTTAAGACGCTTATCCGTGACTTACTCTATTAAGCCTTAAAACAGCGATGCTTCGTACATGCTGAATATATTCGATGCATTACATGCATAGAATACACACGATATTTCATAAATATTGATTTCCCAAATAACTTAGTTATTTAACCTTAGCACTGTATGCTACCTTCTGTGGGTCCCATGATTCACACAATCGAGATATCGAGCATGTCACAAACTGGTGGATACTTACTGGGGTATTGGTCTGGCGGTTTACAGTGTGCAGCATGCAACGCGCCATCACAAGAACGTGTCAGGAGGCATGGACGGTTAACGATGATAGGAGAAGTGGGCCAAGACGTGATCGTGCAATCACCCACACGACCCCACAACTCCATCACTCAACTTCCTCCACTTCCTACGAGATGAGGGTTTGCGCTCTATGACTTGTATAAATAGGTCCTTTGCCTATTTCCAAACAACAGAGACAAGCACAAAAAACCAAGTGTTGTCATTCGTATCTAGAAAACACCAGAGCTGATTGCTTACATTATTGCAAGCCAGTTCCTCTTTCTGATACAAGTCATAAACAGCCAACACCTTCACAATCTCTGTAGTTGCAGGATTTCCTACACTACACCCCTCATTAGATTCAACACAATTAATCCATTTGAAGATGAATAACAATAGATTTTATTGATTATTTTCTTGAAATGTTTACAAAGAAAGATAGAACAGAGCTAAAGAAATTACAATCAATCTTAACTTTCTCTCTCCTAATGACTTGCTTAAGAATCCAAAAAAAAAACCCTCCTACAACAGATTTACTCAACCCTTTATATAGGGTATTACATAGTGGATGACAGCTAAGCTGTCCTTTATTTTCGGGAATGACTCGCGAAGTATCGCAAGTGTATAAATGTTCGTCTTCGCGACACTCCTAAATCTCGCCAAATCTTCACACTTTTCTCATGTTCTGGCTGTTGTCACCCATTGCGTCATTTATATTATTTCCCTGCGACACCTTCGCAATACTGTCGTTTATGGATCTCGCAAGGTAAAGATGTCGCGACATTCTGATCCTACATCTTGCCTCTTCTCATGTCTTTTCTGCGAAGGAGAAAATGTCATGAGAATTTATATTTTAAAATGCCGCAATTGCTCATCTTTATCTCACGATTGTTCACTTTTATCCGTTTTATTCATGTACGGAATTTATTACAGGTGTTTCTTCTTCCACTCTTTTCTTGACACGTCTCTTTTAACCGCTTATTCTTGACCATTCACGTCCCATCTCGCATTAAATGCATTTGTTTTTCTCGAGGATTCTCTTCTCTATATATAGTTTTCTTACCCTTCTCTTTTTCTCTTTTATTTTCCCTCTGCAACTTCCCTTCAACTTTCTTCCTCCGCAATTTGCGTTTCTGCTACTGTAATCCTCCCCTTCAATTCTCTCAATCTTCAATTCTTCATTCATTCCCATACTATATTAATGGCTTCACTTGGTCGTACATATAAACCCCTTTTTGAAGAAACTCAAAAGAAATTGCAGGAGAAGGGTTTCACTTTATCAACCATTCCTGATCAAGAATCTTCGTCTATTCTCTCTGCAAAACTGTTTTCTGATCATCAATGTGATGATCAGAAAATCATAGTCTCATTTGGTCAACTCCTCGCGGGCCTTCCCATTCCTCTATACAATCCCGAGATACCATTATTCTATGAAATTCTTGCTCACGAGAAATTCTCGCGAGCTATTTATCAATTGAGCGGCGACTGCATCCGTCTAATGCTTGAATTCGCCAATCGTGGCGCTGGTAAAGGATCTTTATATCCTGATGATGTCAGAGATCCTAAATTCACAAATTTACAAATAGTCGCTGAGAAGTATACCGTGGACAACTTTTTTGAAAATTATAAAGTAATAAATATGAGAAATGATAAATCTCGTTGGGGTGCTCGGTTAAAAAGAAAAGATAATATTTCCGATGACAAGCTACTCATGCAAGATATTGACTGGCACTCGGGCAACAATAATACTCCTCTTCATTCCAAAGATGAAAAATGGTGGGTTGTTCCTTTATTTTTGAATGGACCCTATATCGCAGGTTCACACGTACTCCCTGCGAATCTCGCAAACTATCATCCTTGGGAATTTAAGTGGCCCGAGAAGGCAAAAGAGGTATGTTTCCTTTTTTCAGGTTTTGCTTTTGCGATATTCCCGATGGCAAGCATTTATTGAATTTGCAAAGTTTACAGGTTGACAAACTGAGGAAAAGTTATGAAAGAAACCCAAAGGCGAGTACTCTGGCGATACTCCGATCGATCACGGATGAAGTAAGAAATATTTTCTTTTGTTATTTTCTTATCTTCATTCGTGTGCGAAGGTTATTGAAGAAACAAACATCCCCGAAGCTGCGAAGGTTAAGGGCAAGGATAAAATCACTCTTCGCAAGGACAAGTCTTCTGTTCCATTTTCTAAAAAACGGAAAACCCAACCCTCTTCTCATTCTAGTTCTCAAACCGGCGAAAGCTCTGACGAGGATGAAAATGAGATTGGTACTTCCTCTGCGAGGGAGAATCACTCGACTATTTCTGCTATGGCGCAATTGTCTAGTGTCTTCTCCGATTCTATGAAAGGATTAGGAGATGATCATTTAACTGCTACTTGCGAAGCTCTCGCTAAAATTTGCGATGCCCCGCTGTTAGAGGATAATGAATCTTTTCGCGGAGTTTCCCGAACATTGACTTCCAGTCACTTAAATGCTCTCACTGCTTTGGTATGTTCATATTCCTTTGCTACTCTGTAATTTCGACTATAAGCTTTCTCTTAACAATTTCTTTATTTTCCTTTATAGTCTGGGAGAGCTTCCTTTGTTGTTGCCTCAGATCTCGAGAAAAGACGCGACAACCTTGAAAAGAAAAATCTCCAACTCAAAAAGAAGATCCAAGAACTAGAAACTGAAATTGCGATGTCTCGCAAGAAAGATGAAAGAATTCAACAGTTGGAAGTTGAATCTGCTTCTCAAAAGACTAAAATGTCTACTCTTCAAAGTGCGAATCAACAACTTTATGGTATAAAACTTTTACTCTTCAAGTCGTCTTTATTTTATCATCTGCTTTTCTTTGCCTGATTTATTATTTTATGAGACATATATAATCTTTCTGAAGAAGCCATTCTTCTCCATTCATTTCCCGATCCTATGGACAATGATGTTCTTCTCACTCATCTCAATGAATCTTTAAGAAGTTCATCAAACAAAATTGATTCCCTTCGGTTAAATGAACTTCAAACCAAATATCGTCTCTTAGAGATTGAGCATAAATCTAGTTTAGGTTTAGCCAACCGATTTAAACAAATGTACCTTGATTCCCATAAGAAAACCGAAACTTTAAGGAAGAAAATTAGTGGTCTTATAGATGACAAAGACCGTATTGCTAATAAAGGTGCACAGGCATTAGCAAAATTTCAAAAATCTCTCCTTGAAGTACAAATTGAACGAGACGAATCTCTTCGTCAGAATGCCATACTTAATGAGCGAGATGATCAAATTCGTTCGCTTCTTGTTATAAATAATGATGATGAATTCGCTTGGGCTGCGAAGGTTCTAGATAATGCCAGGAATAACTTAGGCGTTGATGTTAGTCTTCATGCCGAGCATACTGCCTTGGTTAAAGACATGATATCTGACAGAGAAGGTTGTTTATTATACTTTACTGCTCCTTATCTCTGCAGTAATGTTATTGTGTTGTTAATTCATTGTCATATGTTTTTGCGAGAATCCGAGAAGAGATTTCAAACAAGGATTGAAGAACTTGAGTGCGAAAAAGGGGAACTCATGAGAAGACCTTTCTCTTCGCAATAACAAGTATTCTAAGTTGAAGAAACAAGCTGCAAGCTACAGTGGCGAATTTCAACAATAATGTTGTTCGTTTTCGCAATCAAACTATTGAAACGGTTTGCAATGATCACCGCATTCCTCTTAGTTCATATCCTTGTCTTCGCGATGATATTCCTGAGGATATACCTTTTTCAGATGTCTCTGATAGTGAAGCTAGCGAAGAAGAATCTGGCGAAAAGAATGATGGAATTGAAGAATCTGACCAAGAAGTAGAATCCCCAAAGAAATAACTTCTTTTTCTTCTTTCGCTTCTTGTAATATCTGTATATATACTCTTTTAATCTTCTTGGATTGCTAAATATGAATTCAATCGTTGTTTTCTTTATTTGCGCATATCAAGATATTCTCCTTTATAATTCAACTGACCAGCATTATGAATACATAAATCCATCATGTGGAAATGAATAACAAAATCTTATCCTATTTATTCCCATACTTGCCTCTGTTATTCATTTTCAAATTAGAGATTTGATCAATTATCTCTGAGTAATGAAATCTCTGACTTTGGCCTTTATTATTTGTAATGTTATGATGGAACATAATCGTTTTCGTAAGCTTATTTGCTTCCTCAATTTTATGTATGTCTATATCTTTAGTTATGTTGAAGTTTATCATTGCGACAAGA
This sequence comes from Papaver armeniacum, assembly GCA_023531295.1. Taxonomy (NCBI): domain Eukaryota; kingdom Viridiplantae; phylum Streptophyta; class Magnoliopsida; order Ranunculales; family Papaveraceae; genus Papaver; species Papaver armeniacum. Next base: position 366,753 of record JAJJWW010016293.1, read on the forward strand.
TCGCAGGATGTCTTCAAAAATGAAGAAATCTATTGATCTTGCCTTATCATTCTTGTGTGGTCTTATTTTGCCTTCCTAATTAAAGGTCTTATTTCGCCACCCCTCGTTGCGACAAAATCGCAGGACGTCTTTACATTTTCATGTAATGACCCATTGACCTTGTCTTATCATTTCGCAAGTATTTTTGCCTCTGCAGGATATTTTCTTGCGACAATATGACAGGCTTAAATACTCTTGCGAATATAAAACCCCATGACATTGTCGTCTTTGCGGCAAAGTCGCAGGACGTTTTTACATTTTCATGTAAAAACCCATTGACCTCGCCTTACCTTTATGTTTGTATTTTTGCCTCTTTAGGATCATTGCACAAATATGACAAGCCTAAATTTCCTTACAAAAATAAAGTCTCATGACATTTGCGTCTTTTGACACTTATCAGCTCCCTAATGGAGGGTGCCGCCCTTATCTTCTCCCTGGTTGCCCCTTCAAGGAGGCGTACATCGGCCATACAAGACTAGCTCCTCCCATCCGGTCTTAACAACAACCAGTTGTTTTCGCAGCCTGTTATCCCTTATACCTATATGGTTTATGGTTACGAGACTGCACCCTAAGTGGAGTTTTCTTCGGGCCGAGTGCAGCATATACCAAGACTTGCCAAGAATGGCCGAGACACTTCAAATGCCCCAGGCACTCTTGACTCAACCGTGTACCCCGGCGCCTTGAGCATACATCGACTCCTTGGAAGAGACCCTCGGGCGTCCAACCAGGGTATAACCATATATATATAGTTGGAAATCCAAGGTATCTCCCCCGGATAGGCTTTCGTGGGCCCCAAATCTCCATGACTCAGGTTCCAGGAGCGGTGTAACCTTTCCCCTAAGCCATGTCAAGAGATACCCCCTTGTATGACGCACTTTAGGTCTTACATTTGCCTCTTGCGAAATATCATTCGCGAACTAGGGTGTACGCCATAAAGGTTCGTCCCATTCACTCACTCTTTCATTTTTGTTAATTCATTCAATCATTCATTTTTTTTGCGAAGCTATCGCGCAATCTTACATTGTTTAATCATTTTTGTTTTTCAATTCTTCAATCAAATTGTCATACATTCTTGGTGGCGATATCCTCGCATATTTCTTCTTCAATTATTTTTTCTTCCTCTTACCCTTAACAAGCTTTTGTTACTGCCTTTTAATGATTACTCACTTCTTACACTTTTTGCTCCTGCTGCTCTCTACTGCTTCACCATTCAAATCTCTTAATGATTCCTTTCCATCATAATTTTCAACTATTTTCATGCACCTGTTTCGCAATGTATCTTCTCCTCTTATATCAATGACATCCACCATCAATCTTTCTCTTCTTTGTTCATCTTTTGCATGTTGCTTCCAACCCTTTCTTTTCGCAGCTCTCTCTTCGCAACTCTCCACGTCGATCTCATAGCATTTCTGCCCTTCCATCCAATCTCCCTTTATAATTACAACACCACTAGGATGAGGAAACTTTATACACTGATGATATGTTGACGCTTGTTGATGGTGGATTTTCGTTTAAGGTTAAATTTGTAAATAACCGGAAAACTCATGCGCTGACATCTTGTAAAAGATAAAGCCATTTATAAAGTGTTGGATACTCCCTCACTTAATTCACCAAGAATGGAGCATGTAGCAACAATCCCATTACGTGAATACATGAAATTCCTCCGAGGTTGGAGCATGTGGCAACAATCCCTTCTGTGAATTTCATATCAGCCTTGTATTTCCGGTACTCATTATCGGTGTGGCATGACGACCGAGTGTTACTCTTCAGAGTAACACGAACCTCCAAGCACTATAATGAAACCATGTACGAAATACCCGTACAGCTGATTCTCGGTGTGTTATACTAGCCCGAGCCCTCTCGGTGTGTTATACTAGCCCGATTGAGCCCCTCTCGGTGTGTTATACTAGCCCGATTGAGCATTCGGCACCGACCATATCGGTCAGGATATGATACGATCGTGAGTCATCCAACTCCACAAGCATGATTGGATGACCCCGGATCAATTCCATCACCCCCAAGCGGTATGGAATACACACGGCCGACCCGCATGGTCGACCATTGGCCTTCGCTTGCCAAGAAATCGTCCATACCAAGCATTATGGACGGAAAAACCCTAAATTAGGGTTTGCGGCATATTACATGTGCCACAAAAACGGTCTCAACCATCCATCTTCGCAGGTATAGATGGAGGGTGTAGATGTAGACTCAAAGGGCCCGGAGCATGTCGACACAATCACCATGTGACCGCCCACACACTTGACCAATCGGTCAAAACCAACCATGATTGGTCACAACAAATTCGTCCGCCTAAAAGAGCATGGTCGCACGGCTTTGAAAGCCAAAATTAGGGTTCAAGCCATCACGCGCGTCCATCTTCTCCGGCACGAATGGAGGGTCACAGATTAGATTAAGCAGGTCCGGTTATACCAGCATGACCACCGTGGGCCCATCTAACTCCTCATGCGGTCGGCCAAGGCATATCATGCCTGGTTAACCCCAAAACGCCCGTCAAACTTGTGTGGTTACACCTCCCAGATTGCAAACTAATCTTGACCACTCAACTTCACCGGATGAATTGAGTGGCTTAGATCACGTTTTCATGGGACGGTGAGACATGGGCGTGAACACCAGCCTACCACCTACACGCTAGAGTGACCGACCAAGACCGACCAAGGACGGTTGTCTTGGAACGTGTGCGGGAATATCACGCGGTTACCAATTCCTTTGCGGTAAGAGATTTGCCGCAAACCGATCTCAACCACTCCTCTTTCCGGTCAAATTGAGTGGCCCAGATCGCGCTTTCATGAGGGAACGGAATACAGGCGCCTACACCATCATGCTATCAACACGCATGTATGGTCGGTCCTCTCCAAAATCCTTCCCATGCTTGGTTTCGACCAAGCTGAAGAGTGATGCTTGCGCACCTCTTCAAAAACCCTAGTATTCATTAACGGTCGCAGATGAGTGCCTCAAACATCATCTCATCCGTTCAACTTCACCGACTTGGTTATACAACCACAGTCGGGAGTTATTTGGTTAGTGAGGAGTCATTACCCATCACTTTACCACACCGTAATGCATTTGCATAAAATACACACGATACTTCACAAGTATCGACTTCCGAATAACACGGTTATTCAATTCAGCATTACATGCTATCTTTCGTGGATCCACGATCCACACATTCCGGACATCAATCATGTCACTGGCTGGGGGATACATCTTTGGGGTATTGGTGCGGCGGTTTACGGCGTGCGGCGTGCAACGCGCCATCACAAGAACGTGTTAGGAAGTCATGGACGGTTAGAGATGAACGGGAGAAGTGGGCAAGGGCGGGTCGACGCACAACTCCACTACTCCATCACTCCACTTCCTCCACTTCCCACGAGAGACGTGAATAAGGCTCAATGACTTGTATAAATAGGTTCTCCGCCCTATTTCACACAACAACACAAGTTCAGACGAGACGAGAAAATCAAGTGTTAATACAAAAATCGTATTCAAACACCCGAGCCTGCTTGCATCAACCGCAAGCCTGCTCATCTTTTACATTCCAAGTCATAAGCAAGCCAACACCTTCACAATCTCAACACCTTCTTCGCTTCCCTCCCTAAGATCAACCCCATCTCCTTCACTTTGTGACCGAAACAAGTGCAGGAACGGCCATTTCTTGGTTTAGGCCGGACTTGCACAGATTGATATCTCGAATCTACAAGCACTCACCGCGCAAAGTGCATTTGTTTAAAGGTTTAAATTCATTCCTCATCCACACCCCAAATTACCAAATTCTGCAGGAGTAGTTTTCACCCATAAACAATTGGCGACCACAGTGGGAGATTGATCTCTCGGTTACAAAAAAAAAAAAAAATCGAACTCTCAATTCTTCAGTTCTCGTGTCACGATGAATCTTCACCCGGAGTCCGCAGGTGGCTCAGATATCATGGGAAGCATAGCTGGAATGTTGGAGGATGTCTTGGCGAATCAAGCCGGTATCACTAGAAGGCAGAGCGAGACATTTCGCCTTTTGAATGACATAGCGGCATAATTACAAGAAGGGCCGATAGGCATCAACTCAGACAGTGCAAGAAACGTTGAATCCTCAGTCAGGAGTCACACCTTTACAAGTGGAGAAGCAAGAAGAGCACGTAATCGCAAGCGAATCAGGAAGGATGGACAACATGATCCGGACAGGGAAAAGACTTGCCCGGAGTACTACAATGTCTGCAGGATAAAGAAAGGGAGCACTGCAGCCTATGGAGCCCTGCTAGAAGATTTGTATTTCAAAACTCTTATTAAAGCACGGAAGACTGTCCAATCCGCATCGGCCTTCCAACCAACTGAAGAAACGCTTGAGGAAGGAGAAATCAATCGGGAAATGCCCGAATACGAGAGGATGGGAGCGTTCAATCCGGTCACTCGGCGGTGACATTACGACACCTTCCACATCCCTTTACCTAGGCAAGCGATCCGCAGATATGATGACACTCACAAGTCTTCCAACTTCATCTCTGTTCCACATCAAAGCCACGAGAGACATTGCAACGCCCGCTAACGCAGAAAAGCTAGACTCAAGGTACTTACATTTCCCCTTCCCAATGAAGAAGATTCGGAGCTGCTTTGGAGACGTGGGTGCGAAATGGAGAGGTGGAGCTACCCCGGTATGGCGTCCGCCTCTCGATCAAGAAGTAATGGGCCCGAGGTAGTCTTGTCATTACCACCGGTTCCTTCATCACCCCACCCGGTGAATGCAACGCTTTGAAGCGCATTGTTCGGGAGAAGCTTGGTTCGGAGAGATAGCTTGCAGAGGATTTTCTTAGAGAGACTACTTCGGTTTGATATAAGTGAGGCTTCAAAAGGCAAGTAAGTTTTACTCAACAACTTTACAAGAAAGATAGTTTAGAATTCACTTTGGGGACTTAGCATCCCGCACGTGGAGAAAGAGGCTCAGTGATCAAACGCCATGTTTGTTTCCATTCGTACCTCCCTTTACATAACATTTGCAATTTCATGTAATATGTGCAATCATTCATGACCAAGATGCAAATCTCATTTAACATAATCTCTTTCAAAAGGGTTGTTCACAAAACTATCTCAAAATAAGCCAATTCAATTACCTATTAATCCAAAACCGGAAGTCAAAGAAAATCCTCACTATCACTCAAAAAAAGAAAAGCATATAAGAGAAAAACGCAAGTATATAGCACGAATACTTCAAGGAAAGTCTTTAAGCAACAACTCATCCTTACGGGCAAGAGAGACTTTCATCCTTTGAAGCACGGCACGCTTGACTCCGAGTTCTTTAGACAACCTCTCAACCTCTTCTTCTGGCGAGCAACACGGTCCGCGGAAGGGACTTCATCATGTAGTTTCGGAGCTCCTGAATCTCGGAGAACCCTTTGAAGAACCAAGGAGCATTGAAGGCATCTTTGCGCAAACACGTCCCGATGGCACCTCCGGTCTTCAATCATCTCCTCGAAACCTGTTCGACCGGTCGTGACGCTCATCCCATGGATAGAAACTAAAGCTTCTTGGACGCGGTGGAAGCGTGAGCAACTTTTCAATATGGTCGTGTTTCTTCAACGTACAGCACGTTGAATCCGCCAACCAACACATGGCCTGGATAAGGGATAGCAAAAGGAGGATCGAACAAAGCCCCGGCTGCATCACCGGTAATTCACCAACCGCGGGAACCTTGTCAGGTGCAGGGGGCTTTTCAGAAGAAGTCACCACAATGGCCATATTGACCGGAGCCTGTTCAGGACGAATTTCAAGGGGAGCCGCCCCAACTACAGCAGGTGCCGCCTCTCTTTCACTCGGGTGCTAATTTCCATCACGGCCCGTCAACAAGATCACTAAGGGAAGCGCCTTGTTCCACCGAGCTTTCATCATCTCTGTCGTGGTCGGAAAAAGGAGCGGTTTCTCCAGGACTTCTCGGCATGAAAGTCGCACGCGAGACTTCTCGGCATGAAGGTCGATCGTCGGACTTCTCAGCATGAAGGTCAGTACCGCGAGACTTCTCAGCATGAAGGCCAACATTGCCAGCCTTCTCATTTTGAATGCGCGCCAACCTTGTGAAGACATTCTCTTTCGAAATTCCTAATTTCAAGCAAGAATCATTTTTAGAAGAATTTACACTAGAGAAATAAAAGAGCCGGAAGAGATTTAAATACCTGCATATTGGAGGAATTGAGAATTACCGGACCGCATGCTTGCCTCTTGAGTCTCTCTCCTACTTGGGGACTGCAACTCTCAGCTCTGGTCCGTTTGGCTGGAAGTAGCTTCAACCGGAAATGCTTCGTCAAGGCGTCAGAAGATGGTTCGCTACGGGAATCTGTCACGACGCTTTCCGAAAATTTCTGGAAAACCGGCAGGTTGTCTACTCCAAAATTCCTTATACTTATCGGTTACCACTGGGTTTCTCCCAATAGGCCAGAAGGGAAGGCTCACCCGGTCTAAGAACACATTGGCATTAAGAATTTGTGGAAGGAATTCTTTCGGAGCCCCTGGTGGACGGATAAATGGGACACCCTGATCGAATCCCATTTGGCGAGCAGCCCTGTCAATGTTGTACGGAGTCACAGAAAATTCTCCGTCGAATAGAGACGGGACATATCTGGAATGCAGCTGCGCGGGTAAATAATTTCCCGCGATCTCATGGTCTTGACATCGGTACGCAACACAACGCCGGGATCGTCGCAAAGGTCTTTGGGCCGAACGATGGAAGAGTGAATCGGCCCCCATGGACGAAAATCTACGGAAGAAATGTTGTCAAATACCTCCACAAGTTTCGCACCGGCTTTAGGACGCTTCTTATTCCATCGGAGTATTCTCGAGCCGCCGTACAAGTTAACGAGTGAAGGTGCAGGAGTAGGAGCATAACTTCGAAGTGTTCCCATAAGAGCGCTTGAAGAAAAGCGAAGTGAACGTGCGACTCCACCTTCTTGTACCCGTTAGAAACATGCATATCCATTGCTAAAGCGTCCGGATGAGAATACGACGATCCAAGGAACAATGCACCTAGAGGAAGAACTTCACCTGCGCCCGACCTTATAGCAATTTTGACAAGTTCACTTCTAATTGTCTTCTTTAGGAACCGTCATCAAATATATCTCTCGGATAGCCATAGAGACGGGGGAACGCGATCAGTGAGCTCGTTTTCCAACTCTTGATTCAACTATGGGTCCGCAGAAGACCACTCCGAAACCCACCGGGTGTAGAAGCATTTCGTGTCTTTTTCTCCTCCTTCTCCAGCATTGTCGAATTCCGCCACCTTTTGAAGTATAGAGGCATAATTACTCTTCTCCGCATCAGAGAGTTCGTAAGAAAGACTTCCAAAGACAGGCGGGTTCATTAATGCAGCCACACCCTCCAAAGTAATAGTCATCTCTCCCCATCTAGATATGGCTGTGTGAGTGGAAATACGCCACCGAGAAATGAAGGTAATCAAACCCGCGGTGTCTTTCCTAATTTCGAGGGTAGCAGATGCCATGACCGCATCGAGAATTTGTGCTTTGGTCAAATTGTCCTTAATGCCCTTATTACTCAACATGCGTCTCATCCATCCTTCATAAGAACCCAGTGGAGCATGGCAAATGTTGAAGTCAATAGGAGAAGGCGGATATTCGTTTCTTTGGAGACAAAATCTCATCACAAGTGCGGAAGAAGAAAATGGATCAAAGCATCCATATTTTACGAATCGGAAAGCAAGACTATCTTATGAGAAGGATGCTTCCTAATATTTGGAAAAGGCGAGGTGAACAACTCATCATTGATGTTCGGCATATCTTTGAAGCTATCAACACTTCCTGACTTGGCACCAGCATTATCTTCAGAAGACATATCGACAGAAGTTCTTTTCTACCGCAATGAAATAAAAGACAGGAGTTAGAACTTGTATGAAAGCATATGAGAAGTGTAGTCACACACGGCAAGACACAACTCACACAATGGCCGGTCCAAACATCATACAAGTTTCGGTATTGATTTCAAGTTCTCCGGTATAACTTTCAAGTCAGTCTGGTATTGGTTTCAAGTCCGGTACAAGTTCCAAGTTCGGTGTAAATTTCAGCCAAGCATATGTGAATAAGACCCACGTCCGGCATACACGGCGGGCCCGCATTCATTCATCCGCATGCATCATACAATTTTCTTTATTCATGGGAATCGTGTCTACGGGATTCAAGCCAAATGGTGGAGAAAGCTAAGCATGCACATGTCTTACAAAAGGTGTTTACCTAACAAACTAGGGTTTTACCTTAAAAAAAAAAAAAAAAAAAAAAAAAAAAAAAAAAAAAAAAGGACCGAAACTTACCTTGGACGGGCGGCAACTCCGGCAACGGACGGCGGCGGTTTCCGGCTACGGCTCCGGCAGCGAGCGACAGCAGCAAGGTCGCGGACGAGAACAGTGAACAAAAAAAAAAAAAATTCGTGAGAAGAGAAAAAGGGTTTTGTCTCTTTTATAGACAAAAATTAGAAGAATCTCAATAGAAGAAGGATTCCTCTCTTATTTGGTTTCCTCTTTCGATTCAAATACCCAAAGAAAGAAACCGGCCCCACCAAGGGATTCCATACAAGCGTGACGGCGTGGGAAACTAGCGGTCGACCAACACTCTTAGGGTAAACTTCTTTTATCCTGTCTTTCTCACATATGTATGTCACCATCTCATGCCTACCACACAATAGTGTAACCATTATGTGCTAGGCAGGGGACTTAATGTTGATGGTGGATTTTCGTTTAAGGTTAAATTTGTAAATAACCGGAAAACTCATGCGCTGACATCTTGTAAAAGATAAAGCCATTTATAAAGTGTTGGATACTCCCTCACTTAATTCACCAAGAATGGAGCATGTAGCAACAATCCCATTACGTGAATACATGAAATTCCTCCAGGTTGGAGCATGTGGCAACAATCCCTTCTGTGAATTTCATATCGGCCTTGTATTTCCAGTACTCATTATCGGTGTGGCATGACGGCGAGTGTTACTCTTACGAGTAACACGAACCTCCAAGAACTATAATGAAACCATGTACGAAATACCCGTACGAGTGATTCTCGGTGTGTTATACTAGCCCGAGCCCTCTCGGTGTGTTATACTAGCCCGATTGAGCCCCTCTCGGTGTGTTATACTAGCCCGATTGAGCATTCTAAGACTGACCATATCGGTCCGGATATGATCGATCGTGATCATCCAACTCCACAAGCATGATTGGATGACCCCAGATCAATTCCATCACCCCAAGCGGTATGGAATACACACGGCCGACCCGCATGGTCGACCATTGGCCTTCGCTTGCCAAGAAATCGTCCATACCAAGCATTATGGACGGAAAAACCCTAAATTAGGGTTTGCGGCATATTACATGTGCCGCAAAACGGTCTCAACCATCCATCTTCGCAGGTATAGATGGAGGGTGTAGATGTAGACTTCAAAGGGCCGGAGCATGTCGACACAATCACCATGTGACCGCCACACACTTGACCAATCGGTCAAAACCAACCATGATTGGTCACAATAAATTCGTCCGCCTAAAGAGCATGGTCGCACGGCTTTGAAAGCCAAAATTAGGGTTCAAGCCATCACGCGCGTCCATCTTCTCGGCACGAATGGAGGGTCACTGATTAGATTAAGCGAGGTCCGGTTATACCGGCATGACCACCGTGGGCCCATCTAACTCCTCATGCGGTCGGCCAAGGCATATCATGCCTGGTTAACCCCAAAACGCCCGTCAAACTTGTGTGGTTACACCTCCCGGATTGCAAACTAATCTTGACCACTCAACTTCATAGGATGAATTGAGTGGCTTAGATCACGTTTTCATGGGACGGTGAGACATGGGCGTGAACACCCACCTACCACCTACACGCTAGAGTGACCGACCAAGACCGACCAAGGACGGTTGTCTTGGAACGTGTGCGGGAATATCACGCGGTTACCAATTCCTTTGCGGTAAGAGATTTCCGCAAAACCGATCTCAACCACTCCTCTTTGCCGGTAAAATTGAGTGGCCCGGATCGCGCTTTCATGAGGGAACGGAATACAGCGCCTACACCATCATCTTTGTCAACACGCATGTATGGTCGGTCCTCTCCAAAATCCTTCCCATGCTTGGTTTCGACCAAGCTGAAGAGTGATGCTTGCGCACCTCTTCAAAAAACCCTAGTATTCATTAACGGTCGCAGATGAGTGCCTCAAACATCATCTCATCCGTTCAACTTCACCACTTGGTTATACAACCCTGGTCGGGAGTTATTTGGTTAGTGAGGAGTCATTACCCATCACTTTACCACACCGTAATGCAAGACACTGCATAAAATACACACGATACTTCACAAGTATCGACTTCTCGAATAACACGGTTATTCAATTCAAAGATTACATGCTATCTTTCGTGGATCCACGATCCACACATTCCAGACATCAATCATGTCACAAGGCTGGGGGATACATACTTTGGGGTATTGGTCAGCGGTTTACGGCGTGCGGCGTGCAACGCGCCATATCACAAGAACGTGTTAGGAAGTCATGGACGGTTAGAGATGAACAGGAGAAGTGGGCAAGACCGGTCGACGCACAACTCCACTACTCCATCACTCCACTTCCTCCACTTCCCACGAGAGACGTGAATAAGGCTCAATGACTTGTATAAATAGGTTCTCCGCCCTATTTCACACAACAACACAAGTTCGGGCGAGACGAGAAAATCAAGTGTTAATACAAAAATCGTATTCAAACACCCTGAGCCTGCTTGCATCAACCGCAAGCCTGCTCATCTTTCTGTTCCAAGTCATAAGCAAGCCAACACCTTCACAATCTCAACACCTTCTTCGCTTCCCTCCCTAAGATCAACCCCATCTCCTTCACTTTGTGACCGAAACAAGTCTGGAACGGCCATTTCTTGGTTTAGGCCGGACTTGCACAGATTGATATCTCGAATCTACAAGCACTCACCGCGCAGTGCATTTGTTTAAAGGTTTAAATTCATTCCTCATCCACACCCAAAATTACCAAATTCTGCAGGAGTAGTTTTCACCCATAAACAACGCTACACCCAGAATTTCATGCAACCATGGCCTTCCGATCAATGCATTATAAGGGGATTCCACATCGACCACACAGAACAAAATATCAGTAGATAATCCTTGCAAAGGTATTCTCATATGAACTTCTCCTTTAGGCTTGTTTGTTGTGCCATTGAAACCATATATTTTGTATGTTGAAGGTATCAATTCTTCATCCTTTCCCCCATAGTCTTGTAAGTATGGTAAAAGAGGATGTTTACCGAGCTTCAAAGTATCAATTAATATTCTATTGATTGCCCAAAGAATTTCTCGCTTCATCATCTTCGCCATCAACGGGTTTTGGATTAATTTCGTTTTACAACCAATGAGCTATCATGTATTTCTCTACCTTTGGGTATTTCTTCGCACGAGAAAGAAATAATTTGCGATTGCCACTCTTTTAATTGCGATGTCCTCACAATGTTCAACACTTCTTTATCATCAACATCCCTCGCAAAAACTCTACTGAGTATGTTATCATGAAAATCTTCAATTGTACGATATGAGTGAACAATGGAGTTGCAAAATAAATTTTTAGCTTTCGCTCTAACTTCTATTACAAACGTTTCTTTCCCTTTCGATGGTGGTGGCGGCAATGGTTGAACTTTCTCTTCACTTTTTAGAAAGTGATTCAGCTTTCCTTGATCAATCATTCTAAGGATGATTCTTTTTATGTTTCTGCAGTCATTTGTCAGATGTCCATGAAAACGGTGGTAAGAGCAGAATTCGTGACTTCTATCACCTGGTGGCGGTTCATTTCCCATGTTCCATGGTGCAGGTATGTTTTCCATCAAGAGTATAGCTTCCCATATTTTTTCCACACTAGTGTTTAGTGGTGGCATCTTTATTTCTTCCCATACTACTCTGTGACGTCATTGTCCTCCATGATAATTCTGCCTTTGACTTCCATAAGTCTCCTACGGATGATCAAGTCTTTGAATTTTGTTATTGCCACCACGGTTGTAGTAGTTCCTTTCTCTCTCAAATTCTTCTTGATCACGGCTTCCCATGGCTACTATCTTCCGCTGTCCATCATCTGTTACCCTTTCTTGTTGACCTTGCGAAGTACTCGCCACCGTGTTTATCAGTTTTGGTAATAAACTTGCATTCGCAGCATTTGAACTTGTATTCGAAATTGGATATGATTCCATCTCATTTTGCCTTTCCTCTAAAGCAATATACTCCTCTTGAAGTTCTCGCAGCTCCGTCATCGTGATTGTATTCTTGACTCTAAAAATTTGAATATATAGCACATTGGTTGCGAACATAGCGTTTATAAATGATAAAATGAGATATCTTTCATCCACTCTTCCAGCCATCTCGCTACACATCGTCTTCCATCTCACAGTTAGGTGTCTTATACTTTCGCCAACTCTTTGTTTCAGCCCAAATACATCTTCAATTCATGGTCGCGAGGAGTTGTTACTTATGTATGCCCCTAAGAATATAGCTTGTAAATGGTTGAATGACGTGATGGTGTTTCTTGGTAAACCCTCAAACCATTCGGTGCTTCTCTGTTAAACTTGATGCGAAATATTTGCACAATATTGCATCATGATTTTCCCATTGTAACATACATCTCACATACGCCTTGATGTGTTGTATTGCGCAAGTTGTTCCATCAAAAATCTTTGGTTAATGCGGGTAAATTGCATTTTGGGGGTATTCCACCTAATCGCACCTCTAGTGTAAAGGGAGTTTTCGCAGACTTCTTCGATGGCCTCATCCAATTGTCTTCTTCCTCCTCCTCTTCTATTATTCAACATTCCTCTCATCTCTGCCAACTCTCTTAAGATTTGTTCATTTACATCAGGGTTCGAATTTATTGGTCTTTTTAGTTCCGTTTCTCTCCTTCTGCGTTCATGTCTATCTTGATTTTCTTGTTCAGCATTTTCTTCTCTTCTTTCTCTGCGATTTTCTCCTCCATCTCGTTCTCGAATTCGCACACCATTATATCCATCGTTTTCTCTTCTTGGTTGTCTATCAGCTCTCCTTTGTATTCTTTCATACTCTTCATTGATATTTCCATTGTTGCGATTTTGCTCGCGCCTTCTTTCTCGATTGTCATGATTATTCTGTCGGATTGCTTCCTCCAATTCTCGTTCTTCCATTTCTACTCTTAATCTTTCCCTTTTGCGAGCTAGACGCGCTTGTTCAATATAATGCTTTTCGATGTCATCTTCAATCTCCTTTTGTTTCCTCTCGTGTTTCTCTTCCATGCGGTATTCTTCTTCCTTCTTCCCGATTTTCTTCATCAATTGGATTATTCTACGCTGCCTATTTCCTTGATTTCCATTATTTTGGTCACCCTGTAAAATCTCTCGGACGCGGAATACACACCACTTCCCTTCTTTCGCAAAGTATCCTTCACCGAGATTTAGCTCTCTTTCTAAATTTTCTTCATTAACATTTTCTACAGGTAACATTCTCCCTCTATCATCTCTAACCGATCCTGGTCTTGACCTGGTATTACTTCTCGACCTCCTATTCTGCAACCTCATATTTTCCATTCTTAACTCATGGTTTTGCCTTGTTAAATTTGCGCGTTCTTCCGCTTCTAATCGTCTTTCTTCATGTATTATTTGTCTCAACGTTTCTAATGCTGCGATTTCTTCATTTCTATGAGCTGTTTCTCCCATTTCTTCTCGATTTCTCTCCTCTTGTCCATTATTCATCAATTCTTGCACTTCTTCTCTTTCTTCCATAGAATCTGATCTCCATGTATGCACGCTCACCCTATCATAATCCATTACTCTATTCGGTGCTGGTTGAATTGGTGGTTGAATTTGACCTTCTTCCCTATCTCCTGCGTTTATCCTTGATGGTTCTCCTACTTCATTTCTCCTTTCCCCGGCTAATCTCCCACTTCTCCTTACAATTGTTGGTTGTTCTGATGCATTCCTTCTTCTAGCCATTTCTCAATTTTAGTAAATTGTTGAAAGTTATTCGAAATTTCTTTCTTATTACTCCTGATTCTTTCAATTCACAAGGTTGATCTTCTACTCAGTCCCTGTTTCTAGCGCATATGTAGTTGCATGATTTCCTACACTACACCCCTCATTAGATTCAACACAATTAATCCATTTGAAGATGAATAACAATAGATTTTATTGATTATTTTCTTGAAATATTTACAAAGAAAGATAGAACAGAGCTAAAGAAATTACAATCACTCTTAACTTTCTCTCTCCTAATGACTTGCTTAAGAATCCAAAAAAACCCTCCTACAACAGATTTACTCAACCCTTTATATAGGGTATTACATAGTGGATGACAGCTAAGCTGTCCTTTATTTTCAGGAATGACTCGCGAAGTATCGCAAGTGTATAAATGTTCGTCTTCGCGACACTCCTAAATATCGCCAAATATTCACACTTTTCTCATGTTCTGGCTGTCGTCACCCATTGCGTCATTTATATTATTTCCCTGCGACACCTTCGCAATACTGTCGTTTATGGATCTCGCAAGGTAAAGATGTCGCGATATTCTGATCCTACAATCTCAACACCTTCTTCGCTTCCCTCCCTAAGATCAACCCCATCTCCTTCGCTTTGTGACCGAAGCAAGTTTGGAACGGACATTTCTTGGTTTAGGCCAGAATTGTATAGATTGATCTCTCGAATCAAAAATCACTCCCGTGCAGTGCATTTGTTTAGGGTTTAGATTTATTTCTCATCCACACACACCCAAAATTACCGAAACCTGCAGAAATAGCTTTCACCCATAAACAACTGGCGACCACAGTGGGAGATTAATCTCTCGGTTGCAAGATCAAATTTCAATTCCATTTCAATCTGTTCAAATTACAAGATGGTAGAACTTAGGTCTGGATCAGCGATCAATTCCGATGGAACTAGCGCCGAAAAAATTCTTGGTATTAGTGTCCCTGTCAGTGGAACTGCCGTGCAGAATATGATCAATACATCTCGTGGAGCCATCTCCTCTACCACCAACACCAGTGGAGCACGAGATATTCTAGTAGGCGTGACACCTCTCATCACCATAGCCAGAGCGGCCGCAAATCCCGGCATTTCTTCAAGTGTAACGCCTCCAGTCGTCACCAGGGAAACTGCTACTCCTCCGTCAGGACGAGGGGCTGGAGGAACCAGAGGAGGACAACCTCCTATTACCATTGTGGATCTGATGGAAAGGCAGGAAGTTCTTGATAGAGCCCAGACGGATATGGTTGCAACTCAGAAGGAGGTACTTACTTTTGTCAAAACTTTTACTGAACGGTTTCCACAAGAGTCACGACAACCCCGGAGCCAACAAGGAACGTGTTCAATACACCCGGAGCAGACACTCCAACGGCGCGGGCCCACATGGATGAAGAAGCTCGTGACGCTCCTGAATGCCCAAGAGAAAGGGACCAGCCATCCAACTTCATTACGCGTGAGGACCTGGAGCGATTCCTCCAGAACCGGGGCAAAGGAAATCCAACGGACATGCACCAGCATCAGCCCCCATACCCTCAAGACGTGCAACGGCTTCCCCTTCCAAGAGGCTGCACTTCTCCTCAATTCCCCCTTTATGATGGTACTGGTAATGCCCGTGAACATGTGTCTCGATTTTTGGAGTCTTTAGGGGGACACGAATACAATCATGCTCTCCGCCTGAAAAAGTTCTCGAAGTTACTTACCGGAAGAGCATAAACTTGGTACAACAACATCGCACCTAACAGTGTATCCAATTGGAACGAGATGGTCAGTGCCTTCTACAGGAAGTGTTTCTTCATGTCTGAGCAGGTTACCTTTTCAGACTTGGGAAGAATCTTTCAACGGTGCAACAAACATCCGAAAGACTTCGTTAAGAGATTTAGGACTCAAGCATTGGATTTTCAGGATCCGAATGTCATTGAACGCCAGCTGGTGGAGTTATGCATTAACGGAATGATTCCCATATACCGTGCTTTGTTAGAGAATATGGGCTTTCAAACATTTTCGGAGCTTCATGAAACCGCTAAGCGTTCAGCCACAATAGCCCCAGCATTGTTGGAAAGAACCAGAATTTTTCGAAACGAAGATGCACATGAGAGTCGAGGAAGCAGGCGTCTCATTAAAAAGCAATATAACATCGGTCCTTCTGTGAGTGTGGTGGGCGAAGGAGGAAAGAGGAAAGCTCCAACAGCAGAACAGCAACCCAAGCGTGCAGCACCAACGCAGACGACTTCATCTCGAAAGGGAGCGGGCAAGGCTCCTGTGCAAGAAGCCGGAACCGGAGACACAGTTCCGAACTTCCCCTTTCCCATGAATGAAGTCATAGAACTCTTGGAAGCGTGGATTCAAGATGACGCGATCAAGCTACCTCCTATCAGACGCCCACCGACCGAGAAAGAGATGGCAAACCCCAAGTACTGCCGCTACCATAGGCTCGTCCACCACCTGACCAAAGATTGCAACAGATTAAACCAAATCTTCAGGGAAAAGGTAGAGGCAGGAGAACTCCAGCTGGGAAACGAAGGTGTTCACAGAGATCCTCTTCCTATTAGGAACTGCATGACTTCCGGGGATTCTATTCGCGAGACTGTACAGTCTATGATGGAGCATTTGTGTGAAGTCTTGTATCTCTCCAAGGCACAACGTCAAGACATATTCGCATCCCTTAACCATATCGTGTCAGGAAGGTGCTTGTATCCAGAAAAGGAAGCAGTCTCGAAGCCTCAATCCTTCCTGGAAGATACGACCGACAAGGGGAACTGGGGACTCTTGACCGTCACTCGTTTGAAGGATGTCGAGTTCGACAACACATTGATTGATGCTCCTTACGAATTCAACATCATTGCTGTCAAGACTCTGAGGACCGCAAGAATCTCGAAACAAGAAGCTATTCGCAGCCCGACCGTGATCAGAGGCTCAGAAGGAGAATTCAGAGACGCCTATGGATGCATTGACCTCGAAGTTAAAATCGGTGATGCTCTAACACAGGCTAAATTTTACATAGTAAAAGAGTATCCGAATTACGACATGGTCCTGGGACGCCCGTGGATACACGACAACAGAGCATCACTGGGAGTGTGTCCTTTGCCGATTTCAATACCTGAGAGGATCTCCAACAATCCATCCAATCCCGAGGATCACCTATTGCCGTATCAGCAACTCGCAAACGTAACACAACTGCATAGAGAAAGCCCGCCAACATAACTTAAAATATTCCGAGCCCAAGTAAGTCTCATTGAACAACCCTCTCTGCAAGCAATCACTCCTCTCCCTGTTAAGGCTCGAGGACTCATTTCAATCAACAACCTGACCGCCACTAAGAGATGTGAGTGGGATGCCGGTCCTTTCTAGCGTTTTGCCAAAAACTTAGAGGCTGTTTCAAGCAACACGTCGCAGAATCAAGGAGTTGTACCAAGTCCAAACCCATTTCGAATTGGAGATATGGTAGTGAAGGCGACCACGTTTCAAGTTGGAAACGTAGCAGTGACGATGACGGCTCAACCTGGTTCGCCAACGGCAAAGGAGGATGAACCGTACCTGGTAGCAGATGTCATCCTAGGCGGATATTGCAAGATCATCAACGCTGACAAGCTTGAGGGCGTGACGATCCACTCACGATGGCTTAAACCCTACAATACCTAGAAACGCTGTGCTACCATTTTTCTCCAGCGTTCTCCGTGATGGTTCCTCCAACAATTTCCCTTTCCATACAATTTTGTAATTCCTCCAAAATGATTGCACTACTTGCATTCATAATCATTAGGGTTCCAATTTCTCAGTTAATCAAAGTATTATTTTCTTTTAGAAATTTCTTTACCCCTGAGCATGACACAAATTTTGAATCAAGCCTGAATCATCATCATTACCCACCAGATTAAACCAGAGAACCCTAAAAACAAAACATTTCGCACCTTTCGAGAAACAATTGGGGGAATAGAATATGTACGGACAAAAAGGGAAAGCGCCTTAGCGGTCTACTCCAACAGAGTCAGACTTACGCCAAGAGAGCGCAGACAGGTTCGTGGTATTTTATTATGGCATTACTTCTTTTATCACAAGAATTGCATGCAATCATATGAAGGCACACCACTGCGCCTGAGAAGACTCGG
Organism: Papaver armeniacum; assembly: GCA_023531295.1. Classification (NCBI taxonomy): domain Eukaryota; kingdom Viridiplantae; phylum Streptophyta; class Magnoliopsida; order Ranunculales; family Papaveraceae; genus Papaver; species Papaver armeniacum. Next base: position 384,900 of record JAJJWW010016293.1, read on the forward strand.
ATGCAGTCTTAATGAAAGATTTGCTTCAAAAATAACATAAATAAAAACCCTTGTTCAAACGAGCAAGCAGAAAATAAGAAGACCTTGAACTCAGCCGCTACTGAGTACAAAGAGAAAATGTTCACAAATTACGGGAAAATAAAAAAAAAATAAAAATAAAAAAGAGAGAAGGAACATGAAGATTTAATCATCAAGGAGATCGATTGTGTCTTCCCCACCGTTGAAGTTTGCTTCAACGTCATCATCGTGGGTCGCTTCTTCCTTCGGGTCTGCCTCAGCTTCCACTTTGGGTATTTCTGCAGTAATGTTTTCCGCTTTGACAACATCCTCAATAGGGACAGCTTCCATATCTTCCTCAAGAGCCACTGCAACATCGGAGATCGTGCTGAAAACTTTTGGGAGCTCGGTCTCGTCCGTATCAGAATCAAGGATGATCACACCATCAAGGATCGAATAATCACCCATATCTTCATTTGGAGGCCGTTCATGTTCAACCCTTCGCCTTTTCAGCCGCGCAGCAAACCTCTCACCTCTTGCGCTTACCGATAGTTGTGACGCCTCCTCAAGCCTCCGTTTTTCCTCTCTGTCGATTGAAGCTAGAAGATCCCGAGTGCGTTCTCGAGCAATACGCAGATACAAAGTTGACATGCCCTGTATAGCATGATCAGCCTCGCGAAACGGAATATCAATTTTAGCCATCACCTCCTCGAACGCATCATCAGCCTCAGGTTTATTCACTTCGAAGCTTCTTTCGGGAGAGGTACCAGAGTGGTCCTTACCGGCGACCTCCATGAGATTCTGAAAGGAGAGGTTATGATTATGTTAACAAAAAAAAAAACGATCAATCAGATCAAGTGGTGTAATAGACATGGAGCAATACCTGGGACAAGGAAAGAAACAATTCTGTAATGGGAGAAGACTCAGCGTATTCTTTATATTTCACAAGTTAACAAGATCCCAAGAATAAAAGGAGTCTTCACTTGCCGTCTGCAAAGGCTAGAGATGCGGGATAACAATCAGTGGATGTTTATCGAATATTTGAGGGCAACTGCCGTACAAAAGGAAGAAACGCATCTAGCCCAAGAAACTGGCCGGAATTTATCCTGGGGACTTGGTTATATCAATGTTCATGGGAGAATATGAGCACAGCGGGCCCGCGTCCGCGTTCGAGCAAAGCAGGCACGTGGCGGGTCCCATAACCGAAGCAGGCACAGCCCCATGGTTGGGCAAAAGAGCCGACCTCACGATTCAAACGAAGCAAGCACGTTCGAAACAGGCACAACAGGGCCGTTCAATCAAGCACGCGCCGGCGGGCCCATATTTATTCAAGTTTGCACGCATTGTGACACGGTTTTTTATGGGCAAAGGAGCGAACGGGTTTATCCACGAGAATCGTGTCTACGAAGTTTTTCAAGTTATAACCTAAGGCTAGGTTTTGCATGCAATAATGAAAAAGGAACAAAAAAGTATGTTCATGGCATGTTCTACTAAGCAGTGCTAGCAATATCGACGATTTTGCTACCAAATTTATTAGTGGAATTAATCATGGTATGGCTTGCAAAGAAGTTTCGTCTACAACGAGATGATTTCTCAATAGCAAAGAAGTTTACCCAAGAGTTAGGGTTTGCACTAAAAAAAAATATACGAGAACAAGGAAGAACGAACGAAGTATCCACCTCGTAGTTGACAAACGAGCAACGGCGGCGGTGGCGAAGTCCGGCGACGGCAGCAGTTCGCCGGCGTCAACAATGTCCGGCAATAGCATAAGTGGAAGCCGGTCGAGCGAAAAAAAAAAAGAATGGGAAGAGGAAGTAAAAATAAAATAATATATATAAGGGTCAACACCCCTTTTATACACAAATAATTGGAGAATCCCAGTAGAAGGAGGATTCCTTTCCTAGCTCGAACGACCAAGGAAGGAAACCGGTCCCACCAAGCCCTATGATCACGCCTGGCCTACTCGCACGGATGATTGCTAACATGACCGGCCATAATCCTTCCAGGTAAACTTCCTTTATCCTGTCTTCTTACGTTGTATATGTCACCATCTAATGCCTCCCCCACAATAGTGTAACCATTATGTGCTAGGCAGGGGACTTAATGTTGATGGTGGATTTTAGTTCAAGGCTAAAATTGTAAAAGCCAAATTTAATACGCTAACATCCTGCAGAGTATAAAGCTATTTGAGTGATGAATACTTCTTCATTTTACTAATTCACCTAGAATGGAGCATGTGGAAACAATCACATATACCCTGTGAATTTATATCGTTATTAATTAATGCTTGATTAGCCTTGTATTTCCTGTGCCGTTCCCGCAGAATTCTCATTATTGGTGCGGCATGACGACTGAGTGTTGTTCTCAGCAGAGTAACACGAATCTCCAAGTGTCAATAATGAGGCATGCACGAAATACCCGTACAGGCTACATCTCTCGGTGTGTTATACTAGCCCGATTGAGCATATTTGAATCTGGACTGTCCATATCAGTCTCAGAAACAATCACGACCACGCCAGTTGGCCGCATGATTTAACCAGCCTAGATGATCCTCAGCAGGAGCAGGCTATCACCACAATGACCACCAGCAGGCCCGTTTATGCCCTGGTCGGTCGAACACATGCCATACTCCCAAACACCAGCCTGGAAAACGGTGGTCGAATTGGTATGGAGCAGCTTGGAGGAAGCTTGTACGAGCAAGACCGCCAACGACAGTCTCAAAACCAGCCACGGCCGTCCAACTTTGCCGGCATGGATTATCCCATGGCCGGTTGGACAAGCTTGTCCTGCACACCGGCGGGCCCCCTCTCTACCTGCCTGGTCGACCATCTCCTGACCTAGCCATAGAGCAACGTGCGTTTGCCCAAAGTATGGCCGGCATGATGCTTAAAGGTCGCAGGAAATTCCATTAAGGTCTTAAATCGATCACGACCATCCAACTTCATCGGCAAGTTTGGATGGCTTAGATCAAGCCTATGACCGTGGGACAGGTACACACATGCTCACCACCGGCCCAACGTGGGTCCCACACGATCGGCCTCCCCAGGGAGGAGCATAACATGCAAAACCGATCGGTTGAAGTTGCATGGGCGTGAACCATACAAAACCCTAATTAGGGTTTGCGGCATGTTACATGTGTCGCTAATCGATCACGAGCGTCCATCTTCGCAAACTTGGATGGAGGGTGTAGATATAGACTTAAAAGGTCCCGAGCATGTCAACATGATCACCGTGGGCCCACCTACACGCACGACCGATCGACCAAGGTCAACCATGGCCGGACGTCTCGAAACGTGCGCCCGAAGTAGGCATGTCACGCGGTTTCCAACTCCTTTGCGGCATGGGATTTCTGTTGCAAATCGATCTCAACCGCTCTTCTTTGCCGGTCAAATTGAGTGGCCTAGATCGCACCTTCATGGGACAGTGAGTTACGAACGTGTACACCGGCAAGCCGTCTACACACATTCCCGGTCGGTCCTGCCTAAAACACCTCCCATGCTTGGTTTCGACCAAGCTGAAGAGTGATGCTTGCGCACCTCTTCAAAACCCTAAACTCTATCAACGATCGCAGATAAGCGTCACAAGATCATCTCATCCGTCCAACTCTACCAGCTTGGTTGGTCAGCCCTAGCTAGGAGTTAAGCGACTAATGAAGCATCCCCATGATCACCGTCCGCCACTCTTCCAAATAGAGTGATCGGTCAAAGCATGGCTCGACCATAAAGTTTCCAAACGATCACTCGAAGATGGTTGGACGTGATGCTATTTTAAGACGCTTATCCGTGACTTACTCCGTTAAGCCTTAAAACAGCGATGCTTCATACATGCTGAATATATTTGATGCATTACATGCATAGAATACACACGATATTTCATAAATATCGATTTCCCAAATAACTTAGTTATTTAACCTTAGCACCATATGCTACCTTCTGTGGGTCCCACGATTCACACAATCGAGACATCGAGCATGTCACAAACTGGGGGATACTTATTGGGGTATTGGTCTGGCGGTTTACAGCGTGCAGCGTGCAACGCGCCATCACAAGAACGTGTCAGGAGGCATGGATGGTTAACAATGATAGGAGAAGTGGGCCAAGACGTGATCGTGCAATCACCCACACGACCCCACTACTCCATCACTCAATTTCCTCCACTTCTTACGATATGAGGGTTTGCGCTCTATGACTTGTATAAATAGGTCCTTTGCCTATTTCCAAACAACAGAGACAAGCACAGAAAACCAAGTGTTGTCATTCGTATCTAGAAAACACCAGATCTTATTGCTTACATTATTGCAAGCCAGTTCCTCTTTCTGATATAAGTCATAAACAGCCAACACCTTCACAATCTCAACACCTTCTTCGCTTCCCTCCCTAAGATCAACCCCATCTCCTTCGCTTTGTGACCGAAGCAAGTCTGGAACGGCCATTTCTTGGTTTAGGCCAGAATTGTATAGATTGATCTCTCGAATCAAAAAGCACTCCCGTGCAGTGCATTTGTTTAGGGTTTAGATTCATTTCTCATCCACACACACCCAAAATTACCGAAACCAGCAGAAATAGTTTTCACCCATAAATACTTAATTAAAAGATTCTCAATTTATTTCGGCACAGGATCACCTTGAGTACTAAGGAATATCTTTGAACAATAAATGATAAGAGTTACTGAACGTTTTCAAAGTATGTTGACATCTCTTCACTGTAAATCCTTATTCATATTTACATGGATTTACATTCTTGGAATCGGTTATACCACACTTCCAAACAAGTTTAGAATTGGTTCACCTGTATTCCAAGATCACTATGTGACTGATCAAATATCAAATCACATACATGGGTTCAATCGGTTCTACCAATCACTAGGATCGGTTATACCTTAATATGGAAACACTTGTGATCGGTCACACAAGTTACCAGGAAGGGTTACATCAGTTACCAGGATCGGTTACATCAATTAACACGGTCGGTTACCATTCACTCATGGTATTGCTTGTGATCGGTCACACTAGTTACCAGGATCGGTTACACTAATTACCAGGACCAGTTACACCAATTACAAGGATCGATTACACAACACTCTGTGATCGGTCACACCAATTACTAGGATCGGTCACACCAATTACAAATATCGATCATACCATCTCATGGTGATTACTTAGGATCGGTTACACTAATTAATAAAAACTAGTCATACCAAATCATAAGTCAGGAATTGTGATTAGTTATACCAAGATACATAACAAAGTTACGATCGGTTCTACAATCTCACACATATTGGTAATCCAAAGATTTGCAATGAATAGCCGTACCAATAAGCCTAGCGATTTCCCTTTCGATTCATAAAACAAGTTCATGAATGTACTTCATTTAAACAAATGTAAAACATTGTTTCTTAGGAATATGAAATCTTCACCATAACCCATTCACATAATCATAACAATATATACAAGATTATGTCGATGTCATATCTACGAAGTTCAAAAGATAAGCGTTATACTCCGTAGTCTAATTCCCTAATATAATGATCATACAAATATGACCATGTCACATCACTAGAGTATCCTACAATATGTACAGTATATACAGCTTTGCAGTTATGTTTTCAATATAGCATGACTTGAAAGATACGTTAGGAATGAAAGCAGTTCAAGTCAATATTACTAACCTCAAGAGGAAGGATGATGTTGCCGTTGTAGTTCGCTTCTTCTTCACTTTGTTCAGGTCTTCGGAGTAATACTTGTATGTCTCAACATTCCTAGATTTTCTAGTCCAACCTAAACGAAGTTGACTCTAGTATACAATCTAGTGACTTTAGATGAGTTTTGAGTCACTAAAATATGACAACCAAACTTGACTTACCAACGCTTGGTGAGTTCAACCGAGCTATGCTCTAACATATGCAACTCTTGAAAGAATTTATAGCCGATCAGGAAATGATTGACATTCCTCTGAATGGGGGTGCTTTCACGTGGAGCAATAAACAAGACAATCCTTTGTTTTGCAGATTGGACATATTTTTATATTGTTCTCGTTTCGACACTAACTTCAGTGCTGCAATCCAGAATGTTTTGGTCAGAACTATTTCTGATCATAATCCATTATTGTTAGATTTAACCCCAGAGATCAGGTATAAGTCATACTTCAAGATAGAGCATCACTGGCCAAATCATCTGAATTTCTATAAGAATGTGCAGCTGTGGTGGGATGTTATGCAGTATACAAGATCACCTAACTGTGTTTTCTTTAGAAAGCTTCAAAACCTGAAGTTTTTTCTTAATGCTTGGAGTAAGGTTACTTTTGGTGATGTAAAGATGAAGGAAGAGGATCTAACAAATAACATCAAGAGGTTGAATTTGTTAGAGGAAAGCGCTTCTCTCACAGACTCGCAAAAGACTGAACGAACTGAAGATTTGTTAAGTCTTAATCAGCTGAAAATTACAAGGGCTAGAATGAGCTATCAAAGATCTAAAGTTAAAGGATTTCAAGATGGTGATAAGAACACAAGGTACTTTAATAATAGGATAGCGAATTCAAAAAGGAAAAGAAGCATGACTTCTAAGTTGGTGATTGGAGGGGAAGATGTATTTAACCAAAAGGTGATAAAATAAGAAATTCAACAGTACTACTCTAAAAATTTTACGTCTACAAATAACATTTCTCCCAGCTTTGACCATCTTAATTTCAAGAAAATTGATGAACAACAATGTGGTTGGCTTGAAAGAGATTTTGAGGAGGAGGAGGTGCATGCAACTATAAAGAGATGTGGCGCCAGCAAAGCACCGGGGCCTGATGGCTTAATTTTAGAGTTTTACAAATGTTGTTGGAATATGGTAAAGAAAGACTTGATGTTGTCTATAAATTATTTTCACTCTAATGGTAAGGCAGCTTGGAGGCTAAACATGGCTTTCATTAGGCTAATTCCCAAGGAGGAAGACACAATTACTCCCAAGGATTTCAGAACTCTGAGTTTGATAAGCAGTTTCTACAAGATTGTCTCAAAACTATTGGAAGAAAGAATGAAAGTTGTTATGCCTGCACTCATTTCTAATGTTCAAGGCGCTTTTATACATGGTAAGAAGATTCTAGATAGGATTTTGATAGCTAACTAATGCATTGATAGTAGATTAAAACAAAACAAACTAGGAGTTCTATGTAAGATTTGTTAGAGCATTGCTCGGTCGAACTCGCATGCGTTGCTATCTCAAGCATGTTTGTCAATGTTAGTGATCAAAACTATAAGTCTTGATTTCTAGCCTATTTTAGCTAAAGGTCGCGGCCTAGGATAGAAAGTGTAGTTGAGCTCAAGACTCCATGGCAATCATCATACAAGACGAATGACTACTCAAGAAACTGGTGGAACTTCATCGACTAAAAGGTATGTGGAGACTTGAACTTATCTGTCACTCAAAATTCTATTTACTTTATCTCCTACCCTTGAGACAAAAGTCGTTTTCATATATATAGACTTTTATTATACACATTTGCTATTTCGAGCCGAGTTTAACTCGCCTATCTATTTCTCGAAATATGTGTTGGTAAGCTTTCGCTTTAGCCAAATTCATATTTACCTAATGACGAAAGTCATGTTATGTTTCAATCACATTGAAAATTGCTCTGACAAAAAATGGTATGTGAATAACGGCTATATAAGGTTCTCTGAGAATGTTTCAATGATTGAAATGAGAGTTTAGATTACATAACCATTGGTAGGATATAAGCATTGTTGTGGAAACACATATATGTATAAGTACTTATTCCTTGAACCAAAGTTTACGAACTTTATTGATCAAGAGAAACGGAATGTGGCGTGAGCCAAGTCCGCGAACTGGCGGAAGTTCTCAACCCGAGAATTTCTGCTGGAGTTTGTGAACTCCTTCCGTGAGCTTAAGTCCGCGAACCCAGTCCGCGAACTTGAGTAGGTTATATCTAAAATCGGTTGTTCTTGAACTCATGTTTATATAAACTAAGGAATGCTTTTGCAAACCGTGGCTATAAAGTTCATGAACTGATTTGAGTGAATCAAACCGTTTTTGCTTCGATTGTGTCTTGTGTAGTTACATAAGATCTAAGCAATTGAACAACTCTCTAACTAGTTCATTTGAGTCATTTGAACTAGTTATGGTGAAGAAGATTATGGATGATATGAAATTGCTCATATGACTAACCATTTGGTTAACTATTGTTGAACCAACAAATGTTAATGTTTGGGAACGGTTACATAAACCCAAAATTGGACATTTCATTTGTGTGTAACAAGCTAAGGTTTCGATCCAACGGTTGAGAAATATTAGCTTGAATCTAATCAGGTTTTCATCTAACGGTGAATATTGAATGCTTTGTTACTAAGCTAACATTGAGTGCAAACCCTGATTTGAAAGACTATATAAGGGAGAACTCTAGCAACTGGGAAAACTAATCCCCACACATTCTGTGTGATACTAGTTGTGCTAAGCTAGAGTCGATTCTCCTTTAACCTTTGGTTTCTTCTTCTAAACCAGGTTAACGACTTAAAGACTTCATTGGGATTGTGAAGCCAGACCGATACTACTTTCTTGTAGTTGTGTGATCGATCTTCTTTGTTTCTATAAATGCGAGTTCAATTGGAATAATTGGCTTGAGATTTATATCTCCGATAGGCAAGATAAAAAGAAATCACAAACACTTCGTCTCATCGTTTGTGATTCCACAATATCTTTTTTCGCTGCGTCGATTAAGATTATTGTGAGGTGATTGATAATACTAGGCCGTTCTTCGGGAATATAAGTCCGGGTTATCAATTGGTTCCTGTTCACCTTAATTTATCAAAAGACGGAACAAAAACTCGTAGGTATATTCGTGGGAGACGGATTTATCTATTACCGTAGACTTTTCTGTGTGATACAGATTTGTTTATTAAAGTCTTTGACTTTGGGTCGTAGCAACTCTTAGTTGTGGGTGAGATCAGCTAAGGGAATCAAGTACGTAGCATCCTGCTGGTATCAGAGACGTATGAGCATAATTGTACCTTGGATCAGTGTGAGATTGGTTGGGGTTCAACTACAGTCCAGACCGAAGTTAATTTGGAGTAGGCTAGTGTCTCTAGCGGCTTAATAAAGTGTGTGTTCAATCTGGACTAGGTCACGGGGTTTTTCTGCATTTGCGGTTTCCTCGTTAACAAAATTTTGGTGTATGTGTTATTTCTATTCCGCGTTATATTTGTTTATATAATTGAAATATCACAGGTTGTGCGTTGTTCAATCAATTAGAATATCCGACCTTTTGGTTGTTGATTTAAATTGACTGACACTTAGATATTAGTCTTTGGTACCATCCAAGTTATCTCTCTTTGATAAAGACTCGCAGATTTCTATTTTCTTGAGTAAAGATCAAATCGAGAGATTGAGATATAATCTCTTTGATATACTTTTCTCTAGATTGAGTCTGACTGTCTAGTTGATTCTCTAGAAAGTATATTGGAGTTTGTCCATACATATTGCTATGTGAAATATTGGGTGTGGTTGTTGTACCCCCACTTTTTCAATTGGTATCAGAGCAGGAAAACACGTTCAAGACCTCAAAAGTCTGTGTTTGTGGCGATCTGAGAATGGACGACATTATCTCTGATAACGCAACATCCGTTCAGAGTCACTCTTGTGAGTCTCAAAGTCCTGAAGCCTCTAAGAAAAACTCTGACTCTTGTCCCTTGACTAAATCTGCTTTCGACTGGGAAAAATCTCTTGATGAACAGTTTGATGATCTTTTAGATGATAGTGATTCAGAAGAAGGTGGTAGGCTGAGAAACCTACAATATTATAAACCGCAAGTGCACGGTGTCTACAATATAAAACAGGGCAAATACGGGTCGATCCCACAGAGAATTGGGGTATGCAAGGATGATCCCAGGGCCTTCCTAATTGTTTTCAGGTGAGAAATGTAACACAAATATTGATTGTTTGTCGATACGACTGATTGAAGTTGCTGTGACTCTAAACTAAGGTAATAATGAGCAAAAGATGTTGTAACTGTGATTTTGTGGCACTAGGGTGATTAATTCCACCCTCTAGTCCTATGCTAAGGTAATGCAAATTACCAAACTGTTCCCATGCCTTCCCCTTGAAGACCTCAAATGGGTAATTAGTTAGCTGCATATATTCACTCACCCCTAGTATCAATGGTCTTCTTACAGTACCATTGATCACAGGCTTGCTAAGTGACAACTAATTATACTCCTAGACAATATAATCAACAAGAACATATTGGGAATCAAATTAACTTCTCATTGAGCTAAAGGGTTTCATATACACCCTAGTTTAATTGCTTAGAACATCATGCAGAAATAAAACAAATTGAAAATGGTTTACAAAACTCAAACCCTAAAAACCGACTATCTTTCTCTCACATCAAGAACAACAATTTATATCAAAACAAACACTCAAACTCGCAAATAAACAGACACCCAAACCTCTTTCTTCCTCTGAATCGACCATGCCTGGGTTCTTCGAGAAAACCCTAATTTCAACCATCTCAACCCTAGCTTCTAGGGTATGGGAGAAGCTATAGATGGAGATGGGTGAAAAAGGGATGGCGGAGCAGGTGCTGTTGGTGCTGTCAGGAGATGGAGGTGGTGGTGATTGCTCTGGTTTTGTCAGGGAGAGGGAGGAGGTAAGGTGGTTCTCTGTGGAGTTGTTGGGGAGAGAATAAAGAGAAGATGAAGAGAGAAATGGATTTGGTCGAATGGGTATAGGTATGGATGGTTTCGTTGTGGAGCGGGAGTAGCGAGAAGTCGATGGGAAGGTTGGAGCGACCGTAGGATCTAGGGGAGATCGATGCGAGGGCCGATGCGGCCGTAGGATGTAGATGGGTGAAATCTAATGGCTCAAGTGGTGCGGGTTTGGATCCGGGTCTTGTATAGCTCAAGCCCATGTCTTGTAAATGGGTTGCTCCTTGTTGGGTTGCAACTGATGCGCGCGCGGGCTTTGGCTTTCTGCTCCATAGACGCTTGCCTCCAATTTTCTGCTCTTTTGGCTCCTCAATTTCTCTGAGCTTTATTTATTATCTAAAAACACAAAATTAATTAGTACAAATATTTATTCTTGAAAACAAAGAAAATACAGAATATGGGATAATATCTGATTTCTGAGCACAAAAGATGAGTTAAATGCCAATAAATAGATGTAGAAATATGCAATATTTGGCACTCATCAGAAGGGCAAAGCATTGATGAGGAAGTTGCTCAATATATCAAGCTGTTAATTTGACCGTGCTTTGAAATAAAAAAGGTCAACAACTTTCTTGAGTAAAATACATGGCTCCTCTTTGTCAAGAAAACAGAAAATTGAGAAAACTCTTTAAAGGATATGATGGTGGGTACAAGCTCTTAAAATCCATCGTTAAAGATCGTGAAGAAAATGTTCGCAAAAAAAGGTCTGAATGTGATAATCTTCTCCGAAATCTCTGTGTGTTGAAAGAAAGACTTGCAGATGCTGAAGCAAGATATAACTCTCAACAAAAATGTTTTAGTGAAAAAGAACTCAGTCTTCTTGCCAAAGAAAAATCCTTGGAAACTGACCTTGCAGCTGCTCTTGATAAAGTAAAATCACTAGAAGAGAATATGAGAAGATACAATTCTAGCTCTACAAAATTGTCTTCTATGATTGGAGCATGTAAAGAACATCGTGATACATGTGGTCTGGACTATAAAGGAATAGACGCTCCAAAAACTAGTAAGATCAACTTTGTTAAAGCTATTGATAATTCCTCATGTGAAAAACCGTTCGCAGTTTGTAATGTGTCTAAAGACAAGGATTGTTCTCCTTATAAACCCATTCACATGAAGACAGTTGAGAAAAGATCCTTTAACTGCTATTACTGCGGAAATAAAGGACATCCTAAGCGTAAATGTCGTTTTCGTTTAAGGAATGAAAAACTTCGCAACATTCTTGCATGGGTGTCTAAAGAAGTTATTAAACCTGTCTCTCAAATTGTTAGTACAAACGACACTTTAGATGATCAAGAAAGATATTGTGATAAGTTCCTTCTTGATTATGCTACCAACAGTGATAGAAGGAAGAACGGAAATAGAGCAACTAACTTTTCAAATATCTCTGAAAAGAGGAAAAGGCACAGGAGAAAAAGGGAAAAGTTGAGTTCCTTGCCTCACTCGAAGAAGGACATCATCCACCACGAGTTGAAAATGAACAATTTTCTCATACCCAGATCATCACTTTTAGATCAACTAGAGGCTCGACTATCTGCTTTAGATAGGCAATGCTGCTTTAGAAAAGCAATCGTCGAGTCTAGTTTTCTAGGCAATATGAAATGCATGCTTGCACCTTATGTGGTGGCTTAGACCACCTCGCTGAGTACTTGTTATATTTTGCATGCTTTTAGACGAGTCTAGGCAAAACCATGATAATCCAATGTACGAAGTGTCTAGAAGATCCATATAAGCAACATGTCCAATTTCCTCTAGTGAACCTCATGCACAACCATACAATGAATATCCATATGAGGAATGCATACCCACTAGTGAAGACTCTCCTTCAATGGAACAACTCAAGATGATTCTTCAAAGGAACCTGATTGAGTTACAAAATGATAGGATTGAAAATAGTGTTTCTAGTCTTACTCATGCAACTAACATTGAATATGAACCTAATCTAGAGGTAGATGAGTGCACTAAAAATACTACAATTTTGAATGGAGAGATGGATTTTTGCTATGATGATGATGATGAATATGAAGAGCATGTGTATTTTGAAAATGTAATAGAATTTTTAGGTTCAGCGACATTAAGTGTCTCTTCTGTGAACCCTATGAATGATGCTTCTTCTGATATTCATGCATGTGATATTGATGTGGAACCTGTGCCATTGTCCTGTGAAAAAGACCATGATTTACCCACTCTGACCTTAGGAAAGAGTGTGACGGTGCAAATTATATACATGAAAATAACGTAGATGTACCTAATCTCTCCGAGTGATATACTCCTCCACCAAACCTAGGTGTAGTTTGTCACAAAATTGCAAAACCAACTTTTACGAAAATGCCTAACTTAGGCCTAGAGCTTTGTGCTTCCCAAGTCCTCTTGGACTATTTTGCATCAAAGTATAACACTTTTAAAGAGCCACGGTTGGAATGTGTATGTCTGCTCTGTTCTTAGCAAAACTCACTTCGAGTTAGACCTTTTGCATGACGTACCTTTAAAATTGCAAGATTTGGCTCCCAAACACACCCGTTCACAAGTTTAGGTTTGGGGGAAACTCATTCCCATTTGCAGTCTTACGTGCACTCTCATATTATATTTGTGTAAGGCTGTTAATGTGTGTACATATCGTCTATTGGGTTGATCCTCAACTCTTTAGATTGTTAGTTTATGGTGAATTTTTGTATATAATCCAGTAGGACTTGTTAAATTTTCTTTTCTTGATTCGGTTGAGTCTTCTTGCACATATATTATGCTAATCCGATATGATCTCCGTTGAGAATATTGGATTCTAGCCTTGACGAATGAAGCTCAACCTTGCTCCCGCCGACATACCGGTAATCTCTTCCCTTTTATCTTTTCAGCATAGTTCTCATGGTATGTGACTGTTTAATTTTTCCTATCTGTTGACACATTGAGGACAATGTTTGATTTAGGTTTGGGGGTGTGATTTGCATTTAGAGTTTTTAGTCTTTTATTTCACCTTTTATTTTGAAATAAAAAAAAAAAAAAAAAAAAAAAAATTCAAAAACTTTTTGCAAATAAAAACCTCCAACTTTTAGAGATTTTAGAGTCACTAGCATGCTTCTAGCTATGTTTACATAGAGAATCTGACCGAAATAACGAGAATTGGAAGTACCTGAGAACGTAATCGGGTTCCTTAGTTGATTAGAGCGTTAAAGTTGGATTTAACCATACCGGAGGGCGAATTAGGTGCTCGTTTAGATATTCGGTAGTAGAATTGTGATCAACCATAGTGGAGACTACCCATTTTACATCAAGCGAGGTACCGACCTTCACTCTTTGTGACTTTCTAGAAAAGCTTTTAGAGTGTGTGTCACCGTACGTCAATTCCGGGTAGGAATGGTGAGCTACCCAACTTCGCACCCTCTACTTTTGATCTCTTGAGCACCTGATTCAATCATGAGGGTGACGTCTAAAGATGAAAACTCCTTCTAAATACCGATTTGTAGTTAGCATCACTCTCTCTCTCAATCAAGCAAGACCCATAGAAACACATCATCGTCAAGAACCTGACAGAATCGAATATTGAAAGAAAAGTCGAGATAGTCCAAGGTTTATATGCAACAAAACGAAGAAAAGATGAGAATTAATGAAGTTTATGAAAAATTGAGTTTATCGTTTTATTGTAACTAGATAAAAAATAAAAATGTGTTGTATTATTATTTTCGTTTCATGTTAAAAAAAAAAAAAAAAAAAAAAATTAATTAATTAATTAATTAATAAAAAAAAAAAAAAAATTAAAAAATTTCAAGTTTTTGTAAAGTTCAGAAGTTCGTCATCAATAGTTGAAGACCGAAGACCGAAGATTGAAGACGTTTCTATGGTTTCTTATGAGAGAGTGATATTAATTGCCGATCGGGTGAGAAGTGAGTGAGTATTCCCACCCCTTGCTAATGGTTGATTTCCTTTCTTAGAGATCATCAGAAAAAGATTCTTTTGTCCACATTTACGTGGAGTCTCCGATTTTATTTCGGAAGGTTATCCTTCTTACCTACAACGTGTGCGGGATTTCTCTCTTTATTCCTGCTGCACACATGAGAGACTAAAAAGCGATCTTTTGAGTGCAATTATCATAAAACCCTAATGGTGAGGCAGAAGTTGAGACTTATGATCACAATCGAATCCGAATTCTTTCATATGGTATGGTTACTTCTCGCTCAGAGACTTAAGGATGAGAATGCGTTCTTCGATAGTTCTAACTTCGTTACTAGCATGCGAAACTCTATGTCCTCATAGCTTCTTGGAGGCTTGAGACTCTTTTACACTCCGAAGTTGGAGAAGGTTTTGTGGGTACACCTCTTGTAAACCCTCACGAGACTACAACTCGTCCACTAGGGACACCTAGGGGTTTAAAGGCTTAGTGCATACGCTAAATGCATTCGAGAGACTCGCGACAGGGGTATAGTTAGGATTTCTTCATTTACGTTTCACTTGAGGACAAGTTGTGGTTCCAAGACTCATGCTCCAGATTTCATACATATTAATAATCGAGTCTCTGAACTTAAGGTCAGCATAAACAAACTAAAACGGGGCATCAAAAAGACATGGAAAGCTATTGGCTCAGGTATTTCTAGTTCCTCTCTTAATAAACCTCTTTCAACTGAGTTGCGTGATTTTTCTCTAAATCCCCTTGAATGAGAGAAAGAAGAAGTCAATAATGATGAGCAAAATGCTCATCTTAGTAAGCCATGACTGCTCAATGGAGCATCCCTCTTACATATTAAGAAGGATGCTCATAATTCTCAAGAAGTCTGTCTTGAGAATGCTGTCAGGGGTGTACAACTTTTTCTTTTAGTTGATGATCTTAAATCTATTGAGCTTTGTTTTTTTTTTTTTTTGGGGAAAACTTCCTTGTTTATCTAATGGCACTTCTTGGAACAAAAGTAGTTCATCCTTTGCTTTCCTTTGCCTCTCCATTCTGCTTAGCCACGAACGTTTGGTGACCACGAGTGCACGTACGCCTGACCCACACGGACATCTGTTCCTAGGTTTTTTTGTGGAACATATGTATACAGATATACATGTGTCATGGATGGAACATCTGTATATAGATATACATTGTTCCATAAGGTCAAAAGATTCATTTATGAGCACAATGGATGGAAGCAAAGTTGATGAAGTCAAGGAGGGCAAGACTATCGAGTTTCGTAAAAACCTTATTTTCATAACATGTCATCATGTTATTGATCATGAAAAGAAACTACCAGTTCAGATGTCATCACGACTGGTAGGAAATCTTCTTCAAGATTTTGAGATCATACGGGAGCAGCTTGGAATTGCAACAAGGAATCTTAATTTTCTATAAAACGAACTGAAGAAAGCAACTGATGAGCTCGTCCATGTTCGATCTCTAGTTGCTGACCGGGTTTAGTGTTTTTCGAATCATGTTCTCTTAGAGATAGTATGCCTAGTAAATCTTCTATTTTTCTGTTTTTGTTGGAAGAATAACTAGAGTTTGGAATAGCCATTATTGTGATTACACATAGCTATGTCCAACGTTTTCATCTTCATGTTTTTAGATTTATTGGTTTAAACTCTAAATTTGTTTGGAAGATGATTTTTGCAGTATTAATCTTTATGGTTTTATATATTGCAATTGTTATGGGATATGTGTGTTTGCGTCCGTGAACTATGATTGTCCGTATCTTGTCAAAACTAAAGTCTTTCATAAGTCGATATTCATATGTTGATAAAGGAATTAATGGACTTTTGACAAATACAAAATTTAAGCCTATATTGTCAATTTTTGATGGAAGATAGGTTAAAATCTTTTGTTTTTAAAGGATTATGTCTATTGTATGTCATTGTGCAAATGGTGATGGAAAATAGAATGAATTCTTGTGTATTCTGCAGTAATTGATCTTCCCTGATCCATATTTTATGTACTACTGTAAGGCTCTGTAATGTGTCTTATGTTGAGCACTAAACGACCAAGTTGATTATTTTATGATTAGCTTTGTTGTTGTTCCGTAAGGTACTTTATGTCGAGCATTTTTGAACTAAATTAATCATCTTGTTTGGTTATTTAGTTATAACTCCATAAGTTTTCTTATGTTTGAGCGTTTTTGACTGGGTTGATTATTTTCATGATTAACTTAGTCATTGCTCCATAGATTCTCTTATGGCGAGTATGACCAATTAAATTTATTACTTTTGTGATTAGTTTGGTTGTGTATTTCAATTGGATTAATTATGGGTTCCCTTGTGATTAATCTAATTGAGTATTTTTGAGTCTCCATAAGTTCACTTGTGTTGAGCATTATCGATTAAATTAATCATGAACTTCTTGTGGTTAATTTAATTGTGTATTTTGGATTCAAATTCATACTTGTATGTGATTTGTTATGTCCAAAGAAATCCTTATTTTCTTTGGAAATTAAGGTCGTTCTTGTTGTTCTTTCGGGAATGACATATTATGGGGGAGAGTTCTTTTTGAACTTGTGCTTAATTGCCAAATCTTTGTGGGGAGTGCGGCTGTGGAATATTATAGGGGTTGTCTTGTATCTTTAAACTCCTTGATGAATGCATTTAGCTTCGGCTTTATGATTGCATCTAAATAAGATGATGTGTGTTTCTTTCTTTTGGTCATGAAATGTCTCTTTCGGAAATTTCATTAGGATCCCGTTCTTATACCTTTGCCAATTTTATAGACAAAAAGGGGGAGAATTAATATGTAGTTCACACTACAAATACATATGGTTTTCGGATCATTATGTAAGGGGGAGTGATTTCCATGTGAGATGGAGTATTGACTAAGGGGGAGTGATACATATCACCATAGTATTGTTTTTGAAGTTGTGATACGATTGGACTTTGACGCTGTGTAATGATACTATGACACTGTATACCAATGATTGAGAACTCTTGTTTTCTTGTTGTTATAGCTACAGATTTTCAACAACGATGATGCTAAACTTACAACCTTTGGGATCATTGGAGTACTTGGAAGTGACGAAGATTTCGAGTAAAGTTGAAGATTAGACATGTGGAATAGGAGCTACAAAAGTTAATTTATTTATTTTTTGTATTCCATATGTATTAATAGTTTTGTCACTAAAATTAACAAAGGGGGAGACTGTTAGAGCATTGCTCGGTCGAACTCGCATGCGTTGCTATCTCAAGCATGTTTGTCAATGTTAGTGATCAAAACGATAAGTCTTGATTTCTAGCCTATTTTAGCTAAAGGTCTCGGACTAGGATAGAAATTGTAGTTGAGCTCAAGACTCCATGGCAATCATCATACAAGACGAAGGACTACTCAAGGAACTGGTGGAACTTCATCGACTAAAAGGTATGTGGAGACTTGAACTTATCTGTCACTCAAAAGTCCATTTACTCTATCTCCTACTCTTGAGACAAAAGTCGTTTTAATATATAGACTTTCATTATACACATTTGCTATTTCGAGCCGAGTTTAACTCGCCTATCTATTTCTCGAAATATGTGTTGGTAAGCTTTCGCTTTAGCCAAATTCATATTTACCTAGTGACGAAAGTCATGTTATGTTTCAATCACTTTGAAAATTGCTCTGACGAAAAATGGTCTGTGAATAACGGCTATATAACGTTCTCTAAGAATGTTTCAATGATTGAAATGAGAGTTTAGATTAAATAACCATTGGTAGGATATAAGCATTGTTGTGGAAACACATATATGTATAAGTCCTTATTCCTTGAACCAAAGTTTGCGAACTTTGTTGATCAAGAGAAACGGAAAGTAGCGTGAGCCAAGTCCACGAACTCAGTTCGCGAACTGGCGGAAGTTCTCGACCCGAGAATTTCTGCTGGAGTTTGTGAACTCCTTCCGTGAGCTTAAGTCCGCGAACCAGTCCGCGAACTTGATTAGGTTATATCTAAAATCAGTTGTTCTTGAACTCATGTTTATATAAACTAAGGAATGCTTTTGCAAACCGTGGCTATAAATTTCTTGAACTGATTCGAGTGAATCAAACCGTTTTTGCTTCGATTGTGTCTTGTGTAGTTACATAAGATCTAAGCAATTGAACAACTCTCTAACTAGTTCATTTGAGTCATTTGAACTAGTTATGGTGAATAAGAATATGGATGATATGAAATTGCTCATATGGCCAACCATTTGGTTAACTATTGTTGAACCAACAAATGTTAATGTTTGGGAACGGTTACATAAACCCAAAATTGGACATTTCATTTGTGTGTAACAAGCTAAGGTTTCGATCCAACGGTTGAGAAATATTAGCTAGAATCTAATCAGGTTTTCATCTAACGGTGAATATTGATTGCTTTGTTACTAAGCTAACATTGATTGCAAACCCTGATTTGAAAGACTATATAAGGGAGAACTCTAGCAACTGGGAAACCTAATCCCCACATATTCTGTGTGATACTAGTTGTGCTAAGCTAGAGTCGATTCTCCTTTAACCTTTGGTTTCTTCTTCTAAACCAGGTTAACGACTTAAAGACTTCATTGGGATTGTGAAGCCAGACCGATACTACTCTCTTGTAGTTGTGTGATATGATCTTCTTTGTTTCTATAAATACGAGTTCAATTGGAATAATTAGCTTGAGATTTATATCTCCGATAGGCAAGATAAAAAGAAATCACAAACACTTCGTCTCATCGTTTGTGATTCCACAATATATTTTTTCGCTGCGTCGATTAAGATTATTGTGAGGTGATTGATAATACTAGGCTGTTTTTTGGGAATATAAGTCAGGGTTATCAATTGGTTCCTGTTCACCTTGATTTATCAAAAGACGGAACAAAAACTCGTAGGTATATTCGTAGGAGACGGATTTATCTATTACCGTAGACTTTTCTGTGTGATACCGATTTTTTATTAAAGTCTTTGACTTTGGGTCGTAGCAACTCTTAGTTGTGGGTGAGATCAGCTAAGGGAATCAAGTACGTAGCATCCTGCTTGGATCAGAGACGTATGAGCATAACTGTACCTTGGATCAGTGTGAGATTGGTTGGGGTTCAATACAGTCCAGACCGAAGTTAATTTGGAGTAGGCTAGTGTATGTAGCGGCTTAATACAATGTGTGTTCAATCTGGACTAGGTCTCGGGGTTTTTCTGCATTTGCGGTTTCCTCGTTAACAAAATTCTGGTGTCTGTGTTATTTCTATTCCGCGTTATATTTGTTTATATAATTGAAATATCACATGTCGTGCGTTGTTCAATCAATTAGAATATCCGACCTTTTGGTTGTTGATTTAAATTGATTGAAACTTGGATATTGGTCTTTGGTACCATCCAAGTTATCTCTCTTTGATAAAGACTCGCAGATTTCTATTTTCTTGAGTAAAGATCAAATCGAGAGATTGAGATATAAACTCTTTGATATACTTTTCTCTATATTAAGTCTGACTGTCTAGTTGATTCTCTAGAAAGTATATTGGAGTTTGTCCATAGAGATTGCTAAGAGAAATATTGGGTGTGGTTGTTGTACCCCCACTTTTTCAATTGGTATCAGAGCAGGCAAACATGTTCAAGACCTCAAAAGTTTGTGTTTGTGGCGATCTAAGAATTAACGACATTATCTCTGATAACACAACATCAGTTCAGAGTCACTCTGGTGAGTCTCAAAGTCCTGAAGCCTCTAAGAGAAACTCTGACTCTTGTCCCTTGACTGAATCTGCTTTCGACTGGGAAAAATCTCTTGATGAACAGTTGGATGATCTTTCAGATGATAGTGATTCAGAAGAAGGGCAAAGCATTGATGAGGAAGTTGCTCAATATATCAAGCTGTTTGACCGTGCTTTGAAAGAAAAAAGGTCAACAACTTGCTTGAGTAAATACATGGCTCCTCTTTGTCAAGAAAACATAAAATTGAGAAAACTCTTTAAAGGATATGATGGTGGGTACAAACTCTTAAAATCCATCGTTAAAGATCGTGAATAAGATGTTCGCAAAAAAAGGTCTGAATGTGATAATCTTCTCCGAAATCTCTGTGTGTTGAAAGAAAGACTTGCAGATGCTGAAGCAAGATATGACTCTCAACAAAAATGTTTTAGTGACAAAGAACTCAGTCTTCTTGCCAAAGAAAAATCCTTGAAAGCCCGACCTTGCAATTTGCTCTTGATATAGTATAATCACTAGAAGAGAATCTGAGAAGATTCAATTCTAGCTCTACAAAATTGTCTTCTATGATTGGAGCATGTAAAGAACATCGTGATACACGTGGTCTGGGCTATAAAGGAATAGACGCTCCAAAAACTAGTAATATCAACTTTGTTAAAGCTATTGATAATTCCTCATGTGAAAAACCGTTCGCAGTTTGTAATGTGTCTAAAGACAAGGATTGTTCTCCTTCTAAACCCATTCACATGAAGACAGTTGAGAATATTTCCTTTAACTGCTATTACTGCGGAAATACAGGACATCCTGAGCGGAAATGTCGTTTTCGTTTAAGGAATGAAAAACTTCGCAACATTCTTGCATGGGTGTCTAAAGAAGTTATTAAACCTGTCTCTCAAATTGTTAGTACAAACGACACTTTAGATAATCAAGAAAGATATTGTGATAAGTTCCTTCTTGATTATGCTACCAACATTGATAGAAGGAAGAACGGAAATAGAGTAACTAAATTTTCAAATATCTCTGAAAAGAGGAAAAGGCACAGGAGAAAAAGGGAAAAGTTGAGTTCCTTTCCTCACTCTGAAGAAGGCTGTGGTTCTAAGACTCATGCTCCAGATTTCATACATATTAATAATCGAGTCTCTGAACTTAAGGTCAGCATAAACAGACTAAAACAGGGCATCAAAAAGACATGGAGGATAATGGAAGATAATGGAATCATACCCAGTTGCGAACACAAGTTCTAAAGCAGCGAATGCAAGTTTGTTACCTAAGTTGATAAATACAGTGGCGAGCACTTCGCAAGGACAACAAGGGAGGATAATGGAAGATAGTCAGCAGAAGCTAGTAGCTATGGGAAGTCGTGATCAAGAAGAATTCGAGAGAGAAAGAAACTTCTATAGCCGTGGTGGAAATAACAAAATTCAAAGACTTGATCATCCACAAGAAACTTATGGAGGTCAGAGGAAAAACCATCACAGAGGACGGGGAAGTCATAAGATAATATGGGAAGAAATCAAAATATCACCACTGAATGCTAGTGTGGAGAAAATATGGGAAGCTATAATCTTGATGGAAAACATAGCCGCGCCATGGAACATGGGGAGTGAACCACTTCCAAGCGACAGAAGTCATGTATTTTGCTCTACTCACCATTTTCATGGACACTCAACAAATGATTGCAGAAATATAAAAAGAATCATCCTCAGAATGATAGATCAAGGGAAACTAAATCATTTTCTAAAAAACCAAACTCAGTCTCAACCATTACTACCACCGCCAGAAATTCGCAGGGTAAATAAAACAAAATGAGGAGAAATATTTGTAGTAGAAGTTGGAGCAAAGGAAAAGAATTTGTTTTGTCACTCTATTGTACATTCGTACAAAATGATTGAAGACTTTCATGATAACACTCTCAGCAGGGTCTTCGCAAGAGATGCTGATGATAAAGAAATAATGAACATTGCGAAGGCATCGCCACTGAAAGAATGGCAAAAGCAGATTATTTCCTTCACCGCAGAAGAAGTACCTGAGGGTGGCAAGATGCATGATAACCCATTAGTGGTAATATTAGAGATTAACCTAAAACCTAGTGATGATGAAGATGATGAAGCTGAGAATACATGGGCAATCAACAGAATTTTAATCGATACTGGAAGTTACGTGGATATCCTTTTTTACCATACTTATAAAACTATGGGAGGAAAAGATGAAGATCTAATACCTTCAACTTACAAGATCTATGGTTTTAATGGTACTGCCAATAAACCTAAAGAAGAAGTCAGTATGCGAATTCCACTAAAAGGATTGTCCTCTGAAATTCTGTTCTGTGTAGTCGATGTGGAATCACCATACAATGCATTGATTAGACGACCTTGGTTACATGGGATTTTAGGTGTAGCATCGACTTTCCATCAATGTATCAAGTTCCCTCATCCCAGTGGTATCGGCATAGTAAAAGGAGATTGGGTTGAAGGAAAGAAGTGTTATGAAATTGATATAGAATCTTGCGAAGAAAGAGCTGCGAAGAAGAAGAATTGGAAACATAACATCAGAGAAAAACAAAAAAGTGAAAGATTGATGGTAGATGCAATAGAACAGAGAGAAGAAGAATCGTTGCGAAACCAATGCATGCTGAAGATAAGAAGCGACAAAGATTTCGCAAAGGATAAGATACTAACAGAAAATGCGGAGGCAGAAAGTAGCAGATGTAAGAGACTTAAAGAGTGAATGTATTTGTTGATTTTATGACTGCAAAAGTAAGATTGAGAGAAGAAAGAAAGATGTGTGACTGGATTATTATTAAAAAAAAAATAAAAAAATATATATATATATATATATATATATTATGAATGACGAAGATGAGATTGCGAAATTACAAAAGAGCTGATATGCAGAAGAAGAAAATATATTTTATGAATGATAAAGATAAGATTGCGAAATTACAAAAGAGCTTATATGCAGAAGAATCAACAAAATAATCAGACAGAGGCGAACCTACTATGGCGTACACCTTAGTTCGCGAAATCAAAATTTTGCAAGAGGCAAATGTAAGGCCTAAAGTGCGTCATAGAAGGGGGTACCTATTGCATGGCTCAGCGAAAAGGTTACACCGCCCCTGGAACCTGAGTCATGGAGATTTGGGATCAATAAAGCCCATCCATGAGAGGTACCTTGGATTTCCAACCTAAGCTAATGACTTAGGTTGGACGAATGAGGGTCTCTTCTAAGGAGTGCGGCATCTGATCAAGGCGCCGAGGTACACGGTTGAGCCAAGAGTGCCCGGGGCGTCTGGAACTACCCTGGCCATTCTTGGCAAATCTTGACTATGCTGCACTCGGCCCGAAGAAAACCCCACTTAGGGTGCAGTCTCGTAACCATAAGCCCTATAGGCAAAAGGGATAAGAGGCTACGAAAACAATTGGTTGTTGTTGAGACCGGATGGGAGGAGCCAACCTTGTATGGTAGAGGTACGCCTCCTTGAAGTGGCAACCAGGGGGGAAGATAAGGGTGGCACCCTCCATTATGGAGCTGATAAGTGTCTTAAGACGCAAATGTCATGAGGCTTTATTTTCGCAAGAAAATTTAGGCTTGTCATATTTGTGGGATAATCCTGAAGAGGCAATAATACAAAAGAAAAAGATAAGACGAGATCAATGGGTCAGTACATGAAAGTGTAAGGACGTCCGGCGATTTCGTCGCAAGACGACAATCTCATGGGGCTTTATGTTCGCAAGAATATTTAGGCCTGTCATATTGTCGAATGAAAAATATCCTGCAGAGGTAATAATACTAGAGAAATGATAAGGCAAGATCAATGGGTCGTTACATGAAAGTGTAAAGACGTCTTGCGATTTTGTCGCAAGGTGGCGAAATAAGACTTTTAACTAGGAAGGCAAAATAAGACCACATAAGACGAAAAGAAAAAATGAAATCTTGGAAGAAACCAAGAAATATCTAATTGCGAAAATGCAGCAAAAACAGCTGCGAGACTGAGGCATGAATGCATGTTGCTATTCAAAAGTAGCTTGCTTAATCTTTCTTTTGAATACAAATAACAGAGGCAAGTATGGGAATGAATAGAATAAGAACATGTTATTTGTCTCCAAATGAAAGATTTACACACGAATAAAATGAAAGATTGATAATATATTGATTAACCATATTGCAAAAAAGAATTGCTTTTTTAATATGTACAGAAGGGAACAAAAAAGATAGAACTTGCATTTGAAGATTCAAGAAATTCGCAGCAAAAGATTACAATGATTGGAGATCAAAAGAATGAATGTACAGATATTACAAAAAGAGAAAGAAAGAAACAAAACTATTTCTTGTTTGACTCCTCTTCTTCATCATCTTCATCAAATCCTTCTTCTTCTTCACCTCCATCAGATTCTTCTTCTTCGCTAGCATCACTGTCAGAAATATCCAGAGGAGGTGCATTCTTGGGAATTTCTTCTAAGAGGTGTTTATGGGTGAAAACTATTTCTGCCGGTTTTGGAAATTTGGGATGTGTGGATGAGAAATGAGTCTAAACCTTAAACAAATGCACTGCGCGGTGAGTGCTTGTAGATTCGAGAGATCAATTTGTGCAAGTCCGGCCTAAACCAAGAAATGGCCGTTCCAGACTTGTTTCGGTCACAAAGTGAATGAGATGGGGTTGATCTTAGGGAGGGAAGCGAAGAAGGTGTTGAGAATGTGAAGGTGTTGGATATGAATGACTTGTATCGAAAGCCGAGGCGGCTTGCGGGGTGTAAGCTATCGGTTCCGGTGTTTGAATACGATTGTATCAACACTTGCCTCTGTTGTCAGGACTTGTTCTTGTTTAAAAAATAGGATGGAGAACCTATTTATACAAGTTTTTTAGCCTAACCTTCGTATCTCGTGGGAAGTGGAGAAAGTGGAGGGATGGAGTAGTGGAGTAATGTGTTAGTGTCACACGACCAGGCTTGCCCACTTCTCCCATCATCACTTAACCGTCCATGACTTCCTGACACGCTCTTGTGATGGCGCGTTGTGCGCTGCAGGCTGTAAACCGCCAGACCAATACCCCAGTATGTATCCCCCAGTTTGTGACATGATTGATGTCTGGAATGTGTGGGTCGTGGGACCCACAAAAGGTAGCATGTAATGCTAAATTGAATAACTGCGTTATTCAGGAAGTCGATACTTGTGAAGTATCGTGTGTATTCTATGCAGGTACTGCATCATGGTGCGGTAAAGTGACGGGTGGTGATCACCAAGACGCCTTACTGACCAATTAACTCCTGACCAGGGTTGTATAACCAAGCCGGTGAAGTTGGACGGACGAGATGATCTTTTAGACACTCATCTGCGACCGTTGATGGAATTAGGGTTTTAAAAGAGGTGCGCAAGCATCCCTCTTCATCCTGGTCGAATCCAAGCTTGGGATACGATTTTGGCCAGGCCGATCGTACATGCGTGTAGACGGCATTACGGTGTAGGCGCCCATACCCCATTATCTCACGAAAGTGTGATATGGACCACTCAATTCGTCCGACAAAG
Source organism: Papaver armeniacum (assembly GCA_023531295.1). Lineage (NCBI taxonomy): Eukaryota > Viridiplantae > Streptophyta > Magnoliopsida > Ranunculales > Papaveraceae > Papaver > Papaver armeniacum. The sequence continues at coordinate 410,692 of JAJJWW010016293.1, forward strand.
TCGAGTGGTCGAGATCAGTTTGCAACAGAAAACGAGTGCAAACAAAAGCCGCGCATCGTGCCAACTTTGGGCGCGCGTTCCAAGACGACCAATCTTGGTCGGTCTTGGCCAATCGGTCTGGCGTGTAGGTGATAGTCTAAGCCACTCAAATCGTCCGGCGAAGTTGAGCGGTCGAGATTAGTTTGCAATTGGGAAGTGTAACCACACTAGTTTGGGCGGACGATTTGGGATAACCAGGCATGGTATGCCTTGGCCGACCAGGTGAGGGGATATATGGGTCCACGGTGGTCATGTTGGTATGACTGGACCTGCTTAATCTAATCTTGGATCCTCCATTCATGCCGGAGAAGATGGACGCTCGTGATGCTCATAAAACCATAATTTTGGGTTTCACGGCCGTGCGTCATGCTCCATTAGGGCGTACGAATTGGGATGACCAACCATGGTTGGTCCTGAACGATTGGTCAGGTATGTAGGCGGGCCCATGGTGATTGTGTTGACATGCTCTGGGCCTTTTGAATCTACATCTACACCCTCCATCTATACCTGCGAAGATAGATGGTTGAGACTGTTTTGTGACACATGTAATGTGCCGCAAACCCTAATTTAGGGTTTTCCGCCCATACCGGTTTGGAAGTTTTGGCAAGCTATGCCAATCTTTTGGGGAGGCCGACCATGCGGGGTCCGTGTTGGTTCGGCAGCGAATATTCCATACCTTCTTGGGGGTTATGGAATTGATCTGGGCCATCCAATCATGCTGGTGAAGTTGGATGATCGAGATCATTTCCAGACTGATACGGACAGTCCGGATGCTCAATCGGGCTAGTATAACACACCGAGAGTTGCTCAATCGGGCTAGTATAACACACCGAGAGTTGCATCCTGTACGGGTATTTCGTACATGCTTTCATTATAATGCTTGGAGGTTCGTGTTGCTCTGCTGAGAGCAACACTCGTCGTCATGCCGCACTGATAATGAGTACAGGGAATACAAGGCAGCTTACGTATTAATTAATAATGTTATAAATTCAAAGGGTATATGGGATTGTTGCTACATGCTCCAACCTGGATGAATTTCGTGTATTTAATTCACAGAATGGGATTGTTGTCACATGCTCCATTCTAGGTGAATTAGTAAAGTGAAGAAGTATTCAACACTTATTAATGGCTTTATCTTTTATAAGATGTTAGCGCATAATTTTCTGGTTTTTACAATTTTAACCTTAAATGAAAATCCACCATCAACATTAAGTCCCCTGCCTAGCACATAATGGTTACACTATTGTGGGGTAGGCATGAGATGGTGACATACATATGTGAGAAAGACAGGATAAAGGAAGTTTACCCGGAAGAGTATTGACCGACTGCTAGTTGTCCATGCCGTTGTGCTTGTATGGAATCCTTTGGTGGGACCGGTTTCCTTCTTTGGGTATTTGAATCAAAAGAGGAAACCAAATAAAAGAGGAATCCTTGTTCTATTGGGATTCTTCTAATTTTTGTCTATAAAAGAGACCAACCCCCTTTTCTTTTTCTCACGAGATTTTTTTTTTTTTTTTTTTTTTTGTGTTCGGCCAGCTCCCGTGCGTGATCTCCACTACCGCCGCCGACCGCCGTTGCCGGAGTTGCTGTCGCTAGACGTCCGCCTCCGTCCGTCCAAGGTAAGTTTCGTTTTTTTTTTTTTTTTTTTTTTTTTTTTTTTTTTTAGGAAAAACCCTAATTTCTTAGGTAAAAATCTTTTGATAGATACATCATGCTCAACATCCCATCAAGATTGATAGTAAAACCGCCCATTTTGCTAGAATTGTTTAGTTCCACGAGCCCATGAATATGCCGTTTTTGCTTCTTCTTCCATCGTTGCATGCAAAACCTAGTTTCTTAGGTTGTAGCTTGGAGAGAAATTTGGCTTGAATTTCATAAACACAATTCTCATGAGAAAAACCGTGTTATAATACGTGCATACGAATGCGGTCCCACCATGTGCGTTTGATCCGAACGTGGGTCCCACCCACACATGCTTGACTGAAAGTCGACCTTATACTAGCCTTGTACCCTGAACCAACACCGGACTTGAAATTTGAGTAATACCAGACATGGAAACCAATACCGTACTTGAAGCTTGAGTAATACCAGACTTGAAACCAATACCGGACTTGAAGCTTGAGTAATACCGGACTTGAAACCAATACCGAACTTGAAACCAATACCGGACTTGAAACCAATACCGGAATTGAAACTTGAGCCGGTGTTTGGACCCAATCCCAGCCTTGTACATTCCAACGTGAATGCAGTTTGCGCACGTATCGTGTGTTTTTATACAAGTATTGACTCCTGTATTTATTGTAGAATGAAGAAAAGAACTCATGTTGATTCGTCTTCTGGAGATAATGCTGGTGCCAAGTCGGGAAGTGTTGACAGCTTCAAAGATATGCCAAACATTGCTGATGAGTTGTTCACCTTGTCTTTTCCAAACATTAGGAAACATCCCTCTCACAGGATAGTCCTGCTTTCCGATTCAAAAAATATAGAAGCTGATCCATCTTCTTCTTCGGCACTTTTGATGAGCTTCTGTCTTCAAAGAAATGAATATCCGCCATCTCCTATCGACTTCAAGACTTGTCATACTCCACTGGCTTCTTATGAAGGATGAATGAGGCGCATGTTGAATAATAAGGACGTTAAAGCCAATTTGACCAAAGCGCAAATCCTCAATGCAGTCATGGCATCTGCTACTCTTGAAATTAAGAAAGATCTTTGCAGGCTTGATTACTTTCATTTCTCGGTGGCGCCCTTCTACTCATACAGCTATATCTAGATGGGGAGAGATGACTATTACTCTGGAAAGCGTAGCTGCATTGATGAACCTTCCTGTTGCTGGGAATCCTTATTATGAGCTTTCTGACACGGAACAACGTGATTATGACACTATACTCCAAAAGGTAGCAGAATTAGACGATCTGGACAAGGAGGAGAAAAAAGATACAAGATGCTTTTACACCTGGTGGGTATCGAAATGGTCTCCTGTAGACCCATAGCCGGATCAGGAGTTGGAAAACGAGCTCAGTGTGATTGCATTCCTGTCTTTGTGTCTATCCAGAGATATATATGACGACGGTTCTGGAAAGAAAACCATAAGGGGTGTTCTGGTTAAGATTGCTATAAAGCTAGCAAAAGGCGAAGTTCTTCCCTTAGGTGCCTTGTTCCTTGGATCGTTGTATTCTCATCTGGACGCCTTAGCAATGGATATGCATGTTTCCAACGGGTATAAGAAGGTGGAGTCGTATGTCAACTTCGCTTTTCTTCAGGCATTCTTGTGGGAACATTTCAAAAGTTATGCTCCTGTTCCTGCAACTTCGCTCGGCAATTTGTATGGTGGCTCGAGAATACTTCGTTGGTAGAGGAGGCGTCCCAGAACCGGTGCGAAACTCGTGGATATCTTTGATAATGTGTCTTCTGTAAATTTCCGTCCATGGGGGCCGATCCACTCTTCCATTGCTCAGCCGAAGACTTTTGTTATTGCTTCTGACGGTCCTGATGTTGCGTTGCGTATCGATGCCAACACTATGAAATTTGGAGAACTAATTTACCTGCACAGCTGCATTCCGGGATATATCCCGTCTTTATTCAACGAAGCTCTTACTGTGACTCCGTACAACATTGACAGGGATGCTCGCCAAATGGGATTTGACCAGGGTGTTCCATTTATCCATCCGTCGGAGGCCCCGAAAGAACTCCTCCCGGGTATCTTTGATGCTGATGTGTTCTTGGCATCGCAGAGTCTTCCCTTCTGGCCTATTGGGAGAAACTCAGTGGTAACCGACAAGTATAAGGAATTTTGGAGGAAGCAACTATTGGCTTTCCAAGAATTCTCGGAGGATGTTGTGACAGATTCCCGTGGTGAGCCATCTTATGACGTCCTGAAGAAGCATTTCCGGTTGAGGCCACTTCCAGCCAAACGGACCAGAGCCGAGGATTGCAGTCCCCAAGCAGGAGAGAGATCTAAGAGGCAAGCATGTGGTTCGGTGATCCTCAATTCCTCCAATATGCAGGTATTTAAATCTCTTTCTGTTGATTCCTTCATTTCTCCAGAGTAAATTCTTCTAAGAGTGATCCTTGCTTGAAATCAGGGAATTCCGAAAGAGAATGTCTTCACAAGGTTAGCGCGCATTCAGAATGATAAGGCTGGTAATGTTGTCCTTCATGTTGAGAAGTCTGGCGATCTTGATCTTCATCTTTGAGAAGTCGGCGATCTTGATATTCATCTGAGAAGTCTGGCGAAACCGCTCCTTTTCCAGACCATGACAGAGATGATGCAAGCTCGGTTGGACAAGGCGCCTCCCTAAGTGATCTTGTTGATGGGGCCGTGATGGAAATTAGCACCCAGAGCGAAGTAGATATCGGGAGGAATGTAAGAGAAGCAACATCCGCTATTGTTGAGGTGGCTCCCCTTGAAGAACGTTCTGAGCAGGTTCCAATCAATAAAGCTGTCGTGGCGACTTCTTCTGAAAGACCTCCTGCAACTGACAAGGCTTATGTGACTGGTGAAGTATTGGTAGCGCAACCTGGAGCTTTGTTCGATCCTCCTTTCATTGTCCTTTATCCAGGTCATGTGTTGGTTGGAGGATTTAGTGTGCCATCTCGGTTCGAAGAGTTGTACACGGTGATATGGGAGAAACACGGCCACATTGCTACCACTACGAAGCTCAAAAGTCGTCTTGCATTGGTCAACCGCATTCAGGAGGCTTTATTTTCTATCCATGGGATGAGCGTCACAACTGGTCGAACAGGTTTCGAGGAGATGATTGAAGGCGGAAGTGCCATCGAGATGTGTTTGTGCAAAGTATGACTTCAATGCTCCTTGGTTCCTCAAAGGGTTCTCCGAGATTCGGGAGCTCCGAAATTACAAGATGAAGCCCCTTCGCGAGAATGTGTTACTCGCCGGGGAAGAAGAGGTTGAAAAGTTGTCCGAGGAGTTGAAGGCCAAGCAGTTTGTACTTAAAAGGATGAAAGTCGCTCTTGCCCAGAAGGATGAGTTGTTGCTGAAGGACTTTCCTTAAAGGATTCGTGTCATATACTTGTCTCTTCTTTTAGATGTTTTTCTTTTTGAGTGATAGTGAAGATTTCCTTTCATAATTTGACTTCCGGTTTTGAATTAATAGGTAATTGAATTGGTTTATTTTGAGATAGTTTTGTGAATAACTTTTCTGAAAGAGGTTATTTTAAATGGAATTTGCATCTTGGTCATGAATGATTGCACATGTCATATGAAATTGCAAATGTCGCAAAAAAAGGGAAGTATGAATGGAAACAAACATAGCATTTGATCATTGAGCCTCTTTCTCTATGTGCGGGATGCCAAGTCCCCAATGAATTCTAAAACTATCTTTCTTGTAAAATTGTTGAGTAGAACTTACTTGCTTTTGAAGCCTTACTTGTATCAAACCGAAGTAGCCTCTCTAAGGAAATCGTCCGCATTAATCTCCCAGATAGGGAAAGCTATTCCTATGAATTAAGCTTCTTCTGAACAATGTGTTTCAAAGCGTTGCATTCACTGGTAGGGTGGTGAAGGAACCGGTGGAAATGACAATACCTCGGGTCCATTACTTCTTGATCAGTTGGTGGACGCTATACATGAGGTAGCTCCACCTCTCTGTTTCGTACCCACGCCTCCAGCAACTCCAAAATATTTTCCATTGGGAACGGAAAGTGTAGGTACTTCGAGTCTAGCTCTTCCTGCGTTCGTGGGCGTTGTGGTGTCTCTACATGGTTTCGATGTGGAGCGCGTTTCAGAGATGAAGTTGGAAGACTTGTGAGTGCCATCATATCTGCGGATCGCTTGCCTGGGTAGAGGGATGTGGAAGGTGTCGTAATATCACTGCTGAGTGATCGAATTGAACGTTCCCATCCTATGTATTCACGTATTCCTTGATTGATCTCTCCTTCCTCAAGCATTTCTTCGCTTGTTTGACAGGTCGATGCGGATTGGACAGTCTTCCGGGCTTCAACAAGAGTCTTGAGATATAAATCTTCTAGCAGGGCTCCGTAGGGTGCAGGCTCCCTTTATTTATCTGGCAGACGTTGTAGTACTCCGGACAAGTCCTTTCCTCTATGGAGCCTCGAGTCTTCATTGTTGGCTGGACCATGTTGTTCATCTTTCCTGAGTCTCCTGCGATTACGCGCTCTTTTTGCTTCTCCACCGGTAAAGGTGTGACCCCTGGCTAAGGATCCAGCGTTTCTCGCAATGTCTGAGTAGATGTCTGTCGACCCTCCTTGTAATTGTGCTGTTATATCATTCAAAAGGCGGAATATTTCGCTCTGTCTTCTAGTGATACCAGCTTGATTTGCCAAGACATCTTCCAGCATTCTAGCTATACTTCCCATGGTATCTGAACCACCTGTGGTTTCCTGGTGAAGATACATCGCGAGATGAAAACCGAAAAATTGAGAATTCAATTTTTTGCAACCGAGAGATCAACCTCCCTTGTGGTCGCCAATTGTTTATGGGTGAAAACTATTTCTGCCGGTTTTGGTAATTTGGGATGTGTGGATGAGAAATGAGTCTAAACCTTAAACAAATGTACTGCGCGGTGAGTGATTGTAAATTCGAGAGATCAATCTGTGCAAGTCCGGCCTAAACCAAGAAATGGCCGTTCCAGACTTATTTCGGTCACAAAGTGAAGGAGATGGGGTTGATCTTAGGGAGGGAAGCGAAGAAGGTGTTGAGAATGTGAAGGTGTTGGCTATGAATGACTTGTATCAGAAAGCTGAACTGGCTTGCAGGGTGTAAGCTGTCAGTTCCGGTGTTTGAATACGATTTTATCAACACTTGCCTTTGTTGTCTGGACTTGTTCTTGTTTAAAAAATAGGACGGAGAACCTATTTATACAAGTCTTTTAGCCTAACCTTCGGATCTCGTGGGAAGTGGAGAAAGTGGAGTGATGTAGTAGTGGAGTAATGTGTTAGTGTCACACGACCATGCTTGCCCACTTCTCCCATCATCACCTAACCGTCCATGACTTCCTGACACGCTCTTGTGATGGCGCGTTGTGCGCTGCACGTTGCAAACCGCCAGACCAATACCCCAGTATGTATCCCCCAGTTTGTGACATGATTGATGTCTGGAATGTGTGTGTCGTGGGACCCACAAAAGGTAGCATGTAATGCTAAATTGAATAACTGCGTTATTCAGGAGGTCGATACTTGTGAAGTATCGTGTGTATTCTATGCGAGTCTTGCATCATGGTGTGGTAAAGTGACGGGTGGTGATCACCAAGACGCCTTACTGACCAATTAACTCCTGACCAGGGTTGTATAACCAAGCCAGTGAAGTTGGACGGACGAGATGATCTTTGAGACACTCATCTGCGACCGTTGATGGAATTAGGGTTTTAGAAGAGGTGCGCAAGCATCCCTCTTCATCCTGGTCGAATGACCGGTTGTCAGCCGACACAAATATAATTACACTTTCTTACTACTCAAAATATATAATGAAGCAAGGGCAAGAAAGGATCGTTCCCACAGAGAGGTCTTGGTTGTCAATATGTTTCGGTATCTTATAAGTAACACGGGGAATTTTCTGATTGTGTAAATAAAAATAAAATAAAAGCAAAACAAATAAAAGTAAACACGCAAATCAAGGATGTGAAAATATTGGATAAAGGTTTCATCTTCAATTGTAAACAAGTTTATGAATATATGAATAGAATTCGTATTTAATCTCGCTATCATCAAAAGCCATAGAATACCTTATTGCGAGAATACTCCATAAATTTCCAAAGTTCATCAACACACACATTAAAGCTGCGTATGTGAATTCTACCTAAAGAATAACCTAACGCCTTGCGCTAATCAAGTTCAATTCCTAGGAGCATTAAGTTTCAGAAATAGGCTAATCAATGCAATTGAAATACATTGCGCAAACAATTCGAACAAAGGTCAATTTCTACATATGACTACGAGGATGTATCACTACAACCTATAATCATATCATGCTACTCGTATTCAAGGTTATCGCTCGATGAAAACCCTAAAATAGCTATAGATATGGATGTGAGTTCAATCAATTCTAGACTTAACTAAACAAATATTCAATCATATTGCAATACGTCAATCTTGCAATTATTATAACCCATAGAAATCAAACGATAATATTGAGAGAAAACTAATTCATAAAAATCATAACTTGGTTGCAAAATCCAACTACATCTTCAACCAATAATAAAAACTTAGTTACTTGTGTTTTTGGAAATCATCACAAAGAGTTTAGAAGAACCTATCATGTGAAACCCTAGACAACAAGTAGAAGTCTCCCTCATGGAGATATTAGGTTTAGAGAAAGAGTTTTCTATATATATGCTTCTCTCATTCCATAAGGATACTCCTTCCAATATTAGGTCTTCTCAAAACCCATCTCCAAGTGGTCCACCAAGCCCATGTGTGAGAAATACCCATGTGAAATTATGTCCAAAAACCGTCTCCGGAAAACTGGGATTATGGCCGGAAATTGGCCGGAAGGGTCGCCGGAAAACGTCATCAGGTGACCGGCAAAGTCCGACCGGTCACCGGTCAACGAGTCAACGGGTCAGATCGGTGGGTCAACTCGGTCAAGCACCTAGTCAACGAGTCAGATGACTCAACACAGAAGTCAGACCTGAGTCAGGTAGTGCCAGTCAGTTAAGCGGAGTCCGAGTTAGGGCTAACTCATCCGAATCGAGCCTAAGCGATTGCCGGGCCAAAGCCATTTCGCGAGAGGCCAAATGTGTTGCACCAGGATGGTGCATCACTACTTCTCTTCCGACCATAATGGCCTGCCATCTTCACAACTTCATCTATTCCCCTGCTCATCCATTTCTCTTCATAGCATCACCAGAACATGCTCTGCAATGTCATAATTACTCGCTTCTTTCCCTGATCTATTGATTTCAACCATTCCTAGTCTCAGTCCCTCGCCAACTGCAGCACCATTATCAGTTCCATGCCTGCACTCTACTCAACAGCGCCAGGTCGACTCCATTGCAGCAATTGGCAGCTACACCTGCAATTTCCTGTCAAGCCCTGAGCATCACCTGCACTTTCCCCTAGAACTGAGTTCAATCAACACCAGATACTCAATGCTTGCTCCCATATTCAACTTCAATCACCACTATCCATTACCAACATCTCGGCTCATCCCCAGAACTGCACTTTCTCCCCTGGGTTCCATTCTAGCTGCCACTTTAACCTGCAGCTGCATCTTCTCAGCTCACAACTCCTTGGCAGAACTCCATCTCAGTCCATGCCTGCAATTCACATACCACCAATGCACACCACAACCTAACTCTCACAACTCCATTCTCATACTTACAACAGCACCAGCAAGCACTATTCCCCTCTCCATTTGAACCTGTAATTGCTCAGTTCTCAGCTGCAACCTACAAACTCCATGGCAGCTATATCATCTCAGTCATTTCACCAACCCATTTTCCAAGTCTTCCTCCTCAGCAACGAATCATCACCAGTTACATCTCTGCCTGCACTTGCATTGTTGCCACTGTCATTTTACTTTGCAGCTCAACTCAAAACCAGCTCAGAGTCACAGCTCTCATTCATTAGCATCATCCTAGTACCCTGCAGTTCCAACTCCAGCTTAACCTGTTACTGCAAGACCACCTCAGCTCCAGCCATAAGTCCTTGCTACTTCAACATCCACCTGAGCTCAGGAATCCACAATACCCATCACCTGCAACTCCAGATAACCACCAACATATCTCAATTGAGCCTCAGTCATCATCATCCTTCTTCCAACTTCATTTGAGTCTTCAAATTCCTTCATTCTTCTTCAATCGACAGCCTTCATTTCCACCAGCATCAAACCTTGTTCTTCTCGGCTTCAAGTCATTACAGAACTGTTTCCATCAAATAAAACCCAGGGTATTAATTCAAACCCTAACTTCTCAATTTATGACAATCTGCTCAAACCCTAGCTTCAATTCTTTCTTCTAAACCTTCCCATTCATCTTCCAACATCAAACCCATCTTTGTTCATCAATTTGTAACACCATAGAAACATCACCACTTCCAATTTCTTCTCCCTGTGTTCATATCACAACCTAGAAACTCGATTCAGTTGGATTTTCTTCACATCTCGATCAACAAAATTAACAGAAACGACTTCATCTCATCACCAGCAGCTCTCAGATCCCCTTTTCTTCTACTCGATTTCAACAGCATCATCTCTGTCAACCATTTAACCACAACTCAAGACTTCATCTCGATCTGAAATCCTTCAGTCTCAGATTCAACACCCATTAATCACAGTGTCACCTTCGTCTTCAATACTCATGGCTGAAATCAGCAATTTTCAGATTCAATCTTCTTCTCTCGATTTCAAAAAAGCATCTCTTTGGTTTTTCTTTAACTTCCATAAATGAACTGAATGAGAGGACACCTCTCGATCTAAGGTTATGAGTGAAATTTGGATAATGACACCCATCTGCATCAGATAAGGGATACCCCAGTGGATGCCCCATAACATTTGGTCACCCCTTAACCACAGCTGGCTGCATTTAATACTCCTCCTAATAGAGTTGCCCCTTAACCTTGGCTCAGCTCCCAATAGCATGTGAAATGACAATCACGCCTTTTTGACTCAATTTGAATGATTTCCGCTTCTTTTCCTCCGTGCGACTCCAGAGTACCTAATAACTCAAAAACACACGTAAAATACATAATTCACAAGAAAAATAGCAAAGAAAGCGTAACTACTAGATAGTAAATACGGTGTATTCTACACCTATCATCGAATCCAAGCTTGGGATACGATTTTGGCCAGGCCGATCGTACATGCGTGTAGACGGCATGACGGTGTAGGCGCCCATACCCCATTATCTCACGAAAGTGTGATCTGGACCACTCAATTCGTCCGACAAAGTCGAGTGGTCGAGATCAGTTTGCAACAGAAAACGAGTGCAAACAAAAGCCGCGCATCGTGCCAACTTCGGGCGCGCGTTCCAAGACGACCAATCTTGGTCGGTCTTGGCCGATCGGTCTGGCGTGTAGGTTATAGGCTGGTTTTCACGCCTATACCTGACTGTCCCATGAAAACGTGATCTAAGCCACTCAAATCGTCCGGCGAAGTTGAGCGGTCGAGATTAGTTTGCAATTGGGAAGTGTAACCACGCTAGTTTGGGCGGACGATTTGGGATAACCAGGCATGGTATGCCTTGGCCGACCAGGTGAGGGGATAGATGGGTCCACGGTGGTCATGTTGGTATGACCGGACCTGCTTAATCTAATCTTGGACCCTCCATTCGTGTTAGGAGAAGATGGACGCTCGTGATGCTCATAAAACCATAATTTTGGGTTTCACGGCCGTGCGTCATGCTCCATTCGGGCGTACGAATTGGGATGACCAACCATGGTTGGTCCTGACCGATTGGTCAGGTATGTAGGCGGGCCCACGGTGATTGTGTTGACATGCTCTGGGCCTTTTGAATCTACATCTACACCCTCTATCTATACCTGCGAAGATGGATGGTTGAGACTGTTTTGTGACACATGTAATGTGCCACAAACCCTAATTCAGGGTTTTCCGCCCATACCGCTCTGGTTTGGACGTTTTGGAAAGCTATGCCAATCTTTTGGGAAGGCCGACCATGCGGGGTTCGCGTTGGTTCGGCAGCGAATATTCCATACACGCTTGGGGGTTATGGAATTGATCCGGGCCATCCAATCATCTTTGGTGAAGTTGGATGATCGAGATCATTTCGGCCTGATACGGACAGTCCGGATGCTCAATCGGGCTAGTATAACATACCGAGAGTTGCTCAATCGGGATAGTATAACACACCGAGAGTTGCAGCCTGTACGGGTATTTTGTATATGCTTTCATTATAATGCTTTGAGGTTCGTGTTGCTCTGCTGAGAGCAACACTCAGTCGTCATGCCGCACTGATAATGAGTACAGGAAATACAAGGCTGCTTATGCATTAATTAATAATGCTATAAATTCACAGGGTATATGGGATTGTTGCTACATGCTCCAACCTGGATGAATTTCGTGTATTTAATTCAAAGAATGGGATTGTTGTCACATGCTCCATTCTAGGTGAATTAGTAAAGTGAAGAAGTATTCAACACTTATTAATGGCTTTATCTTTTACAAGATGTTAGCGCATAATTTTCTGGTTTTTACAATTTTAACCTTAAATGAAAATCCACCATCAACAAGAGGCAAAGATATGTAGAATGAGGAATGGTATTGTCGTCGCAGACCGTCTTAATAGTCTGATTGCGAAAAAGAATAGCGTCATTCTTAAAGTTCGCAACAGTAATCTTTAGCTGACTCTTCAGTCTAGAGCATTTATCATTGCGAGAAAAAGATCCTTTGCGAGCTGCTCTTTTTCAGACTCAAGTTCTTCAACTCTTTTGCGAAATCTCTCTTCAACTTCTGCGAATATATAACAATGAATCAGCAACTTGATGACAATTTATGAAAGACGAACAATTAATAAAGAAGAACAGTTAACAACCTTATCTTTCAGAAATCATATCCCTAACCAAGGCCGTGTGCTCAGCTTAAAGACTAACATTTACACCTAAGTTATTTCTGGCATCATCTAGAACTTTCGCAGCCCAAGCGAACTCATCATCATTATTTATGAGAAGAAGGGAACGAATTTGATTCTCTCTTTCGCTAAGTATAGCATTTCTGCGGTTAGAATAATCTCGTTCAATTGGAACCTCAAGAAGAGTTTTTTGGAATTTCGCTAACGCTTGAGCACCTTGACTAGTGATGTGATATTTATCATCTATGAGGTCACTGATTTTGGTTCTTAAAGTAGTGATCTTCTCTTTAGAGTCAAGATAGAAATGCTTAAATTGGTTGGCTAAGCCCAAGCTAGATCTATGGTCAATTTCTAAGAGGCGAACTTTGGATTTGAGTTCATTTATGGGAAGAGATTCAATCTTGTCATTTGAAAAACTATTTAAAGAATTATTAAGGTGTTCAAGGAGGGTATTATTATCCATAGAATTGGGGAATGTGTGAAGGAGAATGGCTTCATTAGAAAGATTATAAACGTCTGCGAAAATGATAAGTTAGATGAGGGAGGATAATGAGAAAATAAAATAAAGGAAAAATGAAAAGTTTCATACCATAAAGTTGTTTATTGGCATCCTGAAGACTAGATATTTTGTCCTTTTGAGAAGAAGAATCAGCTTCTAATTATTTGTTCTTCTCGTGAAGATCAACAACTTCAGCTTCCAGTTCTTCGCTTCTCTTGCGAAGTTGAAGATTCTTCTTTTCGATAATACTACGTCTCTTTTCCAAATCAGAGGCAACAGCGAAAGAAGCTTTCCAAGTCTGCAAAGGAAAATAAAGAAATTGTCAAGATATAGTATAACTTCAAATTATAATTTGTTGATGGTGGGTTTTCATTTGAGGTTAAATTTGTAAAAACCAGAAAAAATCATGCGCTGACATCTTGTAAAAGATAAAGCCATTTATAAGTGTTGGATACTCCCTCACTTAAATTCACCAAGAATGGAGCATGTGGCAACAATCCCATTCTGTGAATACATGAAATTCATCCAGGTTGGAGCATGTAGCAACAATCCCATCCTGTGAATTTCATATCAGCCTTGTATTTCCAGTACTTATTATCAGTGTGGCATGACGGTCGAGTGTTACTCTTACGAGTAACACGAACCTCCAAGCACTATAATGAAACCATGTACGAAATACCCGTACAGGTGACTCTCGGTGTGTTATACTAGCCCGATTGATCCCCTCTCGGTGTGTTATACTAGCCCGATTGAGCATCCGGATGACCGTATCGGTCCCCGGATATGATCGATCGCGATCATCCAACTCCATAAGCATGATTGGATGACCCCGGATCAATTCCATCACCCCCAAGCGGTATGGAATACCCACGACCGACCCCGCATGGTCGGTCATTGGCCTAGCTTGCCAAGAAACCGTCCATACCAAGCATTATGGACGGAAAACCCTAAATTAGGGTTTGCGGCATATTACATGTGTTGCAAAGCAGTCTCAACCGTCCATCTTCGCAGGTATAGATAGAGGGTATAGATGTAGATTCAAAGGGCCCGGAGCATGTCAACACGATCACCGTGGGCCCGCCTACACACTTGACCAATCGGTCAAAACCAACCATGGTTGGTCGTGACAAAATTGTCACCCAAACAAGAGATGGCGCACGGCTTTGAAAGCCAAAATTAGGGTTTCAAGCCATCACGCGCGTCCATCTTCTCCGGCACGAATGGAGGGTCACAGATTAGATTAGCGGTCCGGTCATACCAGCATGACCACCGTGGGCCCATCTACCTCCTCATGTGTTCGGCCAAGGCATATCATGCCTGGTCAATCAAAACGTGTGCCCAAACTAGCGTGGCCACGCCTCCCAAACCACAAATTGATCTTGACCGCTCAACTTCGCCGGACGATTTGGGTGGCTCGGATCATGTTTTAATGGGATATTCAGGTATAGGCATGAACACCAGCTGGCCATCTTCACGTCAAACCAATCGGCCAAGACCGACCAAGTTAGGTCGTCTTGGAACGCAGGAGGAAAAGAGCATGATGCGCGGCCTTTTGCGGCATCAATTTCCTATTGCAAAATCGATCTCAACCACTCCTCTTTGCCGGTCAAATTGAGTGGCCTAGATCGCACCTTCATGGGATAGTGAGACATGGACGTGTACACCGGCATGCTATCTACATGCACGCCCGGTCGGTCCTCTCCGAAATCCTTCCCATGCTTGGTTTCGACCAAGTCTGAAGAGTGATGCTTGCGCACCTCTTCAAAACCCTAATTTCATTAACGGTCGCGAGATGAGTGTCTCAAAGATCATCTCATCCGTACAACTTCACCGACTGGTTATACAACCACGGTCGGGAGTTAATTGTTCGGTGAGGCGTCGTTACCCATCACTTTACCACACCATGATGCGACACACTGCATAAAATACACACGATACTTCATAAGTATCGACTTCGAATAACGTGAGTTATTCAATTCATCATTACATGCTATCTTTCGTGGATCCACGATCCACACATTCCGGACATCAATCATGTCACAAGCTGGGGATACATCGGGGTATTGGTTTGGCGGTTTACATCGTGCGGCGTGCAACGCGCCATCACAAGAACGTGTCGGGAAGTCATGGACGGTTAGAGATGAACAGGAGAAGTGGGCAAGACCGGGTCGTGTGGCACCGACGCACAACTCCACTACTCCATCACTCCACTTCCTCCACTTCCCATGAGAGACGTGAATAAGGCTCAATGACTTGTATAAATAGGTTCTCCGCCCTATTTCAAACAACCACACAAGTCCAGGGACGAGACAGAAAACCAAGTGTTAATACAAAACGTATTCCAACACCCGAGCTTGCTTGCATCAATCACAAGCCTGCTCACCTTTCTGTTACAAGTCATAAGCAAGCCAACACCTTCACAATCTCAACACCTTCTTCGCTTCCCTCCCTAAGATCAACCCCATCTCCTTCACTTTGTGACCGAAACAAGTCCTGGAACGGCCATTTCTTGGTTAGGCCGGACTTGCACAGATTGATCTCTCGAATCTACAAGCACTCACCGCGCAGTACATTTGTTTAAGGTTTAAATTCATTCCTCATCCACACCCCAAATTACCAAATTCTGCAGGAGTAGTTTTCACCCATTAACAATTGGCGACCACAGTGGGAGGTTAATCTCTCGGTTGTAAAGTCAATTTCTTCCAATCCGATTCAATTTTATCAATTTCAAAAAGGGTAGATCTTAGAATCAATTCAATCAACAATTCATTTCAAGATGGTGGAATTAAGGTCCGGATCGGCAATCAATTCGATGGGGCTAGTGTGGATAACAATCCACGGTGTCGAAGTACTGTCGGTGGAGCTACCGTAGCCAACACATCTCGAGGAGCCGTTACCTCTATCACCAACACTAGCGGAGCAGGAGACACCCCCGTAGGTGTAACGCCTCCCATCACCAAATCCAGAGCAGCCGCAAATCCCGGCATCTCCTCAAGTGTAACGCCTCCAGTGGTCACCAGAGCAACAACTTTCACTCCCTCATCGGGGCGAGGAGCCGGAGGCACAAGAGGAGGACCACCGTCTATTACCATTGCAGACTTGATGGAGAAACATGAAGTTCTTGCTAAAACTCAAACAGATATGGCCGCAACTCAGAAGGAGGTACTCACTTTCCTCAAGACGTTGACTGAACGATTGCCGCAAGATTCACGTCAATCTTTGGAGCCAACAAGAAATGCCTTTAATTCACCCGGAGCAGGCGTTTCCACTCGGACCCACATGAGTGAAGAAGCTCGTGTTGCTCCTGAATGTTCAAGAGAAAGGGACCAGACACCCAACTTCATCACACGTGAGGATCTAGAACGACTCCTTCAAAGCCGAGGCAAAGGAAATCTGACGGATGCGCATCAACACCAACCTCCATACCCTCAAGATATGCAACGAATCCCTCTTCCAAGAGGTTACACCTCTCCCCAGTTCTCCTCTACGACGGTACTGGTAATGCTCGTGAACATGTCTCTCGATTCTTGGAATCCTTGGGGAACATGAATACAATCATGTTCTGCGCACGAAAGAATTCTCGAAATCACTTACGGGGAGGGTGTACACTGTACAACAACATCGCGCCTAACAAACATATCCAATCTGGAGCGAGATGGTCGGTGCTTTCTACTGAAAGTATTTCTTCGTGTACGAACAAATCACCTTTTCGGATCTAGGAAGAATTCTTGGCGGAACAACGAGCATCCTAACGACTTCGTCAAAAGGTTGAGAACTCAAGCGATGGATTGTCATGACCCGAACGTCACCGAACGACAATTGGTGGAGTTGTGCATCAACGGGATGATACCCATATACCGCGCTCTGTTAGAGAATCGGGCTTTCAAACGTTCTCTATGAACTCCATGAAGCTGCCAAGCGTTCGGCAACAATCGCACCGAGCATTGCTAGAAAGAACCGAGTCGTTCGAAGTGAAGATTCACGTGAAAGTCGAGGGAGCGGGCGCCTCACGAACAAGCAATACAACACTTGGTCCTTC
Source organism: Papaver armeniacum (assembly GCA_023531295.1). Classification (NCBI taxonomy): domain Eukaryota; kingdom Viridiplantae; phylum Streptophyta; class Magnoliopsida; order Ranunculales; family Papaveraceae; genus Papaver; species Papaver armeniacum. The sequence continues at coordinate 427,772 of JAJJWW010016293.1, forward strand.
TGTGAGTGTAGTGGGTGGAGGAGAGAAAAGGAAAGCTCCGGTGACGGAACAACAAACCAAGCGGACATCCCGGCACACAAGACTTCGTCTCGAAAAGGAGCGGACAAAACTCCTGCACAAAACACTAAAGACACGGGTTTTCCTTTTCCCATGAATGAAGTGATAGAGCTCTTAGAAGCGTGGATCCAAGACGACGCCGTAAAGCTGCCCCCTATCAGACGTCCTCCAACCGAGGAAGAAATGGCAGATCCCAGATATTGTTACTACCACAGGTTCGTCCATCATCCAACCAAAGATTGCAAGAGGTTGAAACAAATATTCAGGGAAAAGGTAGAGACAGGGGAACTCCAGCTTGGAAACGAAGGTGTTCATAGAGACCCTCTACCTATCGGGAAGCGCATGATTTCGGGGATTACATTCGCAAGACCGTACAATCTATGATGGAGCGCATATGTGAAATCTTGTACTTCTCCAAAGGACAGCGTCAAGACATATTTGCGGCCCTCAACCACGTTGTGTCAGTTAGGCGTTTGTATCCAGTAGTAGTCCAGGAACCACAGTCTTTTCTGAAGGACGTAAGCAATGGAAACGGGGACTCCTAAGCTGTCACTCGTTTGAGAGACGTTGAGTTCGATAACGCGTGGATTGATACGGCTTCGAATTTAACATCATTACCGTCAAGACCTTGAGAGCGGCAAAGATTTGAAGCGAGGAAGCTACTCGTCACCCGACTGTGGTTAAAGATTCAGCAGGAGAGCCCAGAGATGCATACGGATATATTGATCTGGAAGTCAAATTGGGTGATGCCTCGACACAAGCAAAGTTCTACATAGTCAAAGATCATCCCAACTACGACATGATCCTAGGACGTTCTTGGATGCATGACAACAAAGCAATACTAGGAGTCTGTCCTCTGCCGTTTCGATACACGAAAGAATCTCCAACACGCCTTGGACCTCTGATGGCTGTCTATTGCCGCACTTTTGACAACTTACCAATGTGACACAACTTCCCGGAGAGAGCCTGTCAGCATACGTTGAAAGGTTCCGATCTCAAGTAAGTCTCGCCACGCCACCTTCTTTACAACCTACCGCCCCTCACGCTGACAAGTCCTGGGGACTGACTCCAACCAACTGATGAGTGCCAAATATTGCATATTTATACACCTATTTATTGGCATTTAACTCATCTTTTGTGTTCAGAAATCAGATATTATCCCAGATTCTGTGTTTTCTTTGTTTTCAAGAATAAATATTTGTATTAATTAATTTTGTGTTTTTAGGTAATAAATAAAGCTCGGAGAAATTGAGGAATCAAAAGAGCAAAGAATTGGAGACAAGCGTCTATGGAGCAGAAAGCCAAAGCCCGCGCGCGCATCAGGAGCAAACCATTTACAAGACATGGACCCAAGCTATCCAAGACCCGCGACCCGGATCCGAGCCCGTTCACCCTGAGTCGTTGAGATTTCTATCTCCCACATCCAACGGTCGCTTCTTCCACGCGCATCGAAGATTGCTGCTCCCGCTCAACACCAAATCACCCCGATTCTCCCTCAGCCGTTCAGATCATCTACTCCTCATCCGGCGGTCGCTACAGCTGGCGCATCATCTCTCGCCACTTCCGCTCCACAGCAAAACCACCTAACCCTATACCCTCTCGACCAACTCCCCCATTTTCTCTTCCATCTTGTCTTTCTTCTTCCCCCATACCTCTGCAAAACCCATTCCTCCTTCACCCGACCAGCAGCCATCACCACCACCTCCATACCCTGCCACAGCCGCACAACCACAACAGCTTCTCCATCAGAGCCTGCTCCTCCCCTCTAGGTTTAGTTATCTCTCTTTTAGCTTCTCCATAACCCTAGAAGCTAATTTAAAGATAACTAGAACTAGGGTTTCATCAAAACAGTCGAAGCATGGAGCTATGAGCCGAATTGTGAAGAGACGACTGATTCAGAGAGTATGGGCGATTGGGTACTCTTTATCTTTTCAATTTAAAATGAATTAGGGTTTGGAGTGCATGTATAAATAGAACTGAGGTGAGGATGTTAGAAGTTTATGCCTGGGCTAGCCAGAGCACCAATTTAGGTTTATTTTGTTAGTTATGTTCTAAATCAGAGTTCTGGGGTTTAGATGAAACCCTAATTTATGACTGTGTTCTTCATGCTTCATGTATTGTTCTTGAGTGCTTAACTATTTTTAAGATAGACTTTAATCTAAGCATGTCAACCCTTTGCTCTCACAGTGTATGCCTTGTATGCACTGTAGTTAGAATATCTCTGTGAAGATGATGCTACAACCCAAGCTCAATTAGATTATTATTGATCCTCAGATTATTTGTACTATAACTAGACAAGTAATGCTTGGGAAAAATACTTTAGTTGTGATTAAACTATCAAGCGGAGAAACACTTTAGATTTAGGGCAGACCTGACACCTCTCCCTTATCTGTCATAGGAACAAGAATAATATCATGATCCAAAGACACAGTGTAGGTTAGTGGTGGAATTGAAGACCCTAGTACCCTATTGTCACTAGTTACATCTTATTTCACTATCTCAGTCACTAATGCAAACTCAGTCGCATCGACAAAACTCATAATGGTGTTACACCTCTAGGAATTCAGTAGAAGAAAGCTTAAGATCAACCCAACACCACAAGTCTCTGTGGTTCGACCCATACTTGCCATTGTCTACATTGTAGACGCCGTCCACTTGCGGTTATCACAAGTAGGCTAAAACATAAACCACATTTCTCAGCCTACCAAGTTTTTGGCGCCGTTGTCGGGGACTTGGCGTGTGCTGTTTCGACTATTGGCTTATCTTCACTGTTTTTCAACTCACCTTGTACATATTAGCTTGCACACTATATTTTTGCAATCATTCTTAGAATAACTTAGTTGTAACTTATTATAATTCTGCGCCTGTGCATCTTTATTTTTCTGTTTCAATACATGCTTTGCAGTGTAGTATAACTTAATCTGTTATTTGCATCTTAGCTTTTTAATCTGAGCTTTAAGCATCATTGCTCTGTAGTTTAGTGTCACTTGTAACTATTGTTTTTCCCCTGTGTCAGTCCAAGATACTTTCAGTTGCATATGCCAGTGTTAGTATTCAAATCCTTTGCTTCACCTGTACATTTCTGTGAACTGAAACTCTCTCTTGAGTAACAGTGCTTCTTTGTGCTTGTGGTGCTGCTGAGCAAACCAAGGAAGGGGAGAAAAGGGAGCAGCAAAGCCATTGGTGGATTTGCCTAAACCCAGTGTTATACTGGCGGTTTGTATCTCAAACCTTGCACGAATGAATGATGGCATGCTAGACCTTGAATCTGTGAATGAACCTTGTTGAACCTTGTATTGCCTGAGCATGTTCTTTTGCATCTGTGTATGATTCTGTGCATCTATGCATTGGCTAACTTGTCACATGCTAAGCCTTGTTCACATGACAACTTAGCTGCCATTCCCATTGTTACTCAACATCTGTGCTTAGCTGCAAGCCCCTGTAGCTGCAGTGACTTGACCTTGTGCACACAACCTGTGAGCCATCCATTCCCCTGTGGTAACCTATGTTGTGTTGAATGCCAGGCCTCACTCACCTGTTGAATTAGACACCTTGCCAAGCATTACCTTGACTGCATGATAGCCCTGCTCCCTTGCTAGCCCCTGAAGCTACAAGTTTGAGCCACCACCTGTGTTGTGTGCATGAGCTGTAATTTTTTAGCTTGGATAGCCAACTGAGGGAGTGATATCTCATGCCCTGTATCCTTATGCATGTTTTAAACTAGTGCTAGACCTTGACTCTGTCAACCATTAGCCAACCTGTGCATGACTGGAAGTGTGCTGAGCAGCATTGTATTTGAATCTGTGTAACCATATTGCCCTGTCACATGTGAGTTTGAGCAAACCCTGAGCTTACCCAAGTGTATTGCTCTACCATGTTAACTTGCTAGCCCCCTGAAGCTGCAAGTTTGAGCTTAACCTGTGAAAACCAAGTAAAGTCAACTGAGTGAGTTGACACAACTTAGCCCTGAGCTTATGCATACTTTTCTTTGTCAACCATATCTGTGAGATTTTCTGTGAGCTTGCCAAACCTTGCTTGAAACCTGTTGAGCCAAGTGTTGCCAGACCTCTGCATCTGGTGCAACTTGTTGTGATAGCTGCAACCCTGTGACTACTCAACCCTGTGAAGCTTTGCATACCCTGAGCTAGTACTAGATCATACAACCCTCTGCCCTGTAATCTGTGGTGCAATAAATTGTGAGCATTGAAGTCCTCTGCAGCCCCTGTAGCTGCTGAGTTTGAGCTATAACTGAGGTTTCCAAGTCTGTACTTGTGTGGCCTGAGCATAAACCTGTGCGCACCCCTGTGTAGGCCTGTGCTGTGTAGGCCTGCGAACTTATGCAAACCTGTTGACAGACTTGAGTAGCTATTTATGGTGCATAAATGAAAATTTGTTGATCTTGTTGAGCTATCTGCCTTGTGGGTTCTGTGCATTGGTAATTGGCTGAACTAGCCATCTTTTCACTGAGAAGCTTGAGCTTTGACAAGGCCTGAGCTCCTCTCCAGCCTCTGAAGCTGTGAGTTTGAGCTACAGATACCCAAGTCGGCTGAATCAACTGGGCTGGTTGATATCAACTATCCCAGTTGACTCCAACAACTCTGAGCCCACACCCACTAAGCTTTGCAAACAACCTGGGCTCTGTGAGTAAACCAGCCCACTTAAACCAAACCTGGGCTGCAAACAACTGGATCCCAAATAAACCAAATCCCTCTTAAACCAAAACCCATTGAAACCAAAAGCGAGCCCACAACAATGGGCTTTGCATAACCTTTGGGCTGTGCATTTGCGTCACTTGGGCTTAGCTTCCCTGTTTTGGAGACTTCATTGGTCATTCATGCTTTATGTGTGCTAGGCTATTTGAGTTGCTAGACCATGTCAGGATTTTGGTCTGCATCTGGGGATGGAAACAAATCCATTAGAGAGCTTGCTTACGGGCATGCTTCACAGTATGAACTCCCCACATACCATAGTGATTTTAGGGAATTTATGAGCCTTCTCAGGGCCCGGACTCCACATACCCTAATCATTATGAGCACATGTATCACCCACCACAGGTTGAAAATGAACACTTTTCTCAAACCCAGACATCACTTTTAGATCAATTAGAAGCTCAAGTATCTGCTTTAGAAAGGCAATTACATGAGAATTCTGTCAAATCTAACTCCCCTAGGCAATCTGAAATTCATGCTTGTACCTTATGTGGTAGCTTAGACCACCCTGCTGAGAACTGCTATATTTTGCATGAGTTTAGGCAGTCTAGGGAAAGCCATGATAACCATGATCACATGTATCATCAATCACCATGGGAGGATGAACAATGTTATACTCCCTCAACCCCTTGTATGCAGTCACTAATGGAAAAGCTCATAGAGCAAAACAATGATATACTTGGATGGAAAGCATTGCATGAGCATCCCTTCTCTAGTGAACCATATGCACAACCATACGCTGAATATGAACCTAATCTAGAGGTAGATGAGTACACTGGAATTGCTCAAATTTTGAATAGGGAGATGAATTTTTGTTATGATGATGATGATGAGGAATATGATATGTTAGAAGAGCATGTGTATGAAGAAAATATGATGGAATCTTTTGGTTCAGAGACGTTAAGCGTCTCTTCTGTGAACCCTATGGGTGATGCCTCTTCTAATATTCATACATGTGATGTTAACTCTGAGCTTGGGTTTGTGAAATTCTTCAGTGAATGTGAGCATGCTACACAACTTGTTTGTGACTTAGGAAAAGATGAATCTTCTGTTGACACTAATGTTCTTTTGGATCATGATATTATCGTTGTGTCTGATTCCCTGCCCATATCACAATATGTTGCCTGCTCGGATGATTATGACATGGTGATTGATGAATTGTTCTATGCTGGTGAGCATGATTTACCTATGTCTGACTTTAGGAAAGTGTGTAATGGTGCAAATGATCTTATACATGAAATCAATTTAGATGTACCTAATCTCTCTCCTAAGGCACGGATTGAATCCCTTCCACCAAACCTAGGTGTAGTTTGTAACAAAATTGCAAAACCAACTTTTCTGAAAATGCCTAATTTAGGCCTAGAGCTTTGTGCTTCCCAAGTCCTCTTGGACTATTTTGCATCAAAGTATAACACTTTTAGGGAACCACAGTTGGAATGTGTATGTCTGCCTGTTCTTAGCAAAACTCATTTTGAGTTAGACCTTTTGCATGATGTACCTTTAAATTTGCAAGATTTTGTGCTCAAAAACACACCTGTTGACAAATTTAGGTTTGGGGGAAACTCATTCACATATGCGTCTTACTTGCACTCTCATGTTATATTTGTGTAAATTTGTTGATGTTTGTACATATTTTCTATTGGGTTGATCCTCAACTCTTTAGATTGTTGGTATATGGTGAATTTTCATTGTATATAATCCAGTAGGACTTGTTAAAATTTTCTTTTCTTAAATCGGTTGAGTCTTCTTGTACATATTTTGTGCTAATCCGATATGATCTCCACTGAGAATGTTGGATTCTAGCCTTGACAAATGAAGCTCTAACCTTGCTTCCGCCGACATCCGGTAATCTCTTCCCTTTTCTCTTATTAGCATAGTTCTCTTGGTATGTGACTGTTTAAATTTTTTCCTATCTGTTGACACATTGAGGACAATGTTTGATTTAGGTTTGGGGGTGTGATTTGCATGTAGAGTTTTTAGTCTTTTTGTTTTCCTTCTTATTTTGAAAAAAAAAAAATAATAATAAAAAAATAAAAATAAATAAAAAAATTTGCATAAAAACCTCCAACTTTTAGAGATTTTAGAGTCACTAGCATGCTTCTAGCTATGTTTACATAGAGAGTCTGACCGAAATAACAGAAATTGGAAGTACTGGAGAACGCAATCGGGTTTCTTAGTTGATTAGAGCGTTAAAGTGGATTTAACCATGCCGGAGGGCGAATTAGGTGCTGTTTAGATATTCGGTAGTAGAATTGTGATCACCCATAGTGGAGACTACCCATTTTACATCAAGTGAGGCACCAACCTTCAATTTTTTGCAACTTTCTAGAAAAGCTGTTAGAGTGTGTGTCACCGTACATCAATTCCGGGTAGGAATGGTGAGCTACCCAACTTCGCACCACTTTCAGCACTACTTTTGATCTCTTGAGTGCTAATTTTTGTCAATCATGAGGGTGACGTCTAAAGATGAAAACTTCTTCTAAATACCGATTTGCAGTTAGCATCACTCTCTCCCTCTCAACAACATCAACACATTCATAGAAACACATCGTCGTCAGCAAGCGGAGCATCATTAGAATATTTGAAGGAAAAGTTGATATACTCCAAGGTTTATGTGCAATAAAGGAAAGAAAAGAAAAGAAGATGAGAATTAATGAAGTTTGTGAAAAAATTGAGTTTTATTGTTATTTTCATTTCATGTACTAAGTTAAAAAAAAAAAAAAATGTTTGTCAAGTTTTTGTGAAATTCAGAAGTTCGTCATCAACATTTGAAGACCGAAGATTGAAGACGTTTCTATGAATGCTGAGAGAGTGATATTAATTGTCGATCGGGTGAAAAGGTAAGTGAGTACTCCCACCCTTGCTAATGGTTGATTTCCTTTCTTAGAGATCATCAGAAAAAGATTCTTTTTGTCCACACTTCTGTGGAGTCTCCATAAATTATTTCGGAAGGTTATCCTTCTTACCTACAACGTGTGCAGGATTTCTCTCTTTATTCCTGCCTGCACACATGAGAGACTAAAAAAGCGATCTTTTTGAGTGCAATTATCATAAAACCCTAATGGTGAGGCGAAGTCGAGGCTTATGATCACAATCGAATCCGAATTCTTTCATATGGTATGGTTACTTCTCGCTCGGCACTTAAGGATGAGAATGCGTTCTTTGGTAGTTCTAACTTCTGTTACTAGCATGCGAAACTCTATATACTCATAGCTCCTTGGATGCTTGAGACTCTTTTACACTACGAAGTTGGAGAAGGTTTTGTGGGTACACCTCGGTAAACCCTCACGAGACTACAACTCGTCCACTAGGGACACCTAGGGGTTTAAAGGCTTAGTGCATACGCTAAATGCATTCGAGAGACTGCGACAGGGGTATAGTTAGGATTTCTTAATTTGTTTCACTTGAGGACAAGTAAAATTCAGGTTTGGGGGTATTTGATGAGTGCCAAATATTGCATATTTATACACCTATTTATTGGCATTTAACTCATCTTTTGTGTTGAAATCGAGATATTATCCCAGTTCTGTGTTTTCTTTGTTTTCAAGAATAAATATTTGTATTAATTAATTTTGTGTTTTTAGGTAATAAATAAAGCTCGGAGAAATTGAGGAACCAAAAGAGCAAAGAATTGGAGACAAGCGTCTATGGAGCAGAAAGCCAAAGCCCGCGCGCGCATCAGGAGCAAACCATTTACAAGACATGGACCCAAGCTATCCAAGACCCGCGACCCGGATCCGAGCCCGTTCACCCTGAGTCGTTGAGATTTCTATCTCCCACATCCAACGGTCGCTGCTTCCACGCGCATCGAAGATTGCTGCTCCCGCTCAACACCAAATCACCCCGATTCTCCCTCAGCCGTTCAGATCATCTACTCCTCATCCGACGGTCGTTACAGCTGGCGCATCATCTCTCGCCACTTCCGCTCCACAGCAAAACCACCTAACCCTATACCCTCTCGACCAACTCCCCCATTTTCTCTTTCATCTTCTCTTTCTTCTTCCCCCATACCTCTGCAAAACCCATTCCTCCTTCACCCGACCAGCAGCCATCACCACCACCTCCATACCCTGCCACATCCGCACAACCACAACAGCTTCTCCATCAGAGCCTGCTCCTCCCCTCTAGGTTTAGTTATCTCTCTTTTAGCTTCTCCATAACCCTAGAAGCTAATTTAAAGATAACTAGAACTAGGGTTTCATCAAAACAGTCGAAGCATGGAGCTCTGAGCCGAATTGACAGAAGAGACGACTGATTCAGAGAGTATGGGCGATTGGGTACTCTTTATCTTTTCAATTTAAAATGAATTAGGGTTTGGAGTGCATGTATAAATAGAGGCGAGGTGAGGATGTTAGAAGTTTTATGCCTGGGCTGTGAGCACCAATTTAGGTTTATTTTGTTAGTTATGTTCTAAATCGAGTTAGGGTTTAGATGAAACCCTAATTTATGACTGTGTTCTTCATGCTTAATGTATTGTTCTTGAGTGCTTAACTATTTTTAAGATAGACTTTAATCTAAGCATGTCAACCCTTTGCTCTCACAGTGTATGCCTTGTATGCACTGTAGTTAGAATATCTCTGTGAAGATGATGCTACAACCCAAGCTCAATTAGATTATTATTGATCCTCAGATTATTTGTACTATAACTAGACAAGTAATGCTTGGGAAAAATACTTTAGTTGTGATTAAACTATCAAGCGGAGAAACACTTTAGATTTAGGGCAGACCTGACACCTCTCCCTTATCTGTCATAGGAACAAGAATAATATCATGAGCCAAAGACACAGTGTAGGTTAGTGGTGGAATTGAAGACCCTAGTACCCCATTGTCACTAGTTACATCTTATTTCACTATCTCAGTCACTAATGCAAACTCAGTCGCATCGACAAAACTCATAATGGTGTTACACCTCTAGGAATTCAGTAGAAGAAAGCTTAAGATCAACCCAGCACCACGAGTCTCTGTGGTTCGACCCGTACTTGCCATTGTCTACATTGTAGACGCCGTGCACTTGCGGTTATCACAAGTAGGCTAAAACATAAACCACATTTCTCAGCCTACCACCAACGAACCAACCCCGACTAAGAGATGTGAATGGGAAGCTGGCCCTTTCAAACGTTTTATCAAAAGTGTAGAGGCTGTCTTGGTCAAAGACGACAAGACAAAGGTCCAAGTATTTGCACGTTAAAACCCGTTTGGGATTGGAGATGCGGTGACGAAAGACGGCTACATTCAAAGTTGGGGGAGCTGACGCGGTGAAAATGACCACCCCACTTGACTCACCCACCGAAAGAGAAGATGAACCGTACACAGTAGCGAGATGTTATCCTAGGCGGCTACTGCAAGCTCATCAACGCTGATAAACTAGAAGGCATAACAATTCACTCAAAATGGCTCAAACCCTACTGAACTTAAGACGCCGTGCTACCACTTTCCAGCGTCCTCCACCCTTTAAAAAAAAAAAAAAAAAAAAGCTGTGCTATTTTTTCCAGCGTGTTTCCTTTTACAATTTCATGTCATATTTGTAATTCCCCAGAAAATGATTGCAATACTTGCATTCATAGTTAGGGTCTCAATTTTCAATTTTCAATTTAGTTGAAACACTATTTCCATCTGAGAACCTCTTTACTCACACAATGTCTGAGTCGGCCTAAATCAACCCCTTTGGAGCAAGAAAGGAAACCCTAAGCAAATATCTCACGGGAAGAAGGAAATAGAACGTGTGCACAAAAGGAAATTATTTGAGACATCTGCCCCAGCAAAGCCAAGAAGATCTTGCATCAGAAGCACAGGTCCGTGGATATTCCATTATGATATTGTTTCTTTTATCACTAAGAATTATGTGTGAAGGCGCACCCTTGCACCTGAGAAGGTTCGATTGCAGTCTTGACAAAGGGTTATAAAAGAAAACTTTATTCAAACAATCAAATGGAAGAAAACCTTGAACTCGGCCTCCACCGAGTACAAGGAAGATGTTCGAGTGTACAGAATATACTTGGAAAGAAAAATAAAATAAAAGAGGTTTTAGTTGTCAAGAGAGCCGGCCTCGCTTTGCACTACCGTTGGGATCTTCTCCATCACTGTTGATGCACCTCCCTTCGGATCTACCTCAACTTCTACATCGGAGACATCTCACGCAGCGGCCGCACTCCATCCCAACATCATCAGCGGGAGCATCAAAGGGCACAGCAACACTAGGGGCCGCGCAAATTGCTTTCACATGTTCAGGTTCGTCTGTATCGGAATCAAAAATTGTCACGCCGTCCTGGACCGGGTAATCACACTTGCCTTCATTCGGAGGTCGTTCGTGCTCAACTCTCCGCCTCTTCAACCTCGCTGCAAATCTCTCTGCCCTTGCGCTTACTAGTGTCTGCAGCGTTTCCTCGCGCCTCCACCGCTCCTCCATGTCAATCGCAGCTGAAAGTGCACAGATACGTCCTCTTGCAATACGAAGGTGTGAAATAGACATCCCCTGTATAGCACGGACGACTTCGCGAAGCGAAAGATCGATCTTAGCCATTACATCTTCGTGTGCACGGTTTTCGGGCTTGTCAACTTCGAAACTTCTTTCTGGGGAAGCAACAGAATGATCGTCAGCCGCTTCCATGATAAACTGCAAAGGAGAGGAGGTTAAGATCAGAACAATACCTGAGATGTAGAATAAACGACCGCGAGAGATGATTCTTTATAATCTCACAAGTCGACGGAATCCTAAGAGGAAAAGAAGTCTTTACTTGCCACCTATGAAGGCTGTTAATTCGGGATAACAATCAACGAGGCTTATCAGATATACACGAGGAAGACGTGTATGATAAAAAAGTACACATGAAAAAGGGACCGAGCTCGAGATATATGCAAGAAGAACCAAAGCGACTCATAGGACCAAGTCTGTTTCCTTCGAGAACCAACCAGTTCCAGGGCAACGCCGACGATGTGAAACTATCCGGTAAATATGTATTCACTTTAGCTTGGTCATTTCAGTATATAAATATGCCACCATCTCATGCCTACCCCACAATAGTGTAACCATTATGTGCTAGGCAGGGGACTTAATGTTGATGGTGGGTTTTCATTTGAGGTTAAATTTGTAAAAACTAGAAAAAATCATGCGCTGACATCTTGTAAAAGATAAAGCCATTTATAAGTGTTGGATACTCCCTCACTTAAATTCACCAAGAATGGAGCATGTGGCAACAATCCCATTCTGTGAATACATGAAATTCCTCCAGGTTGGAGCATGTAGCAACAATCCCATCATGTGAATTTCATATCAGCCTTGTATTTCCAGTACTCATTATCGGTGTGGCATGACGGTGAGTGTTACTCTTACAGAGTAACACGAACCTCAAGCACTATAATGAAACCATGTACGAAATACCCGTACGGTGACTCTCGGTGTGTTATACTAGCCCGATTGAGCCCCTCTCGGTGTGTTATACTAGCCCGATTGAGCATCCGGACTGACCGTATCATTCAGGATATGATCGATCGTGATCATCCAACTCCATAAGCATGATTGGATGACCCCAGATCAATTCCATCACCCCCAAGCAGGTATGGAATACCCACGACCGACCCCGCATGGTCGGTCATTGGCCTAGCTTGCCAAGAAACCGTCCGTACCAAGCATTATGGACGGAAAACCCTAAATTAGGGTTTGCGGCATATTACATGTGTTGCAAAGCAGTCTCAACCGTCCATCTTCGCAGGTATAGATGGAGGGTGTAGATGTAGATTCAAAGGGCCCAGAGCATGTCAACACGATCACCGTGGGCCCGCCTACACACTTGACCAATCGGTAAAAACCAACCATGGTTGGTCGTGACAAAATTGTCACCCAAACAAGAGATGGCGCACGGCTTTGAAAGCCAAAATTAGGGTTTCAAGCCATCACGCGCGTCCATCTTCTCCGGCACGAATGGAGGGTCACAGATTAGATTAAGCAGGTCCGATCATACCAGCATGACCATCGTGGGCCCATATACCTCCTCATGTGTTCGGCCAAGGCATATCATGCCTGGTCAATCAAAAACATGCGCCCAAACTAGCGTGGCCACGCCTCCCAAACCACAAATTGATCTTGACCGCTCAACTTCGCCAGACGATTTGGGTGGCTCGGATCATGTTTTAATGGGATATTCAGGTATAGGCATGAACACCAGCTTGCCATCTTCACGTCAAACCAATCGGCCAAGACCGACCAAGTTAGGTCGTCTTGGAACGCGCGCCGGAAAAGGGCATGATGCGCGGCCTTTTGCGGCATCAATTTCCTATTGCAAAATCGATCTCAACCACTCCTCTTTGCCGGTCAAATTGAGTGGCCTAGATCGCACCTTCATGGGACAGTGAGACATGGACGTGTACACCGGCATGCTATCTACATGCACGCCTGGTCGGTCCTCTCCGAAATCCTTCCCATGCTTGGTTTCGACCAAGCTGAAGAGTGATGCTTGCGCACCTCTTCAAAACCCTAATTTCATTAATGGTCGCAGATGAGTGTCTCAAAGATCATCTCATCCGTACAACTTCACCAGCCTGGTTATACAACCCTGGTCAGGAGTTAATTGGTCAGTGAGGCGTCGTTACCCATCACTTTACCACACCATGATGCAGTACCTGCATAAAATACACACGGTACTTCACAAGTATCGACTTCCTGAATAACGCAGTTATTCAATTCATCATTACATGCTATCTTTCGTGGATCCACGATCCACACATTCGGACATCAATCATGTCACAAACTGGGGGATACATCTTGGGGTATTGGTGCAGCGGTTTACAGCGTGCAATGCGCCATCACAAGAACATGTCAGGAAGTCATGGACGGTTAGAGATGAACAGGAGAAGTGGGCAAGACTGGTCGTGTGGCACCGACGCACAACTCCACTACTCCATCACTCCACTTCCCACGAGAGACGTGAATAAGGCTCAATTACTTGTATAAATAGGTTCTCCGCCCTATTTCAAACAACAACACAAGTCCAGACGAGACAGAAAACCAAGTGTTAATACAAAACATATTCCAACACCCAGAGCTTGCTTGCATCAATCACAAGCCTGCTCACCTTTCTGTTACAAGTCATAAGCAAGCCAACACCTTCACAATCTCAACACCTTCTTCGCTTCCCTCCCTAAGATCAACCCCATCTCCTTCACTTTGTGACCGAAACAAGTCTGGAACGGCCATTTCTTGGTTTAGGCCGGACTTGCACAGATTGATCTCTCGAATCTACAAGCACTCACCGCGCAGTGCATTTGTTTAAGGTTTAAATTCATTCCTCATCCACACCCCAAATTACCAAATTCTGCAGGAGTAGTTTTCACCCATAAACATAATTATAAAGAAAAAGAGAAATGAAGGCATACCAAGATACCAAGAGAATTCAGAAAACTAGGAGTCACTGATCTGGAGACCCCATGAAGAGAATCACCACCATCTAATAAAGGGGCATCATAGATATTCGCAAGAGCTCTGCATGTGCTAGTGAGATGATCATCTCCGATCCCTTGCATGGAGTCAGAGAAGATGCTGGACAGTTGTGCCATAGAAGATTCGGGTGGAAAATCTTCCCTCGCAAAAGATGTATCAACATCATCATTATCATCATCATCAGAGCTTTCGCCAGATTAAAGATTTGAAGGAGAGGGAGAGAGAACTTTTCGCTTCTTTGAAGGTGGAGCAGCAGATTTCTCCTTGCGAATAGAACCTTTACCTTTGCCTTTGGCCTTCGCAACCTTAGATCCTTCTTCTTCTTCAATAACTACAACACCAACCTTCGCACACAAATGAAGATAAGAAACAGAGGCAACAATATTGTTAAAAGTATAAAAAATGTTTCTTACTTCATCTGTGATGGAGCGTAGAGCAGATAAAGTGCTAGCCTTTCCAGTCCTATTATAGCTCGATCTCAGCTTTTTAATCTAAAATTTTTGCAAGAATTAGAGAAAAAGAAAGTAACAACAAATGAAAGATTATAAAGTGAGCAAGATTTGAAGACATACTTCTTTCGCTTTCTCGGGCCAATTAAATACCCAAGGATGATAAGTGGCGAGATTCGCAGGAAGCACATTTGAACCTGAAATATAAGGTCCCTTCAAAACCAGTTGAAAGACACACCATCTGTCGTCTTTAGAGTGACGAGGAATATTATTCTTGCCAGAATGCCAATCAATATCCTGCATAAGTATTCTATCGCTAGCAACATTTTCTTTCCTCTTCAAGCAAGCACCCCAGCGAGTTTTATCATTTTTCATGTTTATTACTTCATAATTCTCAAAGAAACTCTCCATGGTGTATTTTTCGGCGAGTATTTCTAAATCCTCATATTTAGGATCCCTAAATTCTTTTGGATAGAGAGATCCTTTACCAGCACCGCGGTTGGCGAATTCAAGTATTAAGCGAATGCAGTCCCACTTAATTGGTAGATGGCTCGCGAGAAGTTCGCATGAGCAAGAATTTCATAAAATAAGGGAAGATTTGGATCATAAAGAGGGATAGGAAGGCCAGCGAGAATCTAACCAAGCGAAACTATGATTTCTTTATCATCACAATGATGATCAGAAAACAATTTGGCAGAAAGAATGGATTTAGATTCTTGATTGGGAATGGTGGTTAATGTAAAACCTCTCCCTTCGAGATTTTTTGAATCTCTTCAAGAGAAGTTTCGTATTTCTGACCAGTTTGGGGCCATTTTTAGTATGGGAATGAAGAAGAAATTAAAGATCAAAAGATATGGAAACAAGAAAATTTACAGCAGCAGGAGCGGAATTTACGGAGAAACAGTGAAGAAAAGTTGCAGAAAAGATAAGAAGGAAAGTAAAAAAGAAGAAGAAAATAATAAGAAGAATATATATAAAGAGAATGATTCTCGAGAAGATAAGCACATTTAATGCAAAGAGTAGACGTGAACGGTTGAGAAATAGCGGTTGAAAAGGACGTGCAAAAAAATGGATGGAAGAAGAGATACGTGTAATAAGTTCTGCGTAAAAGTACAAAATCATGTCAATACAAAAGAATATGGAAAAATGAACGGCTGCGGTATCATGAAACACTAATTCTCATGACACTCTCTCCTTCGCAGAGAAGACATGAGAAGAGGCAAGATGTAGGATCAGAATGTCGCAACATCAATACCTTTGCGAAATCTTTATACGACACTTTGCGAATATATCGCAAAGCTGAGTTCTGAGAAATGACGCAACAGATGACGACAGCCAAAACACGAGAAAGATGTGGAGACCGAGCGAGATTTAGAAGTGTTGCGAAGTCTAACACTTGTATACTTGCGAGAATATCGCAAGTTAGATCCGAAAATAAAGGACAACTTAGCTGTCACCCACTATGTAATATCCTATATAAAGAGCCGAACAGGCTTGGGAGAAAGGGAGAGATCTTTTGAGAGTGGAGGGAAAGTTTTGAGGAGAGAGAAAGTCTAGAGCAATAGTTGTATTCTTGATTTCATTTCTTCTTTGTAAAATTCTTTAACTCAATTAATAAAAGGTGTAATTTTTGATCTGAAAGATGGGTTGATTATTATGAATTCTTGTGAGGGATGTATTGTAGGATTTCCTGCAACTACATACGTTTTTGATCCCAGCAGGATGCTACGTACTTGATTCCCTTAGCTGATCTCACCCACAACTAAGAGTTGCTACGACCCAAAGTCGAAGACTTTAATAAACAAATCTGTATCACACAGAAAAGTCTACGGTAATAGATAAATCCGTCTCCCACGAATATACCTACGATTTTTTGTTCCGTCTTTTGATAAATCAAGGTGAACATGAACCAATTGATAACCCGGACTTATATTCCCAAAGAACAGCCTAGTATTATCAATCACCTCACAATAATCTTAATCGACGCAGCGAAAAAGGTATTACGGAATCACAAACGATCGATGAGACGAAGTGTTTGTGATTTCTTTTCTATCTTGCCTATCGGAGTGTAGGATCCAAATATCGCAACAACAACACACTTGCGGAATCTTCATTAACAACGTCGCGAAGCCGTCGCAAAGTGATTTCAGAAATGACATAACAAATGAAGATAACGTAAACATGAAGACAGTGCGAAGATCTTGCGAAAACTAGAGTGTCTGCGAGATTTAACGTTTATACTCTTGCGAGGATGTCGCAAGGTAAATCCGAAATTAAGGGAAATATTAGTTGTACATGAGCTGTCATCCACTATGTAAACACTATATAAAGAGGAGAGCAGGAGAGAGAAGGGAGAGGATAATTTTAATAGGAGAGAGAGAGATATTTTGGAGAGAGATATTTTTAGAGAGAGATTTATTTTCTTTATCATCTTCTTCCCCTAAAATTAGATCTAGAGCTCTACAAAATATCCATTAATGGAGATTGTAAATCTAATTCTTATGTAACCTCAAAAATCATAGTGAAGAACCATGGATGTAGATCACATTGATCGAACCATGTAAAAAATCCTTGTGTCAATTTATATTTCTAGCACTTATATTAAAGTATTCTTTCGCTCGTTCCTTCATCAACAAAGATCAAAGACTACTACAACAACAGATTTTTTCTTAAAGATCGCTCTTCAAGCAATATTCAAGAAAAAAGAGGCAAGATGTAGGATCCAAATATCGCAACAACAACACACTTGCGGAATCTTCATTAACAACGTCGCGAAGCCGTCGCAAAGTGATTTCAGAAATGACATAACAAATGAAGATAACGTAAACATGAAGACAGTGCGAAGATCTTGCGAAAACTAGAGTGTCTGCGAGATTTAACGTTTATACTCTTGCGAGGATGTCGCAAGGTAAATCCGAAATTAAGGGAAATATTAGTTGTACATGAGCTGTCATCTACTATGTAAACACTATATAAAGAGGAGAGCAGGAGAGAGAAGGGAGAGGATAATTTTAATAGGAGAGAGAGAGATATTTTGGAGAGAGATATTTTTAGAGAGAGATTTATTTTCTTTATCATCTTCTTCCCCTAAAATTAGATCTAGAGCTCTACAAAATATCCATTAATGGAGATTGTAAATCTAATTCTTATGTAACCTCAAAAATCATAGTGAAGAACCATGGATGTAGATCACATTGATCGAACCATGTAAAAAATCCTTGTGTCAATTTATATTTCTAGCACTTATATTTGAAATTTAGGTGATTAATAAGATTTAGATCTACAAAATATTATGAGGGGTGTAGTGTAGGATTTCCTGCAACTACACGGAGATATAAATCTCAAGCCAATTATTCCAATTGTACTCATACGATAGAAACATTAAGATCAGATCACACAACTACATAAAAAGTAGTATCGGTCTGGCTTCACAATCCCAATGAAGTCTTTAAGTCGTTAACCTGGTTTAGAGGAAGAACCAAAGGTTAAAGTAGAATCGACTCTAGCTTAGCACAACTAGTATCACACAGAATGTGTGGGGATTAGGTTTCCCAGTTGCTAGAGTTCTCCCTTATATAGTCTTTCAAATCAGGGTTTGCAATCAATGTTAGCTTAGTAACAAAGCAATCAATATTCACCGTTAGATGAAAACCTGATTAGATTCAACCTAATATTTCTCAACCGTTGGATCGAAACCTTAGCTTGTTACACACAAATGAAATGTCCAATTTTGGGTTTATGTAACCGTTCCCAAACATTAACATTTGTTGGTTCAACAATAGTTAACCAAATGGTTAGCCATATGAGCAATTTCATATCATCCATATTCTTCTTCACCATAACTAGTTCAAATGACTCAAATGACCTAGTTCGAGAGTTGTTCAATTGCTTAGATATAACCTACTCAAGTTCAAGAACAACCGATTTTAGATATAACCTACTCAAGTTCGCGGACTAGGTTCGCGGACTTAAGATCACGGAAGGAGTTCACAAACTCCAGCAGAAATTCTCGGGTCGAGAACTTCCGCCAGTTCGCGAACTTGGCTCACGCCACATTCCGTTTCTCTTGATCAACAAAGTTCGCAAACTTTGGTTCAAGGAATAAGGACTTATACATATATGTGTTTCCACAACAATGCCTATATCCTACCAATGGTTATGTAATCTAAACTCTCATTTCAATCATTGAAACATTCTCAGAGAACGTTATATAGTCGTTATTCACAAACCATTTTTCGTCAGAGCAATTTTCAAAGTGATTGAAACATAACATGACTTTCGTCACTAGGTAAATATGAATTTTGCTAAAGCGAAAGCTTACCAACACATATTTCGAGAAATAGATAGGCGAGTTAAACTCGGCTCGAAATAGCAAATGTGTATAATGAAAGTCTATATATTAAAATGACTTTTGTCTCAAGAGTAGGAGATAGGGTAAATAGACTTTTGAGTGACAGATAAGTTCAAGTCTCCACATACCTTTTAGTCGATGAAGTTCCACCAGTTCCTTGAGTAGTCCTTCGTCTTGTATGATGATTGCCATGGAGTCTTGAGCTCAACTACAATTTCTATCCTAGTCCGAGACCTTTAGCTAAAATAGGCTAGAAATCAAGACTTATAGTTTTGATCACTAAGATTGACAAACATGCTTGAGATAGAAACGCATGCGATTTCGACCGAGCAATGCTCTAACACTAGGTATGTAGGATCAGAATATCGCAACATCAATATCTCGCGAGATTAGTAAACGACAGCATTGCGAAGGCGTCGCAGAAGAGTAATATAAATGACGCAATGAATGACGACAACCAAAACACGAGAAAGGTGTGAAGACCTAGCGAAGTTTAGGAGAGCCGCGAGATTGTATACTTGTACACTAGCGATATTTCGCAAGTCATTCCCGAAAATAATGGACAGCTTAGCTGTCATCCATTGTATACTACCCTATATATAAAGAGTCGAATGAGTCTGTTTGGGGGGGGGGGGGATTCTTTTCAGAGTGTTAGTCAAGTCATTAGGAAAGAGAAAGTTTGTGGTGATTGTAATTTCTTTATCTCTTTTCTATTTTACCCTGTAAACATTCAAGGAAATAATCAATAAAAATCAGTGTTATTCATCTTCAAATGTCTTAGTTGTGTGGATTATTGTGAGGGGTGTAGTGTAGGATTTCCTGCAACTACATATTGGCGCTAGAAACAGGGACTGATTGAAGATAAGAGATTGGATATTAAAATTCAACAAATCAAGAGTATGATTGATAAATTGGAGAAAATCAGAATCAAAGAGAATGATGGAGAACTGGAATGTAATATGATTACAAAAACAATGGTTAATGAATTTCATGAAAATATCAAAGGGAGAATACACAAAAGAGATTTTGAAGGAAAGAAAATTGTAACAGCAGAGAAGATGTCACCCTTGAAAGAATGGGAAAAACAAAGAATTATATTCACAGCAATGGAGATATCAGGAGAGAATTTAAATCACACATCTCCATTAGTGATTACGATAAGTGCAAGCAAAGAAGAAGGAAAATTAACAAAAACAGTGGAAGAATGGGAAATAAATAAAACTTTGGTGGATACAGGGAGTTCAGTGAATATAATGTTTTATCATGCGTATAAAAAATTGGGGTACAAGGATGAAGAAATGACTTCCGCAACATATCATATCTATGGTTTCAGCAAATCAATAACAAAACCTAAAGGGGAAATAAAAATACAAATTTTGTTGGGAGAAATTGAAACACATGTGACGTTATGCGTAGTGGATATGGAATCACCATATAACATGCTGTTGGGAAGGCCATGGATACACGCAATAAAAGCTGTAGCATCAACATTTCATCAATGTGTCAAATTTCCTATGCCGAGTGGAATTGGCGAAATTAGAGGAGATACCGATAAAGGAAGAATGTATCATCAAATCGAAGTAAAACATTATGAAGAACAGGTGAAGAGGCGAAAATATCGCAAGAAGATGGCAAAAGCAGCGAAAAAGGAAGAAGAATTTAGAACTTACATGATAAGAGCGGAAGAAGGAAAAGGAATATGTGGTGAAGAGAATGATCTTGCAAAGGAAGTAAAAGGACCAACTCCCATGGGAGAACCGAAGGCTAGCTACACTGCGGCAGAACCAACAAAGGAAGTGAATATTGGAACTGAAGAAGAACCCAAGATGTTAAAAATTGGGACTAAAATGGAGGCAGATGAGGAAAGAAAGACTATTGATTTGTTGCAAGATTATAAAGATATTTTCGCATGGGATATGGATGAGATGCCTGGAATAGATCCATCTGTAGCATGTCATAAATTAGAGATTGATAAAAATGCAAGACCATTCAAGCAAAGAATTAGAAAAATTGCAACAGCATATCATCCTCAAATAGAATGCAGAAGATGCTTGATGTCGGCATTATTAGACAAGAAAAATACCCTGAATGGATAGCAAATATGGTCGTAGTTCCAAAGAAGAAAAAATGAATAAGAATTTGCATGGATTTTACCGATCTAAACAAAGCTTGTCCAAAAGATAGTTTTCCCTTGCCAGATATTCCATGAGATGGTTGAATCAAGCAGCAGGAAATGAAAGGATATCCTCTCTTGATGGATATAAGGGATACAATCAAATTCCTCTCGCTGAAGAAGACCAAGAGCATACTGCCTTTTTCGCTCCAAGAGAAGGTACAAGCAATTCGCGACATGCCGACACTAGCAACAGTGAAAGATGTGCAAAAGTTAAATAGATTATTAGCTTCGCTAGGAAGATTCATCTCGCGATCATCTGATAAGTGCAAACATTTTTTCAACATACTTAAAAAGGGAGCGAAATTTAGGTGGACGGATGAATGTGAAAAGGCATTGCAAGGAATAAAAGAACATATAATGGATATATCAATATTACAAAAAGCAGAACCAGGGGAGGAATTACTAATTTACCTCGCGACAACCTCGCATGCACTAAGCGCAGTATTATTGCGAATGGACGCAGGTGTGGAAAAACCAATCTATTACATCAGCAAAACATTCAATGCCGCAGAGAAGAATTATTCAAAAATTGAAAAATTAATTTTGGCATTAGTTTACATAACGTTTAAACTTCGCATCTAGTTCGAGGCACACACGGTGAAGGTAATGACAAAAGTACCAATTGAGTCAGTAATGAAAAATTCAAAAAGGTCAGGAAGGGTTGAAAGATGGAATGCTCAAGTAAGTCATTGTAAACTCAAATATGAAGTATTATCCTCACCCAAATCACAAGTTGTTGCAGACTTTTTAGCAGAATTTCCATTAGAAGAGGATGAAGCAGTGGAAGAAATGATGGATATCGAAGAAGAACATGGAAATCCAAGGGATTTATTAACTGAGCCAAACAGATGGGAAATATTGGTAGATGGGTCATCAAATGGAGAAGTTAACGGAATTGGGATCATTATAATTTTGCCAGAAGGCAATAAAATGGCTTTCTCTTTTAGATTGGAATTTACATCTACCAACAACGAAACAGAATATGAAGCTATAGTACATGCTTTGCGATTTGCAATAGAAATGAGGTTGGAGAATGTAAGAGTTACCAGTGATTCTCAGTTATCTATTCGCCAGATAAAAGAAGAGTATACTACAAATGAAGCATCCTTGAAAAAATACAAAAAGCTTGTTGAAGAATTGTCAGTGAAGATACCAAAAATAAAGTGGAGACACATATCAAGAAAAGACAATAGACTCGCAGATGCTTTTGCTTTTATATCAAGTATGATGACAGATCCATCTGCGAGATGCATAAAAATACAGACACTTCAATCACCATCAATCAACAAAGAGGAAGAGGAAGACGCAGAAGTAATGTTCATAGAAGATGAAACACAAAGACCCCATTGCGAGGATTAGAGGACAGAACTTCATGCTTATCTAATGAAAGGAGAAACACCAAGAAATAGATTAGAGATGCACAAATTAAAAATCCGTGCAACAAATTATGAATTAAGAGACGGGGTATTGTACCGAAGATCCTTTAATGGACCCTCGCTTAGATGTTTAACATGAAAGGAAGGAGAAGTAGTGTTAAAAATGCTACACAGTGGGGATGCTGGCAATCATAGTGGCGGAAGATCTTTAGCACATAAGGCGAAAATGCAAGGCTATTATTGGCCATATATGCATGAAGATGCGAAACAAATATCAAGACGTTGCGAAGATTGTCAAAGACACGGAAAGAAAATACATGCACCGGGAGCACCATTAACCTCTTCAACAAGTGTATGGCCTTTTGGAAAGTGGGGTTAGATATTGTAGGACCATTTTTACAGTGCGGGGCAAAGGAGATATCGATTGTCGCTCTGATTATTTCACAAAGTGGGCAGAAGTAAAAGCGGTACAACACATTCGCGATAAAGATATTTTTACTTTCATATTCGAAAACCTAATATGCAGATTTGGAATTCCAGCACAGTTGGTATCTGACAATGGGAAACAGTTTGAGGACAAAATATAGAATTCTTGCTTAATGCATTTCAAATAAAGTGTGGGAAATCAACTCCTTTATACCCTTGAGCCAATGGACAGGAGGAAGCAACAAATAAAACAATCGCTGATATACTGAAGAAGAAATTAGAAGGGCATAATAAGGCATGGTGTGAACAAGTGCATAATGCAGTATGGGCTTATAATACAACGAGGCGAGAAGCTACGGGAATGTCACCATTTTGTCTAACCTATGGAGTTGAAGCTGTACTTCCGACAGAAGTTATTATTCCAACAACAAAGAGAGAAGCTTGGGAGAAAAATCTTAGTGCGGGTAACATTTTGGTTAAATTAGATGAATTAGAAGAAAAAAGAGAAAGAGCACTACAGCATATGGAGAATTATCAGCGAAGATTGGACAGAGAATATAACAAACGTGTCAAAACACGCGAGTTCCAACCAGGTGATATGGTATTGCGAGAAACACCAATATATCAGCGAGAAAGTGGTGGAAAGTTGGCGAAAAAGTGGGATGGACCTTATATTATCAAGGAAGTAGTTGGAACAGGGGCATATAGATTAATGGATCTTGATGGCAAAGATATGGGCCAGAGATTGGGTAGACCGTGGAATAGATTATATCTCAAGAAATATTACCCATAGAAGATGGAAAGGAAAGAATAAGTTCTGAAATGTTAAATGAATGAAATGAAATGAATTCATATGAAATGTTCTGACGAGTTATTGCGAAATTACAAAAGAATGTGCGAATATCTCGCAAATGAATTAACAAGAGACAACCAAAAATGAATGATTGAACGAATTGACAGAAATGAATGAGTGAGTGAATGGGACGAACCTTTATGGCGTACACCCTAGTTCGCGAATGATATTTCGTAAGAGGCAAATGTAAGACCTAAAGTGCGTCATATAAGGGGGTATCTCTTGACATGGCTCAGGGAAAAGGTTACACCTCCCCTGGAACCTGAGTCATGAAGATTTGGGGCCCATGAAAGCCTATCCGGGGGAGAGACCTTGGATTTCCAACTATATATATAAGGTTATACCCTGGTTGGACGACCGAGGGTCTCTTCCAAGGAGTCAGTGTATGACCAAGGCGCCGAGGTACACGGTTGATCCAAGAGTGCACAGGGCATTTGAAGTGTCTCGGCCATTCTTGGCAAGTCTTGGCACATCTTTGCACTCGGCCAGAAGAAAACTCCACTTAGGGTGTAGTCTCGTAACCATAAACCCTATAGGTATAAGGGATAAGAGGCTGCGAAAACAACTGGTTGTTGTTAAGACCGGATGGGAGGAGCTAGTCTTGTATGGCCGATGTACGCCTCCTTGAAGGGGCAACCATGGAGATGATAAGGGCGGCACCCTCCATTAGGGAGCTGATAAGTGTCAAAAGATGCAAATGTCATGAGGCTCTATTTTCGCAAGAAAATTTAGGCTTGTCATATTTGTGCGATGATCCTGAAGAGGCAATAATACTAACGCGAGGGTAAGACGAGATCAATGGGTCTTTACATGAAAGTGTAAAGACGTCCTGCGATTTCGTCGCAAGACGGCAATGTCATGGGGCTTCAAGTTCGCAAGAATTTTTAGGCCTGTCATATTGTCGCAACAAAAATATCCTGCAGAGGCAAAAATACTAAGAAAATGATAAGACAAGATCAATGGGTCGTTACATGAAAGTGTAATGACGTCCTGCGATTTTGTCGCACGACGGCAATGTCATGGGGCTTCAAGTTCGCAAGAATTTTTAGGCCTGTCATATTGTCGCAAAATGAGGGGTGGAAAAATAAGACCTTTAACTAGGAAGGCAAAATAAGACCACACAAAAACAATGATAAGGCAAGATCAATGGGTCATTACATGAAAGTGTAAAGACGTCCTGCGATCTTGTCGCAATAGTGAATTTCAACATAAATGAAGATAATGGAATAGCAATTATTAAATACCAAAAATTATACTCATTGAAAGAAAGAAGAGTAATAAGCAGATGAGTACATACATCAAAAAGATGATTGAAGTACATAAAGAAGCAACAGTACAAGAAGAAAGATTACAAGAGAAAGTCATTTCTCAAATATTAGCTTTTTCACCAGAAGGAGATACTGGGTTTTCTTCAGCAACTTTATCTGTATTTTCGCCAGTCATTATATTTCCACCAGATCTTTCTTCACCCAGATCATCATTGGCAGTTTTACTAGGAGAGATCGTCTCTTCATTCGCGATTTCTTCGCCATTGTTGTAGTCAAAATCGTTGTCAGGAGAATTAGGAACTTAATCGTCACTTACTTCCAGAGGTTCGACACATACAGGATCAAGAGATTTGGATAGTAGAACGTTATTTACAACAACTTCGGCCTTAAGATGAAATTGACGAAGGAGTGCTTTCTGATGATTTCTACTCTCTATATCTTTACAGTCAGACATATAATCAAATCTTCTTTCTGCGCGATCGCGAGAACGAGCAAGGGAAGCAGTGAGTATTCCATTTTCTTTGCGAATTTTTGAATAGTCAGACTTTAGAGTGGCAATAGAGGAATGAATATTTTTCTATGAATCTGCAAAAGAAAAGAACATAGAAAATTATTCAGATTTTATGACTTCGCAAGGAAAATATCACAAGATAATAAATAAATGTATTAAGGTAGTCAAATAATATGACTACCTTCCTTCTGCGAGGTAAGATATTGGATTAAAGCCGAACAACTATTCTCCAAATGATCCATGGCATTGTCAAAATTATCTCCAATTAAACCTTTCGAGTCGAGATCGCAAGCTTTTTTCGTTGGAAACAAGTAAGGCATTTTCTTTCGCAAGGGAAGAGTTGGACTTTTCTAACTTGGAACATTGATACTTGAACTGGTTTGCCTTTACACTTAAGATTATTCAACCCTGAATAAGTTTATCCTTCTCGGCAGTAACTTCTTCAAGTTGATTTCTCAGTGAGCAAAGAGATTGTTCTTGCTCCTTACATAATTTTTGATAAACATCGATTTATTTAAGAGTAAATCGCCACCTTGTTTAACAGAGTTCGCTTTTCTTGAGAAAGAGTTCCATTCTCATCTGATAAAGTTTCCAACTCCAAATTAGCTTTAGTCAAAGAGTAAGAGAGGCGAGATAATTCATTACTTAATGAATCTTGTTTCTGAGCTAAATCAGCATTTTCTTTAGAAAGATTATCTATTTGATCAACAGAATATGTATGAAGATTATCTAATTGGTTATATTGCTCCATCCAAGCATCTCTATCCATTCGAGCTTCTTCTACAGTAGATTCCAACTGATATATCTCCATTTTTCGCTTCTGGTTTAAAGCTTGAAGGGCGAACAAGGGCTTGAGGTTCAAAAAAAAAAAAAAAAATGGACAATACAGAGGCAAGAGTATACCTTTTAATTCTTCATTCTTCTTGCGAAGATTATCACGATCCAGCGAAACATTTTGAAGTTTTTGATTCTCAAGTTGGAGAATATTACATTTTGCATTCATAGCTTGGAGATCATTCTTCAAAATGTTAATTTCTTGCTCCAAGGATGTTTGCGAAATTCTATCAGGGCCAAGGTGTTTGCTCAAAATCTCGCAAATATCAGATTTGATAGGGTCGACAGAAGTCTTCTTAGCATCGTTCACAATATCTGATAGGACTTTGAAGGCCACATCTATTCCTTCTAAATTTTCTTTAGTAAGAGGGATTTGTTCAAAAAAGGAAGTAACGGTAATAGAAGAAGGAAGAGATGAGTCATCTTTTGTTAAAGGAATATCATGAGAAGAAGAAATCTCATGAGGGTTAATGACTGGAGAAATGGTAGAGGCGTTAACAATGGAAGAAGAAATAGGCTCATTCGCAATGGGACTGTTATGAGGGAGTTGATCTATGAGAAATTCAGGCATATAAGTGTTATCTTTGACAGTATTTTCGCAGGAAGAAACAGTAGGGATATCTTGCGAAGATTTCGCAGTAGGAGTTGTAAGTTTGAATATAGGAAAGGTAACAGAAGGCGCAACAGGTTTAGAATGGCGAGGTTCTTGGGGGACCTATCAACATCTTTGTCATCCTGCGAATTACAAGATAAATAAGAAACAGAGGCAATAATATTGTTATTAAAAGAGTAAATGTTTCTTAAATACCTTGTTACTCGCAGGCTTTCTTTTAGAGGCAGTGGATTTCGGTTGCGAACCTATAGAGATATTAGGGTTCACAATGGTGAACTTGGTGCTAGGTTTGTTCTTGCTAAAACAAAAATGGCAGGGGAGTCATTAAAAGAAGAACAGTATCAGAATAAAACAACTTCAATAAGAGAAATCAATCACAAAATGATCAAATTCAGCAAAATTAACAAACCTTGATGCCATAGAAACAGTATCAGAAGAATAGAAGTAGGAAAACGATGAAGAAGACGATGAAGAAAAGCAGCAGAAAAAAGTTGCAGACGATGAAGAAGACGAAGTAAAAGAAAAGAAATGCTTTCACAAGGAATCCTCCTTTAAATAGACGAGAAAAGAGTAACTTAGGATAACATTAAATGTGCTAGGTAAAAGGGAAATTTTAGATACGTGTAAACGGTCATTCCTAAATTCACGGAATCTTGTCGGAAAAAAATTGGTGGAAAACAAACGATTGCGGCATTTCAAAATATTGGTTCTCATGACATTCTCTCCTACGCAGAGAAGACATGAGAAGAGGCAAGATGTAGGATCAGAATATTGCAACATCAATATCTCGCGAGATTAGTAAACGATAGCATTGCGAAGGCGTCGCAGAAGAGTAATATAAATGACGCAATGAATGACGACAGCCAAAACACGAGAAAGGTGTGAAGACCTAGCGAAGTTTAGGAGAGCCGCGAGATTGTATACTTGTACACTAGCGATATTTCGCAAGTCATTCCGAAAATAAAGGATGACTTTTTTGTCATCCATTGTATACTACCCTATATATAAGAGTCGAATGAGTCATTGTTGGGGGATTCTTTTCAGAGTGTTAGTCAAGTCATTAGGAAAGAGAAAGTTTGTGGTGATTGTAATTTCTTTAGCTCTTTTCTATTTTACCCTGTAAACATTCAAGGAAATAATCAATAAAAATCAGTGTTATTCATCTTCAAATGTCTTAGTTGTGTGGATTATTTTGAGGGGTGTAGTGTAGGATTTCCTGCAACTACAAGGTATAAGAAGTTTGTGACATGTTAACAGATCATTGTTATCTGAATGGCATTGGAGATTGCCAAAGAACAAGAATCCTGGTAGAGGAAACTCGTGGCTGAAAAAACTAGGTATGATGCACACTGTTTAGTTCCTACTAATACAAATGAAGCTGTTGGAAAGAGTATGTGATAAGTGCATAATTCATATGATTTTAATGTCCATTCCATACTTTTTCAACTATTATTCTTGCATATTTTCGTAATATTACTCTTGTTTTCTCTTATTTGTCTCTATTAGGTGAATCATCCAAAAGGAGCTACAAAGTGCTAAAAATAGCTAAGAAGAGAAGTATTCCAAGTATCCAAGTGCCCAAGTCCAAGAGAAAGTGAAGAAGTGCGACGGAAAGGAGCAAAACGCTCAAAATCAAGAGACAGACCATAGACCAAAATTAACTCATTCAAATTTAGAATTTCTCATCACCATCTTTAAGAGAATTGAAATAGGAAAAGAATGCAAAAAGAATGAGGTCATTCCGTGTTCGGACGAAGAAGTTGTGGGAAAAATAACTTTTTATCGAATACCGAAGACAAGCAAGTATGCAAAGGGTATGCAAACGGGTATGCATACTTATTCCCCTGGATTTTAACTTAAATTTAAGTATGCAAAAGGGTATGCATACTGTTGAAGGCCAAAACTCACAGTTAGGCTCTTTATTTCATATTTTCGGGTCGGGTTCTTGAAGCGAACTAGATACTTAAAAGCCAAGAAATGTAAACCTATATAAAGAGGTATTAGGTCATGAATGAAACAACATCAAGGGATCACGAAATTGTAAGTCTTGGAGAGAAGAAATTATACACGGAGCGAAAGCTAGGGTTTCGGAGCGATTCATCAATCGTAACGATATCTCTAAACTTTTCTTATATGTATATCATGGATAATTCTACATCCATGAGTAGCTAAACACCTATTGATTGAGGATGAATTACAAGTTGTAAACTTGATTTGATTTAATATATGAATCTATTTTGATTTCTTCATATGATTATCGTTTGTGTTTACTATTAAAAATACTTATGATTAATTGATAGATTGTTTAGGTGGCCAACTGAATATATTTATTGATTTAATCTATTGTAGTAATGGTTAGGATATCAGTAATTGTGGAATAATTCCTTACACAAGTAGAGAACGTGAAATCTTGCAGAGGGATTCTGTAAAGCAATCGTGTGTAGACACAACCCTAACAAGTATACCGAGCGTACTGAGTCTAACTATTAGGATCAAACCTAAATTCACAAACCTAAAGCATTCGATTGAATTACATTTTGTAAGCGTACCTCAAGGTGGTTCAGACGAATAGAATCCGGTAACTAAGCGTACATGTTATCTAGTTATATAAGGAATTTTGGGAATAGCTAAGCGTACCTATTATTCTACGGTTGGTGATAATCTATGACTAATGACGAATAAATGAATATATTAACTCATTGATAGTTTATTAACGAAGAAGGATTCCTCGATCATTTCTCTCCCTATTGCTTACAATTTAATATTTTCAATTGCTTTCATTTACTTTATTCAAATCTAAAATAAAACCCCCCTTTGTGACACTTTGACAACTAAACTCACTACTCTTCGTGGGAACGATCCTTACTTCCATTATATTACCAGTTAATTGTGTAGAAATAAGATTATTAATTTGATTGCACTTACGACAGCCATCAAATTTTGGCGCCGCTGCCGGGGATCAGTCGGTAGCTTTAGTTGTTATTTCTTTTAGTTTTATTAGTGTTTTTAGAATTTCTTGTTAGTTTGTAATTTCGTTTTCTAGATTTTTATTTTCAGGTACTTAATCTTTGGCGTCGAAAGATTGGGATTATCAAAGGTGCGGTATTCAAACTCGTAGGGGAATGGTACTACAAGCACGTCAACAAACACAACAAGAATCTTCAGAGGAGATGGTAGATGGTACAAATCCACCTCCTCCGCCTGAGGAGAAGAATCTGCGAGAGTTGACATCTCCATGCTTAGATTCACAGCCATTGTCTATTACTCTATCTAACACAATGGAACTGAAGTTGAATCTCATTCAACATTTACCGAAATTCAAGGGACATCCCGGTGAAGATCCGAACCGTCATCTTCAAAAATTCCAGCACAAGATGACAAGTCTTAGGCAAGGTATCGAAGACAGTGATACGGCAATGCTGCAAGCTTTCTCATTCTCTTTAATAGATCTAGCGGAAGAATGGTTGTATTACCTTCCTCCAGGGAGTATTACAACATGTACTGAGATGAAAAAGCTATTTCTAGAAAAATATTTTCCTGCTTCTAAGGCGGCCTCTGTTCGTAAGGAGATTAGTAGCATCCTACAAATCACGGGGGAGTTTCTTTATGAATACTGGGAGAGGTAAAAAAGATTGCTGGCAAGCTGCTCACATCACAACATATTACCAACACTCATCATTCAATACTTCTATGAAGGATTACTTCCAAAGCAACAGAATTTAATAGATGCAGCCACTGATGGTTCACTTACTGTTGATGGTGGATTTACATTTAAGGCTGAAATTATAAAAGCCAAAATTATGCGCTAACATCTTGCAAAAGATAAAGCCATTAATAAGTGATGAATACTTCTTCACTTTACTAATTCACCTAGAATGGAGCATCTGGCAAAAATCCCAGTATTCTGTGAATTAAATACACGAAATTCATTCAGTTGGAGCATGTAGCAACAATCCCATATACCAATGAATTTCTGACATTATTAATTAATGCATGACCCATTTTGTATTTTCTGTACTCATTCACCGGTGCGGCATGACGACTGAGTGTTGTTCTCAGCAGAGCAACACGAACCTCCAAGCATTAATAATGAAGCATGTACGAAATACCCGTACAGACTACAACTCTCGGTGTGTTATACTAGCCCGATTGAGAATACATCTCTCGGTGTGTTATACTAGCCCGATTGAGCATATTTGAATCTGGGCTGTCCATATCAGTCTCAGAAATGATCACGACCATCCAACTTCACAAGCATGATTGGATGGCTTAGATTGAATCCATGACCCCAAGCAGGTATTGGAATATTTACTACCGAACCAACGCGGGCCCCGCATGGTCGGCCTCCCCAAAAGGGTGGCATAGCTTGCCAAACCGTCCAAGCCAAAGCAGTATGGACGAAAAACCCTAAATTAGGGTTGGCGGCACATTACATGTGTCGCAAATCAGTCTAAACCATCCATCTTCGCAGGCATAGATAGAGGGTGTAGATGTAGATTCAATGGGCCCAGAGCATGTCAACACGCTCACTGTAAGTCCGCCTACACACATGACCGATCGGTAAGGACCAACCGTGGCTGGTCATTCCAGATCGTGCGCCCAAAGTGGTCATGCCGCACGGCCGGCAAAACCCTAATTAGGGATTGCATTGATCGCAAACGTCCGTTTTCTCCTGATCGAATGGAGGGTTTAGGAGTCGACTGAGCAGGTCCGGTGAGCATCAACATGATCACCATGGACCCATCTATCTCCATACCCGATCGGTCATGCCAAAATCGTGTCCCAAGCTTGGATTCGACCAAGCTGAAAAGTGGTGCTTGAGCACCTCTTCTAAAACCCTAATTCCACTAACGGTCACAGATGAGTGTCTCAAAGATCATCTCGTCCGTCCAACTTCATCGGCTTGGTTATACAGCCCTGTTCAGGAGTTAATTGGTCAGTGAGGCGTCATGGTGATCATCACCCGTCACTTTACCACACCATGTGGTCGTCCAAGGGAGGACTTGATTGCGCAACCTCCAAACCATCACATGAAGTAGGCTGGACATCATGCTATTTTGAGACGCTCAAACAGCGATGCTTCATACATGCTTGAATATACTCGATGCGAAGACTGCATAGAATACACACGATACTTCACAAGTATCGACTTCCTAAATAACTTAGTTATTTAATCTAGCATTACATGCTAGTTTCTGTGGGTCCCATGATCCACACACTCGAGACATCAATCATGTCACAAACTGGGGGATACATACTGGGGTATTGGTCTGGCGATTTACACCGTGTAGCGCATAACGCGCCATCACAAGAACGTGTCAGGAAGTCATGGACGGTTAGTGATGATGGGAGAAGTGGGCAAGACTGGTCGTGTGACACCAACACACGACTCCACTACTCCATCACTCCACTTTCTCCACTTCCCACGAGATACGAGGGTCAGGCTTAAAGACTTGTATAAATAGGTTCTCCTCCCTATTTTCCAAACAGGAACAAGACAATACAACAAAGGCAAGTGTTGATACAATCGTATTCAAACACCGGAACTGATAGCTTACATCCTACAAGCCAGTTCAGCTTTCTGATACAAGTCATACATAGCCAGCACCTTCACAATCTCAACACCTTCTTCGCTTCCCTCCCTAAGATCAACCCCATCTCCTTCACTTTGTGACTGAAACAAGTTTGGAACGGCCATTTCTTGGTTTAGGCCGAGTTGCAGATTGATTTCTCGAATCACAAGCACTCCCGTGCAGTGCATTTGTTTAGGGTTTAGATTCATTTCTCATCCACACACCCCAAATTACCAAAACCGGCAGAAATAGTTTTCACCCATAAACAATTGGCGACCACAGTGGGAGGTTGATCTCTGATGTGCGTCGTTTACACAACAAATTAATAAATATATTTCCCACTAATTAACTGGTAATATAGCGGTAGTAAGAGATCGTTCCCACATAGAGCTGTGTAATTGATAGGTTATTTGATCAGCAAAATAAAGTAAATAACGAATGGGGATTGGTTTAAAGAAAAATAAAAAGAATAACAGATAAAAGAAAGATGATTAAGGAATCATTCGCCGTCACTGGAAAGAAACTTAATAGAAGTACTTGTTTATTTCTTGTAGAATTTCTATATCACCAACCGTAGAATAGCAATAAGCTCTGCTACCCTCGGAATTCCTATTGCCACTGGATACGGAAGCGCTCGACTACCAGATTCTATCCATCTGAGCCACCATGAATAAGCTCTCAAGATGTAACCCACCGGATGCATTACGTTTTGTGAATTAGGTTGATCCTAGCATCGGACGCATAAGCTCGGCCCGTGCTTACTAGTGTCATCTCTATACACAATTGCTTGTGAGAATCCCTCTGTCAGCTTTTGCGATGTACTACTTATGTAAGGAACTATGTGACTATTACACGTATCACCAATCCCAATACTAGTAGAAGAATTACTACCAGGTTAATTCAAATGGCCAGTTGAATAACCCAATAGTAATCTTAGACACTAAAAATAATAAAGACAATCGACAAGAAAAATCAACTTAAAATAAACTTGTAAAAAGAATTAAAGTTTCATAAACTAGGACTTTGAAATCATACCTTAATCAGTAGAAATTCAGCTACACATGGATTTACTAAAACCCATAAAAATATATATAGAAGAAGAAGAAAATAGCTTGGTTTCCCCCTAAAGGGGTAAACCCTAGATATAAATTAAGAACCTTTCTCCTCTCTTTTATTTTCTGTTTCTCTCTCTAAAAAAATTGTCTATCTTGAAGCTGCTCGGCTACTTGCCTTATATAGGCTTTTACGAAACCAACTTTCCTCAAAACCCTCACTCGATAAGGATTCATAGTCGGTGAAACAGAGTTTTGGGCATTAGCAAATTAAGTGACTATGCTACGGTATAGTGCGGAGTAGCTTAATTGAGTGAGTCGAAATCTCTGATTGGGTATAATCACTGTTGGACCCATGTGTCATCTCAAGAACTGATTCTACATAAACTTGATGTACGAATTCTGCACCTGATTTTATTTTCTCTTTCTACGCGTAAGAATCATTCCATTCTGATATTAAAAATCTTCGTTATATCTCTTGATCTCTTCCATATCTTCTCCACTGGTTTCTCGGTCAAGAGACTCAGCCCAACTTCATCCAAATCCAGCAACAGCAACACCGACTCA
The DNA here is from genome assembly GCA_023531295.1 of Papaver armeniacum. NCBI lineage: Eukaryota > Viridiplantae > Streptophyta > Magnoliopsida > Ranunculales > Papaveraceae > Papaver > Papaver armeniacum. Next base: position 462,020 of record JAJJWW010016293.1, read on the forward strand.
CTTTTGAACCCCAGCTCGAGTTCTGAAACAACACTCGAAGCTCCGACTCGTCCCTGAACTCATGAGTATCACTAACGCTCCTCATCTTCTCCATCATCTCTGCGTCATTCATTCTCCATAGCCAACTCCCTGTCAGCAAATGGCAGCTGCCGTTCATTCATACTGCCTTCGAAATCATCTCGAGCTCAACACTGCCTTCATTCACAGCTCCATAACTGCCTACCACTGAACCATGATCATCGTGATCATCATCTGCCAAACATGACAGACGAACCCAAGCTCTTCTCTAATCTCTTACCATAATCATCCATGAACAGCGACACCGTATGCTCATTACCATGCCATGAACTACAACAGCAACCATTCATCATCTCTGCTCCACATCGTCATCTTTTCTGTCCTGACTTCTCTCCGAGTTACTATATCAGCTGCCAAGCTCAAACGTTGAACCACAGCACCACTCACCATAGCGTGTCAGCGACCCTGGTTCTGTTCGCAACTTCTGATAACAGCCAACCTCTGTTTGTTCATTTTTGTCACTGCCAATGGTAGCAGCAACTACCACTCCTTCCCTGAACCGTCGAGCTCCATATTCATATATCCATCGAATCAAAACAACATATACAACTTGAGTTCTTCTTATTCAATCACTGATAACAACAATCAATCACCGATCATCCTCGTCAACAGCAGCAGGTACCAACTCCATTAATGGCAGCAAGCCTTCATATTCACACTCTTGCATCGTCCTCCATTACTGCCAAGACTAACTACAGCTTCACTCTCGGTTTCACCATCTATTATCAGCGTGATCATGTCTGATCATCAAACTCGGTATCGTATCACTGGCATTAATGGCAGCAGCCAACCATTCTTGAATTCGTTCAAAACCCATGTCCTCTAGCCGTATCTTCACACTCCAGTAATATCGTACCATTCAAATTCTCTTATTCGATCACCAACAGTCCATGCTGAAGCTTTGTACCTGGTTCTCTCGTGAAGGAACTGAACTGAATAATAAGGATGAAGATAATGGTGGCAGCTCTGAGTAACTAGGCCGAGTGCCTTTTAACTATTTGAATTCCAGCTTCCCCCATTAAATGACATGACTGCCTTTAGCAGTTCCCTTGAAATAGGTCACCCCTTAACAGAATGACTGCCCCTTAACGTACGGTGGGGTGGCAATAGCACTTGGCCTAGAAAATGACCATTTTGCCCTTTTTGCTTCTGAGTTCTTGTTTTGCTCATAACTTCTTCATACGAACTCAGAATGACTTCGTTCTTTCGCCATTGTCTTCATCTTCTCGTCCTCTACACAATGAAAAGTAGAAATCTTGTATTTGAACGAGTTACATTTGGTCTTTGGCCTTTCTCCACTTATAGCTAGCTTCTTTCCTTGCACAATTAAGTGCATATTCACTTCTTTTGGATGATTCATCTAACAAAACACAAATAAGAGAAAACAAGCGTAATATACAATAATTTGCAAGAAAACCAACATATACTAGCATGGAATTAACACCAAATATATGTGAAATATGCACTTATCAAATTCCCCCACACTTGCCTTTTGCTAGTCCTCGAGCAAACTAAACTAGACTACAACAACTCCATTTCGCCGAGGATACGGTTACTTTTAGCGGAATGTAACAAGCCTTTAAACCCCTAGGTGTCCCTAGTGGACGAGTTATAGTCTCGTGAGGGTTTACAGAGAGATATACCCACAAAACCTACTCCAACTTCAAAGCGTTCCGGCTTCCCAAGCATCAAAGAGCTATGAGGACATAGAGTTTACGCATGCTAGTAATAAGAAGTTAGAAATACCAAAGAACATATTCTCATTCTTAAATGTTGAGTGAGAAATAACCACACCATAATGAGAGAACGCGTGTTTGAGAGCGATCAATAAGCATTTCGCCTCGACTTACGCCTCACTTAAAAAGGATTTTATGATAATTGCACTCAATAAGACGGCTTTTTATGGGTCTCACATGTGTGCAGGTAGGAATGAAGATAGAAATCCTACACACGTTGAATGGTGGGAAGGAAACCTTAGAAATATTTGGAGACTCCACAAAATCGTGGAAAACAAAGATATTTTTCGATGATCTCTAAGAAAGGAAATCAACCATTATTATTGAGGATGAGAGTACTTACCACCTTCACATCTGATTGCAATGATGAAAGCACCACTCTCATGACATCCAATAGAAACGTCTTCCTTGGCTCGTCTTCTTCATCTTCTTGGTCTTCGGTCTTCAAGCTAGCGATGATAAACTCTTGAACTTCGTAAAACTTCGACAATTTGTAACTCTTTTCCTCTATTTCCTTGTTGCTTGAAACTTCTTTATATATTTTTCTTCCCCATGGCCTTATTGAATAAATAACAACCTAATGCAAATCTTTTTGTATTTTTGTATTTTTGTATTTTTTTTTTTTTTGAATTTTTTTTCTTCTTTTTTTTTTTTCTTGAACAAAGAGATTGCAACTACAAAAATAAAAACAAAATTAACACGGCCATGAAAGAAGTACTTTACCACTTGAATTTTCACAACTTGTAATGTCTTTGTATCCTAACTTCAATAACTCTCATCTTTTGATTTTCTTCGCTCTTGTACGTAGTCTTCACACTTAGATATAGAATTCCGCTCCTTATTTGTAAGTCTTCAATATATATATATAAATCTGCTTATTGTATGTTGCTTTACTTGGATATGAAATTTGCTCTTCTTGAATTGTTGCTTAAACCTCAAACGTCTTCAACTTCCCTTGTAGATTTTGATGTCGCTCCGCTTGTTGATGATGATGGTGTTTCTATGGACTGTTGTTGGCGAGAGAGAGAATGTTGCTAGCGCAAATCAAACTACAAGAAGGTGGGTGTTCGTCTATAGACGTCACCCTTATGATTGACAAAATTAGCACTCAAGAGATCAAAGAGTAGTGCTTCTATTGGTGGGAGGTTGGGTAGCTCACCATTCTACCCGGAATTAACGTACGGTGACACACACTCAAAAGAAAGCTCTTTAGTCAGCTACAAAGAAATTTTGTCTGGTGCCTCTGTTGATTTGAAAAAGGGTAGTCTCCACTAATGATTGATTAGCAACTCTAATAATGCATTTCTCTCTGCTCCTAATTTGCATCACCGGCATGATTAAATCCATTATTTAACACTCTAACAAGCAAGAAATCCGAACGTAGTTCCCTAACACTTCCAAGTTCAGTTATGTCGGTCAGAATTCTCTATGTAAACATACCTAGAAGTATGCTAGTGACTCTGAAATCTCTACAAGTTGGAGGTTTTATTCAAATATATACAAAAAATTTGAAAATTTTGACTAAGAAAGGCTAAAAACTCTATATGCAAAATATCCAAACACTCCCCCACACTTAAACTTTACATTGTCCTCAATGTAATTGACTCGTCCTAAGTAAAATCAAGGTGGGAAATCCTAATATGATATGCAAAATAAGAAAACTAAAAACAAAAGGATAGAAAATACAAAACCTATGGGTTGCCTCCCATTCAGCGCTTAGTTTAACGTCCTCAGCCCGACCCTCTGGTTATCGTCCATAAACCAACAATCTGAAAATCTGGTAGTCTGCCCAGAAAACAATATGCAATTCTAATAACAGCTTCATGAAAATATTAGCACAAGATATAAATATAGAAGCCATCACTTTATTGAAGTTTCCCCCACACTTCGTTCTTTCTACACTCGGGAGTGGATAGAAAACATAGACTTCGGGAACTTCAAAAGGTTCCTCAGCTTGGTGAACTTGCACAATTCTAGAATCAAACACATCAAGTGGTGGATACTTAGAAGCAAAATAATCCGTTAAAACTTTGGAAGCACATAACTCCAATCCTAAGTGAGGAATTTTCTTAAAAGTCGGGTTAACAACTCTTTCAGAAGCTACTTCAATTGGATGGAAAGGATCACTTGATATTAAATTATGTAAAGGATTAGACAAACCTTGTTCGAGATCCTCATCTTTAATTAACTTTATTGAATTATTTACCTCAAGTATATCGTGGTCCTCTATCGAACTATTATTTTCTGCTTCAATAGAAATCTCAAGCATCATTATATTCCAAGACAAGCTCAATTGGGTCTTCCACAACTTTAATCAATTTGGTTTCATTCTCAATCTTTATCTCTTCAACAATCTCATCATCGGAATCGGAATCATCTCCTAGGAAGTCTAATTCATTGGTGCAAATCTTAAAATCTTCACTTGTGTATGTTACACCATTTATAACAACGGTTATGTCATATCCATTCTCCTCCTTTTGAATAGGCGAGTGATCGTTATTATGATCCGGAGTTGGAATAACTTTACCATTATTGCACGAACTCTCTAAAAGTTGCTCATCTTCATCAGAATCTTCGTCAACCTTATAATCTTCCCTATCCCAACGATACTTGAATTCCATTTTTATGGCCCTTTCTATTTCTTGAAGAGTCTCCTTTGATGCTCCATCTTCTTCCAGTTGATTGTATCTCTTATAAAGTTTTCTGATGTTTACACGTTTTCTATCATTACTCACAATAGAATACCTAGACCGCAACTCTTCCCTTTGAATAGGTGAAATCTGAGCAATATGAGTGGGTTTGGTTACACTATCATAAGTTTTTAGTTCGAAACTCTCTTTCATCTGCACATTACTAGAAAACAATTGATCAGAAACATAACTATCCTTCCATCCTCGCGATTGTTCACTTACATGCCCGTCATAAGGTTGTTGACATGTATGAGAATATCCATAAGGTTCTGTGGGATATTGATCATAACCAAAAGATTGGTTTTGATTATACCCATAGGATGGTTGGTAGTTGTTATAAGAATGAGATTGAAAACCATATTGATTACCACTATTGTATGTGTAATCTTGTGCTCCGTACATGTTATTTCCATAAGGAAACATGACAACTCACAAGATAGAGAATAAAAACAAAAATCTAAAAACAAAACAAAAAACAAGCTAAACAATTAACAAACCAATTAGCAACCGCTCCCCGGCAACGGCGCCAAAATTTGATGTGCGTCGTTTACACAACAAATTAATAAATATATTTCCCACTAATTAACTGGTAATATAGCGGTAGTAAGAGATCGTTCCCACAGAGAGCTGTGTAATTGATAGGTTATTTGATCAACAAAATAAAGTAAATAACGAATGGGGATTGGTTTAAAGAAAAATAAAAAGAATAACAGATAAAAGAAAGATGATTAAGGAATCATTCGCCGTCACTGGGAAGAAACTTAATAGAAGTACTTGTTTATTTCTTGTAGAATTTCTATATCACCAACCGTAGAATAGCAATAAGCTCTGCTACCCTCGGAATTCCTATTGCCACTGGATACGGAAGCGCTCGACTACCAGATTCTATCCATCTGAGCCACCATGAATAAGCTCTCAAGATGTAACCCACCGGATGCATTACGTTTTGTGAATTAGGTTGATCCTAGCATCAGACGCATAAGCTCGGTCTGCTTACTAGTGTCATCTCTATACACAATTGCTTAACAGAATCCCTCTGTCAGCTTTTGCGATGTACTACTTATGTAAGGAACTGTGTGACTATTACACGTATCACCAATCCCAATACTAGTAGAAGAATTACTACCAGGTTAATTCAAATGGCCAGTTGAATAACCCAATAGTAATCTTAGACACTAAAAATAATAAAGACAATCGACAAGAAAAATCAACTTAAAATAAACTTGTAAAAAGAATTAAAGTTTCATAAACTAGGACTTTGAAATCATACCTTAATCAGTAGAAATTCAGCTACACATGGATTTACTAAAACCCATAAAAATATATATAGAAGAAGAAGAAAATAGCTTGGTTTCCCCCTAAAGGGGTAAACCCTAGATATAAATTAAGAACCTTTCTCCTCTCTTTTATTTTCTGTTTCTCTCTCTAAAAAAATTGTCTATCTTGAAGCTGCTCGGCTACTTGCCTTATATAGGCTTTCGAAACCAACTTTCCTCAAAACCCTCACTCGATAAGGATTCATAGTCGGTGAAACGAGTTTTGGGCATTAGCAAATTAAGTGACTATGCTACGGTATAGTGCGGAGTAGCTTAATTGAGTGAGTCGAAATCTACGATTGGGTATAATCACTTTGTTGGACCCATGTGTCATCTCAAGAACTGATTCTACATAAACTTGATGTACGAATTGCACTTTTTGATTTTATTTTCTCTTTCTACGCGTAAGAATCATTCCATTCTGATATTAAAAATCTTCGTTATATCTCTTGATCTCTTCCATATCTTCTCCCTTTGGTTTCTCGGTCAAGAGACTCAGCCCAACTTCATCCAAATCCAGAACAAGCAACACCGACTCACTTTTGAACCCAGCTCGAGTTCACGAAACAACACTCGAAGCTCAGGCTCGTCCCTGAACTCATGAGTATCACTAACGCTCCTCATCTTCTCCATCATCTCTGCGTCATTCATTCTCCATAGCCAACTCCCTGTCGGCAAATGGAAAGTGCCGTTCATTCATACGCCTTGAAATCATCTCGAGCTCAACACGCCTTCATTCACGGCTCCATAACTGCCTACCCTTTGAACCATGATCATCGTGATCATCATCGCCAAACATGACAGACGAACCCAAGCTCTTCTCTAATCTCTTACCATAATCATCCATGAACAAATGACACCGTATGCTCATTACCATGCCATGAACTACAACAGCAACCATTCATCATCTCTGCTCCACATCGTCATCTTTTTGTCGACTTCTCTCCGAGGTTACTATATCACTGCCAAGCTCAAACGTTGAACCACAAAGCACCACTCACCATAGCGTGTCGGCCGACCACAGTTCTGTTCGCAACTTCGATAACGACCAACCTCTGTTTGTTCATTTTTGTCCGCCAATGGTATGAGCAACTACCACTCCTTCCTGAACCGTCGAACTCCATATTCATATATCCATCGAATCAAAACAACATATACAACTTGAGTTCTTCTTATTCAATCACCCGATAACAACAATCAATCACCGATCATCCTCGTCAACGGTAACGGTACCAACTCCATTAATGGCGGCAAGCCTTCATATTCACACTCTTGCATCGTCCTCCATTCGCCAAGACTAACTGACTTCACTCTCGGTTTCACCATCTATTATCAGCGTGATCATGTCGATCATCAAACTCGTATCGTATCACGGCATTAATGGCGGTGACCAACCATTCTTGAATTCGTTTCAAAACCCATGTCCTCTAGCCGTATCTTCACACTCCGGTAATATCGTACCATTCAAATTCTCTTATTCGATCTGTGAGTCCATCTTTGAAGCTTTGTACCTGGTTCTCTCGTGAAGGAACTGAACTGAATAATAAGGATGAAGATAATGGTGGCAGCTACGAGTAACTAGGTAACAGTGCCTTTTAACTATTTGAATTCAGACTTCCCCCATTAAATGACATGACTGCCTTTAGCAGTTCCTTGAAATAGGTCACCCCTTAACAGAATGACTGCCCCTTAACGTACGGTGGGGTGGCAATAGCACTTGGCCTAGAAAATGACCATTTTGCCCTTTTTGCTTCGAGTTCTTGTTTTGCTCATAACTTCTTCATACGAACTCAGAATGACTTCGTTCTTTCGCCATTGTCTTCATCTTCTCGTCCTCTACACAATGAAAAGTAGAAATCTTGTATTTGAACGAGTTACATTTGGTCTTTGGCCTTTCTCCACTTATAGCTAGCTTCTTTCCTTGCACAATTAAGTGCATATTCACTTCTTTTGGATGATTCATCTAACAAAACACAAATAAGAGAAAACAAGCGTAATATACAATAATTTGCAAGAAAACCAACATATACTAGCATGGAATTAACACCAAATATATGTGAAATATGCACTTATCAAATTCCCCCACACTTGCCTTTTGCTAGTCCTCGAGCAAACTAAACTAGACTACAACAACTCCATTTCGCCGAGGATACGGTTACTTTTAGCGGAATGTAACAAGCCTTTAAACCCCTAGGTGTCCCTAGTGGACGAGTTATAGTCTCGTGAGGGTTTACCAGAGATATACCCACAAAACCTACTCCAACTTCAAAGCGTTCCAGCTTCCCAAGCATCAAAGAGCTATGAGGACATAGAGTTTCTGCATGCTAGTAATAAGAAGTTAGAAATACCAAAGAACATATTCTCATTCTTAAATGTTGAGTGAGAAATAACCACACCATAATGAGAGAACGCGTGTTTGAGAGCGATCAATAAGCATTTCGCCTCGACTTCGCCCTCACTTAAAAGGATTTTATGATAATTGCACTCAATAAGACGGCTTTTTATGGGTCTCACATGTGTGCAGGTAGGAATGAAGATAGAAATCCTACACACGTTGAATGGTGGGAAGGAAACCTTAGAAATATTTCGGAGACTCCACAAAATCGTGGAAAACAAAGATATTTTTCTGATGATCTCTAAGAAAGGAAATCAACCATTATTATTGAGGATGAGAGTACTTACCACCTTCACATCTGATTGCAATGATGAAAGCACCACTCTCACAGCATCCAATAGAAACGTCTTCCTTCGGCTCGTCTTCTTCATCTTCTTGGTCTTCGGTCTTCAACTGCTGATGATAAACTCTTGAACTTCGTAAAACTTCGACAATTTGTAACTCTTTTCCTCTATTTCCTTGTTGCTTGAAACTTCTTTATATATTTTTCTTCCCCATGGCCTTATTGAATAAATAACAACCTAATGCAAATCTTTTTGTATTTTTCTCTTCTTTTTTTTTTTTTTTTTTTTTTTTTTTTTTTCAAACAAAGAGATTGCAACTACAAAAATAATAACGGAATTAAAATAACATGGCCATGAAAGAAGTATTTTACCACTTTGATCTTCACAACTTGTAATGTCTTTGTATCCTAACTTCAATAACTCTCATCTTTTGATTTTCTTCGCTCTTGTACGTAGTCTTCACACTTAGATATAGAATTCCGCTCCTTATTTGTAAGTCTTCAATATATATATATAAATCTGCTTATTGTATGTTGCTTTACTTGGATATGAAATTTGCTCTTCTTGAATTGTTGCTTAAACCTCAAACGTCTTCAACTTCCCTTGTAGATTTTGATGTCGCTCCGCTTGTTGATGATGATGGTGTTTCTATGGACCTGTTGTTGGCGAGAGAGAGAATGTTGCTAACTGCAAATCAAACTACAAGAAGGTGGTGTTCGTCTATAGACGTCACCCTTATGATTGACAAAATTAGCACTCAAGAGATCAAAGAGTAGTGCTTCTATTGGTGGGAGGTTGGGTAGCTCACCATTCTACCCGGAATTAACGTACGGTGACACACACTCAAAAGAAAGCTCTTTAGTCAGCTACAAAGAAATTTTGTCTGGTGCCTCTGTTGATTTGAAAAAGGGTAGTCTCCACTAATGATTGATTAGCAACTCTAATAATGCATTTCTCTCTGCTCCTAATTTGCATCACCGGCATGATTAAATCCATTATTTAACACTCTAACAAGCAAGAAATCCGAACGTAGTTCCCTAACACTTCCAAGTTCAGTTATGTCGGTCAGAATTCTCTATGTAAACATACCTAGAAGTATGCTAGTGACTCTGAAATCTCTACAAGTTGGAGGTTTTATTCAAATATATACAAAAAATTTGAAAATTTTGACTAAGAAAGGCTAAAAACTCTATATGCAAAATATCCAAACACTCCCCACACTTAAACTTTACATTGTCCTCAATGTAATTGACTCGTCCTAAGTAAAATCAAGGTGGGAAATCCTAATATGATATGCAAAATAAGAAAACTAAAAACAAAAGGATAGAAAATACAAAACCTATGGGTTGCCTCCCATTCAGCGCTTAGTTTAACGTCCTCAGCCCGACCCTCTGGTTATCGTCCATAAACCAACAATCTGAAAATCTGGTAGTCTGCCCAGAAAACAATATGCAATTCTAATAACAGCTTCATGAAAATATTAGCACAAGATATAAATATAGAAGCCATCACTTTATTGAAGTTTCCCCCACACTTCGTTCTTTCTACACTCGGGAGTGGATAGAAAACATAGACTTCGGGAACTTCAAAAGGTTCCTCAGCTTGGTGAACTTGCACAATTCTAGAATCAAACACATCAAGTGGTGGATACTTAGAAGCAAAATAATCCGTTAAAACTTTGGAAGCACATAACTCCAATCCTAAGTGAGGAATTTTCTTAAAAGTCGGGTTAACAACTCTTTCAGAAGCTACTTCAATTGGACGGAAAGGATCACTTGATATTAAATTATGTAAAGGATTAGACAAACCTTGTTCGAGATCCTCATCTTTAATTAACTTTATTGAATTATTTACCTCAAGTATATCGTGGTCCTCTATCGAACTATTATTTTCTGCTTCAACCGAAATCTCAGCATCATTATATTCCAAGACAAGCTCAATTGGGTCTTCCACAACTTTAATCAATTTGGTTTCATTCTCAATCTTTATCTCTTCAACAATCTCATCATCGGAATCGGAATCATCTCCTAGGAAGTCTAATTCATTGGTGCAAATCTTAAAATCTTCACTTGTGTATGTTACACCATTTATAACAACGGTTATGTCATATCCATTCTCCTCCTTTTGAATAGGCGAGTGATCGTTATTATGATCCGGAGTTGGAATAACTTTACCATTATTGCACGAACTCTCTAAAAGTTGCTCATCTTCATCAGAATCTTCGTCAACCTTATAATCTTCCCTATCCCAACGATACTTGAATTCCATTTTATGGCCCTTTCTATTTCTTGAAGAGTCTCCTTTGATGCTCCATCTTCTTTCGAGTTGATTGTATCTCTTATAAAGTTTTACGATGTTTACACGTTTTCTATCATTACTCACAATAGAATACCTAGACCGCAACTCTTCCCTTTGAATAGGTGAAATCTGAGCAATATGAGTGGGTTTGGTTACACTATCATAAGTTTTTAGTTCGAAACTCTCTTTCATCTGCACATTACTAGAAAACAATTGATCAGAAACATAACTATCCTTCCATCCTCGCGATTGTTCACTTACATGCCCGTCATAAGGTTGTTGACATGTATGAGAATATCCATAAGGTTCTGTGGGATATTGATCATAACCAAAAGATTGGTTTTGATTATACCCATAGGATGGTTGGTAGTTGTTATAAGAATGAGATTGAAAACCATATTGATTACCACTATTGTATGTGTAATCTTGTGCTCCGTACATGTTATTTCCATAAGGAAACATGACAACTCACAAGATAGAGAATAAAAACAAAAATCTAAAAACAAAACAAAAAACAAGCTAAACAATTAACAAACCAATTAGCAACCGCTCCCCGGCAACGGCGCCAAAATTTGATGTGCGTCGTTTACACAACAAATTAATAAATATATTTCCCACTAATTAAGCGGTAATATAGCGGTAGTAAGAGATCGTTCCACAGAGTTTGTGTAATTGATAGGTTATTTGATCAACAAAATAAAGTAAATAACGAATGGGGATTGGTTTAAAGAAAAATAAAAAGAATAACAGATAAAAGAAAGATGATTAAGGAATCATTCGCCGTCATTTGGAAAGAAACTTAATAGAAGTACTTGTTTATTTCTTGTAGAATTTCTATATCACCAACCGTAGAATAGCAATAAGCTCTGCTACCCTCGGAATTCCTATTGCCACTGGATACGGAAGCGCTCGACTACCAGATTCTATCCATCCGAGCCACCATGAATAAGCTCTCAAGATGTAACCCACCAGGATGCATTACGTTTTGTGAATTAGGTTGATCCTAGCATCGACGCATAAGCTCGATGCCTTACTAGTGTCATCTCTATACACAATTGCTTAACAAGAATCCCTCTGTCGGCTTTTTGCGATGTACTACTTATGTAAGGAAGCGTGTGACTATTACACGTATCACCAATCCCAATACTAGTAGAAGAATTACTACCAGGTTAATTCAAATGGCCAGTTGAATAACCCAATAGTAATCTTAGACACTAAAAATAATAAAGACAATCGACAAGAAAAATCAACTTAAAATAAACTTGTAAAAAGAATTAAAGTTTCATAAACTAGGACTTTGAAATCATACCTTAATCAGTAGAAATTCAGCTACACATGGATTTACTAAAACCCATAAAAATATATATAGAAGAAGAAGAAAATAGCTTGGTTTCCCCCTAAAGGGGTAAACCCTAGATATAAATTAAGAACCTTTCTCCTCTCTTTTATTTTCTGTTTCTCTCTCTAAAAAAATTGTCTATCTTGAAGCTGCTCGGCTACTTGCCTTATATAGGCTTTTACGAAACCAACTTTCCTCAAAACCCTCACTCGATAAGGATTCATAGTCGGTGAAACAGAGTTTTGGGCATTAGCAAATTAAGTGACTATGCTACGGTATAGTGCGGAGTAGCTTAATTGAGTGAGTCGAAATCTCTGATTGGGTATAATCACTGTTGGACCCATGTGTCATCTCAAGAACTGATTCTACATAAACTTGATGTACGAATTCTGCACCTGATTTTATTTTCTCTTTCTACGCGTAAGAATCATTCCATTCTGATATTAAAAATCTTCGTTATATCTCTTGATCTCTTCCATATCTTCTCCACTGGTTTCTCGGTCAAGAGACTCAGCCCAACTTCATCCAAATCCAGCAACAGCAACACCGACTCACTTTTGAACCCCAGCTCGAGTTCACAGAAACAACACTCGAAGCTCCGACTCGTCCCTGAACTCATGAGTATCACTAACGCTCCTCATCTTCTCCATCATCTCTGCGTCATTCATTCTCCATAGCCAACTCCCTGTCAGCAAATGGCAGCTGCCGTTCATTCATACTGCCTTCGAAATCATCTCGAGCTCAACACTGCCTTCATTCACAGCTCCATAACTGCCTACCACTGAACCATGATCATCGTGATCATCATCTGCCAAACATGACAGACGAACCCAAGCTCTTCTCTAATCTCTTACCATAATCATCCATGAACAGCGACACCGTATGCTCATTACCATGCCATGAACTACAACAGCAACCATTCATCATCTCTGCTCCACATCGTCATCTTTTCTGTCCTGACTTCTCTCCGAGTTACTATATCAGCTGCCAAGCTCAAACGTTGAACCACAGCACCACTCACCATAGCGTGTCAGCGACCCTGGTTCTGTTCGCAACTTCTGATAACAGCCAACCTCTGTTTGTTCATTTTTGTCATTGCCAATGGTAGCAGCAACTACCACTCCTTCCCTGAACCGTCGAACTCCATATTCATATATCCATCGAATCAAAACAACATATACAACTTGAGTTCTTCTTATTCAATCACTGATAACAACAATCAATCACCGATCATCCTCGTCAACAGCAGCAGGTACCAACTCCATTAATGGCAGCAAGCCTTCATATTCACACTCTTGCATCGTCCTCCATTACTGCCAAGACTAACTACAGCTTCACTCTCGGTTTCACCATCTATTATCAGCGTGATCATGTCGATCATCAAACTCGGTATCGTATCACTGGCATTAATGGCAGCAGCCAACCATTCTTGAATTCGTTCAAAACCCATGTCCTCTAGCCGTATCTTCACACTCCAGTAATATCGTACCATTCAAATTCTCTTATTCGATCACCAACAGTCCATGCTGAAGCTTTGTACCTGGTTCTCTCGTGAAGGAACTGAACTGAATAATAAGGATGAAGATAATGGTGGCAGCTCTGAGTAACTAGGCCGAGTGCCTTTTAACTATTTGAATTCCAGCTTCCCCCCATTAAATGACATGACTGCCTTTAGCAGTTCCCTTGAAATAGGTCACCCCTTAACAGAATGACTGCCCCTTAACGTACGGTGGGGTGGCAATAGCACTTGGCCTAGAAAATGACCATTTTGCCCTTTTTGCTTCTGAGTTCTTGTTTTGCTCATAACTTCTTCATACGAACTCAGAATGACTTCGTTCTTTCGCCATTGTCTTCATCTTCTCGTCCTCTACACAATGAAAAGTAGAAATCTTGTATTTGAACGAGTTACATTTGGTCTTTGGCCTTTCTCCACTTATAGCTAGCTTCTTTCCTTGCACAATTAAGTGCATATTCACTTCTTTTGGATGATTCATCTAACAAAACACAAATAAGAGAAAACAAGCGTAATATACAATAATTTGCAAGAAAACCAACATATACTAGCATGGAATTAACACCAAATATATGTGAAATATGCACTTATCAATCTCTCGGTTGCAAAAAAATTGAATTCTCAATTTTTCGGTTTTCATCTCGCGATGTATCCTCACCCGGAAACCACAGGTGGTTCAGATATCATGGGAAGTGTAGCTAGAATCTTTGGAGGATGTCTTGGAAAATCAAGCCGGTATCGCTAGAAGACAGAGCGAAACATTCCGCATTTTGAATGATATAACAGCACAAGGGTCGGCAGGCTCTACTCAGACAGTGCAAGAAACACTGAATCCTTAGCCATGAGTCACACCTTTACCAGTAGAGATGCAGAAAGAGCGCGTAATCACATGGAACTCAGGAGAGACGAACAACATGGTCCAGGTAGGCAACGAAGACTCGAGGAAACTCCACAGAGGAAAAGACTTGTCCGGGGTACCACAACGTCTACCGGATAAAGAAAGGGAGCATGCTGCTTACGGAGCCCTGCTAGAAGATTTATATCTCAAGACTCTTGTCGAAGCCAGGAAGACTGTCCAATCTGCATCGACCTTTCAACTAAGTGAAGAAATGCTTGAGGAAGGATAGATTAATCAAGGAACAGTGAGTACAGAGGATGGGAGCATTCAATTCTATCACTCAGCAGTGATATTACGACACCTTCCACACCTCGTCACCCAGGCAAGCGATCCACGGATATGATGGCACTCACAAATCTTCCAACTTCATCTCCGAAACATGCTTCACATCAAAGCCATGTAGAGACACCACAACGCCCACAAATGCAGGAAAGGCTAGACTCGAAGTACCTACACTTTCCGTTCCCGATGAAAAAGATTTTGGAGTTGCTGGAGGCGTGGGTACGAAACGGAGAGGTGGAGTTACCTCCTGTATGGCGTCCACTCACTGATCAAGAAGTAATGGACCCGAGGTATTGTAATTTCCACCGGTTCCTTCACCACCCTACCAGTGAATGCAACGCTTTGAAACGCATTGTTCAGAAGAAGCTTGATTCAGAGGGATAGCTTTCCTTCTCTGAGAGATCAATGCAGACGATTTCCTTAGAGAGGCTACTTCGGTTGATACAAGTGAGGCTTCAAAAGAAAGTAAGTTCTATTAAACAATTTTACAAGAAAGATAGTTTTAGAATTCACTAGGGACTTGGCATCCCACACATGGAGAAAGAGGCTCAATGATCAAACGCCATGTTTGTTTCCCTTCATACTTCCCTTTTACGCGACATTTGCAATTTCATATGATATGTGCAATCATTCATAACCAAGATGCAAATTCCATTTAAAATAATCTCTTTCAGAAAAGTCGTTCACAAAACTATCTCAAAATAAACCAATTCAATTACCGGAAGTCAAATTATGGAAAGAAATCCTCACTATCACTCAAAAGAAAAGCATCTAAAGAAGAGGTGGCACGAATCCTTCAAGGAAAGTCTTTCGGTAGTAACTCGTCATACGGGCAAGAGTGACTTTCATCCTTTGAAGTACAACTGCTTGACTTCAACTCCTTAGACAACTTTTCAACCTCTTCTTCTGCGAGTAACACAATCTGCGAAGAGACTTCATCTTGTAATTTATGGAGCTCCTGAATCTCGGAGAACCCTTTGAAGAACCAAGGAGCATTGAAGTTGTATTGCACAAACACATATCGATGGCACTTCCGGTCTTCAATCATCTCCTCGTAAACTGTTCGACCGGTCGTGACGCTCATCCCATGGATAGAAAATAAAGCTTCACGGACGCGGTTGACCAATGCAAGACGACTTTTGAGCTTCGTAGTGGTAGCAATGTGGTCGTGCTTCTCCCATATCGCCATGTACAACCCTTGAATCGAGGTGGGCACTTTGAATCCTCCAACCAATACATGACTGGATAAGGGATAGTGAAAGGAGGATCGAACAAAGCCCAGGATGCATTACCAATACTTCGCCAATCACACGGGAGCCTTGTCGGTTACGGGGAGGCCTTTCGGAAGAAGTCACCACGACAGCCTTATTGACTGGAACCTGCTCAGAACGTTCTTCAAGCGGAGCCACCTTAACAATAGCGGATGTTTCCTCTCTTATATTCCTCCCGATGTCTACTTCACTCTGGGTGCTGATTTCCATCACGGCCCATCAACAAGATCACTTAGGGAGGTACCTTGTCCAGCCGAGCTTGCGTCATCTCTGTCATTGTCTAGGAAATGAGCGGTTTCACCAGACTTCTCAGCATGAAGATCAGTGTTACCAGACTTCTGAGGATCAGTGTTACCATACTTCTCAGCATGAAAATCAATGTTACCAGACTTCTCAGCATGAGGATCAGTGTCGCCAGACTTCTCAACATGAAGGCCAACGTTACCAGACTTCTCGTTCTGAATGCGCGCCAACCTTGTGAAAACATTCTCTTTCGGAATTCCCTGATTTCAAGCAAGGATCACTCTTAGAAAAATTTACTGCGGAGAAATGAAGGAATCGACGAGAAGAGATTTAAATACCCTGCATATTGGAAGAATTTAGGATCAAGAATCACATGCCTGCCTTTTAGATCTCTCTCCGCTTGGGACTGCAATCATCGGCTCCGAGTCTGTTTGCACGGGAGTGGCTTCAACCGGAAATGCTTCTTCAAAACGTCAGAAGATGGCTCACCACGGGAATCCGTCACAACATCCTCCGAGAATTCCTGGAAAGCCAACAATTGCTTCCTCCAAAATTCCTTATACTTATCGGTTACCACTGGGTTTCTCCCAATAGGCAAGAAGGGAAGACTCTGCAGTGCCAAGAACACGTCAGCATTAAAAATACCCGGGAGAAGTTCTTTCGGAGCCTCCGACGGATGGATAAATGGAACACCCTGGTCAAATCCCATTTGACGAGCAGCCCTGTCAATGTTGTACGGAGTCACAGTAAATGCTTCGTTGAATAGAGACGGGATATATCCTGGAATACAGCTGTGCAGATAAATAAGTTCTCCAAATTTCATAGTCTTGACATCGGTATGCAACACAGCATCAGGACCGTCAGAAGCAATATCAAAAGTCTTCGGCTGAACAATGGAAGAGTGGATCGGCCCCCATGGACAGAAATCTACGGAAGACACATTATCAAAGATGTCCACGAGTTTCGCACCGATTCTGGGACGCCTTCTCTGCCAACGGAGTATTCTCGAGCCACCATACAAACTGCTGAGCGAAGTTGCAGGAACATGAGCATAACTTTTGAAATGTTCCCACAAGAATGCCTGAAGAAAAGCGAAGTGGACGTACGACTCTACCTTCTTGTACCCGTTGGAAACATGCATGTTCATTGATAAGGCGTCCAGATGAGAATATAGCGATCCAAGGAACAAGGCACCTAAGGGAAGAACTTCACCTTTTGCTAGCTTTATAGCAATCCTAACAAGGACACCTCTTATGGTCTTCTTTCTAGAACCGTCGTCAAATATATCTCTGGATAGCCACAAAGACATGAATGCAATCACGCTGAGCTCGTTTTCCAACTCCTGATCTGGTTCTGGGTCCGCAGGAGACCACTTTGATACCCACCAGGTGTAAAAGCATCTCGTATGTTTTTTCTCCTCCTTGTCCAGATCGTCGAATTCTGCCACCTTTTGGAGTATAACGTCATAATCACGTAGTTCCGTGTCAGAAAGCTCGTAATAAAAACTTCCAGCGACAGGCAGGTTCATCAATGCAGCTACGCTTTCCAGAGTAATAGTCATCTCTCCCCATCTAAATATGATTGTATGAGTAGAAGGGCGCCACCGAGAAATGAAAGTAATCAAGCCTGCAGCGTCTTTCTTAATTTCAAGAGCAGCAGATGCCATGACTGCATTGAGGATTTGCGTTTTGGTCAAATTAGCTTTAACATCCTTATTATTCAACATGTGAACCCAGTGGAGTATGACAAATCTTGAAGTTGATAGGAGAAGGAGGATATTCATTTCTTCGAAGACAGAACCTCATCACAAGTGCCGAAGAAGAAGATGGATCAGCTTCCATATTTTCTGAACCGGAGAGCAGGACTATATTGTGAGAGGGATGTTTCCTAATGTTTGGAAAAGGCAAGGTGAACAACTCATCAGCAATGTTCGGCATATCTTTGAAGCTGTCAACACTTCCTGACTTAGCACCAGCATTATCTCCAGAAGGCATATCAACAGGAGTTCTTTTCTTCATTCTACAATAAAAGACAGGAGTCAGTACTTGTATAAAAACGCGCGAGACGTGTAGTCACACACGACAGAACATACATTCACGTTGGAATACACAAGGCCGGGATTGGGTCCAAACACCGGTATTGATCAAGTTACAAGTTCGGTATTGATCAAGTTTCAAGTCCGGTATTGCTCAAGTTTCAAGTCCGGTATTGCTCAAGTTTCAAGTCCGGTGTTGGTCAAGGGCACAAGGCTGGTATAAAGGCGACATTCAGTCAGGCATACGCGGTATGGGATCCACGTTCAATTGAGCATGTATGGCGGGACCACATTTATTTGCACAACACGGTTCTCTTATGTTCATGGGAATCATGTTCACGAAATTCTTCAAGCCGAATTTCTTTCCAAGCTACAACCTAAGAAGCTAGTTTTTGCATGCAACAATGAAAAAGGAAGCAGGACACAACATATTCATGGATTCACGGCTTGTTTTACTAAGCAATCCTAGCAAATATTGGCGTATCAATCTTGGTGGAAGAGCTAAGCATAATATATATCTTGCAAAAGGTGTTTACCTAGCAAACTAGGGTTTTACCTAAAAAAATAATAAAAAAAAACGCTTACCTTGCTGCGGACGGACGGACGGCGACGGCGAGCTCCAGCGGCGTTGGCAGCGGCGGTCGGCGGCGGCAGTGGAGATCACGAACGAGAGCTGGCCGAACAAAAAAAAAAAGTGTGTGAAGAAAAAGAAAAGGGGTCGGTCCCTTTTATAGACAAAAAATCGGAAGAATCCCAATAGAACAAGGATTTCTCTTTTGATTGAATTCCTCTTTTGCTTGGATTCCTCTTTTGATTCAAACACGCAAGGAAGGAAACCGGTCCCACCAAAGGATTCCGCGCTTGCACAACGGCGTTTACATGGACAACTGCTAGCGGTCGGTCAAAATTCCTCCGGGTAAACTTTCTTTATCTTGTATTCTTCACATAAGTATGTCACCATCTCATGCCTACCCCACAATAGCGTAACCATTATGCGCTAGGCAGGGGACTTAATGTTGATGGTGGATTTACATTTAAGGCTGAAATTGTAAAAGCCAAAATTATGCGCTAACATCTTCCAAAAGATAAAGCCATTAATAAGTGATGAATACTTCTTCACTTTACTAAATCACCTAGAATGGAGCATGTGGCAACAATCCCGATTCTCGTGAATTAAATACACGAAATTCATTCGAGCTTGGAGCATGTAGCAACAATCCCATATACCTGTGAATTTCTGACATTATTAATTAATGCATGACCAGCCTTGTATTTCATGTACTCATTATCGGTGCAAAGATGACGACTGAGTGTTGTTCTCAGCAGAGCAACATGAACCTCCAAGCATTATTTATGAATCATGTACGAAATACCCTTACAGGCTACAACTCTCGGTGTGTTATACTAGCCCGATTGAGCATACATCTCTCGGTGTGTTATACTAGCCCGATTGAGCATATTTGAATCTGGACTGTCCATATCAATCTCAGAAACGATCACGACCATCTAACTTCACTAGCATGATTGGATGGCTTAGATTGAATCCATGACCCCAAGCAGGTATTGAAATATTCACTACCGACCCAACGCGGGCCCCGCATGGTCGGCCTCCCAAAAGGGTGGCATAGCTTGCCAAACCGTCCAAGCCAAAGCAGTATGGACGAAAAACCCTAAATTAGGGTTTGCGGCACATTACATGTGTCGCAAATCAGTCTCAACCATCCATCTTCGCAGGCATAGATGGAGGGTGTAGATGTAGATTCAAAGGGCCCAGAGCATGTCAACACGCTCACCGTAAGCCCCGCTACACACATGATCGATCGGTCGGGACCAACCATGGCTGGTCGTTCCAGATCGTGCGCCCAAAGTGGGCATGCCGTACGGCCGGCAAAACCCTAATTAGGGATTGCATTGATCACAAACGTTCGTTTTCTCCTGATCGAATGGAGGGTTTAGGAGTCAACTGAGCAGGTCCGGTGAGAATCAACATGATCACCGTGGACCCATCTATCTCCATACCCGATCGGCCATGCCAAAATCGTGTCCCAAGCTTGGATTCGACCAAGCTGAAAAGTGGTGCTTGCGCACCTCTTCTAAAACCCTAATTCCACTAACGGTCGCAGATGAGTGTCTCAAAGATCATCTCGTCCGGCCAACTTCACGGGCTTGGCTATACAGCCACAGTCGGGAGTTTATTGGTCGGTGAGGCGTCATGGTGATCATCACCGTCACTTTACCACACCATGTGGTCGGCCAAAGGAGGACTTGCTTGCGCAACCTCCAAACCATCACATGAAGTAGGCTGGACATGAGGCTATTTTGAGACGCTCAAACAAGCGATGCTTCATACATGCTGAATATACTCGATGCAGTACCTGCATAGAATACACACGATACTTCACAAGTATCGACTTCCTAAATAACAAAGTTATTTAATCTAGCATTACATGTTAGTTTATGTGGGTCCCAAGATCCACACACTCGAGACATCAATCATGTCACAAACTGCGGGATACATACTGGGGTATTGGTCTGGCGGTTTACAGCGTGCAACGCACAACGCGCCATCACAAGAACGTGTCAGGAAGTCATGGACGGTTAGTGATGATGGGAGAAGTGGGCAAGACTAGTCGTGTGACACCAACACACGACTCCACTACTCCATCACTCCACTTTCTCCACTTCCCACGAGATACGAGGGTCGGGCTTAAAGACTTGTATAAATAGGTTCTCCTTCCTATTTTCCAAACAGGAACAAGACAAGACAACATAGGCAAGTGTTGATACAATCGTATTCAAACACCGGAACTGATAGCTTACATCCTGCAAGCTAGTTCAACTTTCTGATACAAGTCATACATAGCCAACACCTTCACAATCTCAACAATTCTTCGCTTCCCTCCCTAAGATCAACCCCATCTCCTTCATTTTGTGACCGAAACAAGTCTGGAACGGCCATTTCTTGGTTTAGGCCAGAGTTGTACAGATTGATTTCTCGAATCAAAAGCACTCCCGTGCAGTGCATTTTTTTAGGGTTTAGATTCATTTCTAATCCACACACCCCAAATTACCAAAACCGGCAGAAATAGTATTCACCCATAAACACTTACTGAAAAGATAATCTCGCAAGCAACTAGTCTGATCGAGAGTATGGCATCGAATGCTCAACAATTCTACACCAGAAACGACTCAAATGTTAGAAGAGTGAGCGAGATTGGAGATTCTACAAATACAAAGCATCGTTTGAGTACTATTGAAAAGGCAATTCATCGAATAGCCTCTGTAGTATCTCCACCGTACGAAGAAGAGGACGAGGTTAATACTTTATTCCCTAATCAAAGGTCAAGGTATGATCTGAAAAAGCGGGGGTCTAACAACCACACCCAGTATTTCGCTTAGCAATATGTATTGAATAAATCCAATATAATTCCAAGAGAATCAATTATACAGTCAGACTCAATCAATGTAAATATATCCAAGAGTTATATCTCAATTTCTCAATTCAATCTGCAATCAAACAATTAGGAATTTGCGAGCCCGATTGAATATAAGAAATAACTTGGACGGTATCAAAAACCAATATCCAAGTGTCAATCAATTTAATCAAAAACCAAAGGTTGGATTCACAATTGATTGAACTTACGCACTACCTATGATATTTCAATTATATAAACAAATATAATGCGGAAAAGAAATAACACAAATACTAGAAATTTTGTTAACGAGTAAACCGCAAATGCAGAAAAACCCCGGGACCTAGTCCATATTTGAACAGCACACTGTATTAAGCCGCTATACACACTAGCCTACTCCAAGTTAACTTCGGAATGGAATGTAGTTGAGCCCTAACCAATCTCACACTGATTAAGGTACAGTTGCGTTCCTTACGCCTCTTGAACCACGCCAGATTCTGCACACTTGATTACCTTAGCTGATCTCACCCACAACTAAGAGTTGCTACGACCCAAAGTCGAAGACTTGATAAACCAATCTGTCTCACACAGAAAAGTCTATTGAATAGATAAATCTGTCTCCCACAAATATACCTGCGAGTTTTGTTCCATCTTTTGATAAATCAAGGTGAACTGGAACCAATTGATAAACCAGACTTATATTCCCAAAGAACAGCTTAGTATTATCAATCACCTCACAATAATCTTAATCGATTAACGAAACAAGATATTGTGGAATCACAAACGATGAGACAAAGGTGTTTGTGACTACTTTTCAATCTTTCCTATTGGAGATAAATCTCGAGAAAATATTAAAGAAGATAGTACTCAATCACAACAGAAAACAGCAAGATCAGAACACGCAACTACATAGAAAAAAGTTGGGTCTGGCTTCACAATCCCAATGAAGTCTTTAAGTCGTTAAACTATTGGGTTTTAGAAAAACCTAAGGTTAAAGGAGAATCGATTGTAGTCGCAACTAGTAGCACACAGGAGGTGTGGGGATTAGGTTTCCCAGTTGCTATAGTTCTCCTTTATATAGTCTCCAAATCAGGATTTGCAATCAATATTACCTTGGTAACAAAGCATTCAATATTCACCGTTAGATGAAAACCTGATTAGATTCAAGTTAATATCTTTCAACCGTTAGATCGAACTTATCTTGTTATACACAAATAAAATGTACCATCATTTAGATAAAGATAACCGTACCTAAACCTGTGCACTTAGTTGGTTCAACAATAGTTAACCGAGGTTAGCCATATGAACACTTTCATATCAACCTTATTCATCTTCTTCACAACTAGTTCAAATGACTCAAATGAAACTAGTTAGAGAGTTGTTCAATTATTTATATTCTTATAGAAGTATACAAGACACAATTGAAGCAAAATCGATTTTGATTCACTCGAATCATTTCATGAACATTTTTGGCAACTAAACTTGACAAACAAGCTTGAGATACCGACGCTTGCGAGTTCGACCGAGAAGTGCTCTAACAATCTCCCCCTTTGCCAATTTTAGTGACAAAACTATCAATACATATGGATTACAAAATAAATAGACTTTGTAGCTTCTCATCCAAATGCTTGATCTCCTTGGTTCTTCAACATTACTCGAAATCTTCGTCACTTCCAAGTACTCCAGTGATTTTGAACGTGTTCAACTCAGTATCATAGTTGTTGAAGATCCGTAGCTATAACAATAAGAAAACAGTAGTTCTCAATCATTGTTATACAGTGTCATAGTATTATTACACAGCATCAAAGTTGAATTGTATCACAACTTTGAAAACAATACTATGGTGATATGTATCACTCCCCCTTAGTCAATACTTAATCTCACAATGAAAACCACTCCCCCTTACATAATGATCCGTAAACCATATGTATTTGTAGTGTGAACTACACATTAATTCTCCCCATTTTTGTCAACATAAATTGGCAAAGGTACAAAAACTAGTGGGATCCTAATGAAATTTTCACAGAGATACTTCATGACCAAAAGAGAAACACATATCAACTTTGTTTAGATGTAATCATATAGCCGAAACTAAATGTATTCATCAAGGAGTTTATAAAGATACAAGATAATCCCTACAATATTCCACAGCCGCACTCCCCACAAAGATTTGGCAATTAAGCACAAGTTCAATTAAGAACTCTCCCCCATAAAATGTCATTCCCAAGGGAACAACAAGAGCGACCTTACTTTCACAAGAAAAGAAGGATTTCTTTGGACATTAACAAATCACATGAAACATGAATTTGTATCCAAAATACTCAATTAAATTAACCACAAGAGAACCCATGATTAATTTAATCGTAAATGCTCACATAAGAGAACTTACGGAGCCACACAGTACTTACACAAAGATGTGGATCAGGGAAAGATCAATACTGCGGAATATTCAAAGATTCATTCTATTTTTCATCAATATTTGCATAGAGACATGTAATAGACTTAATCTTTGTAACCAAAAGTTCATCCTATCTTCATCAATCAATATTTGCATAATGACATAATAGGCTTAACTTTTGTTGTCAAAAGTTCATTCTATCTTTCATCAATAAAGACATATGATAGACTTAACTTTTGAGCATATATGGGATAATCATAGTTCACGGATGCAAACACACATATCCCATAACAAGTTGCAATATATAAAACCATAAAGATTAATACTGCAAAATCATCTTCCAAATAAACTTTAGAATTTAAATAAATAAATCTAAAAATATTGCAAGATGAAAATCGTTGGAAATAGCTATGTGTACTCAAAATAATTGTTATTCCAAACCCTAGTTATCCTTCTCAAAACATAAGAATAAATTCTCACAAGAAATTTCCTAGATAAAATCAAAAACAACTACTAAAAACTAAAACTGATCATAAGCTAACATAAAAGTTCACGTCCGGAAGCTTCATGGGTTTCATGACTACTGAGCTTGTGATTGACAGCATCAACCGCTTCTTCCGAGAAGGTATTCTCATTGAAACGATCCTTAACATGTGACTTCATGAGAGCAAGGTCAGAGTTAACCTTTTTCAACTCAGTTCGCAACACATCAAGACTTTTCATGGTATGAACAAGCTGCAGTTTTGCTTCCTCAAAGTGACTAATAAAATCTAGAACCACTTCAGCAGAAATCTCTTCAACATCCTCAATGTCTGAAAAATTATCAGGAGATTGTGAATGGAAATCATCTACTTCTACAAGTGTTCTTTTCTTCTTTTATTTGGATACGAAACCAAACCCCTTATCAAGAAAGCCTTTTGCAAAATCACAGATGCCAGGAGGTGACGCCATTCTTGACAAAAACAAAACCTGGAGTACGTGTACATAACTCAAAAGGTTTGGTATTTAAATGGTTTCTCAGGGAATAATATTTTAGGGTTTCTAAAGACATTTCGTGACACGTAACACGGGTACCCGTACGAACATAGCCTTGACCCAAAACAAAAGACACTGAAGGATCAAACCAAGAAAAACTGATTACGCAGCAAAATGTTGCAAAGTGAGAAGTTTCACAAATCTTAGCTCAATAAAGTTTATATTCTCTAAAAAATTTAGAGCAAGAGCAGCATTTTGACGCATTGAAATTTCAAAGAGAAAAACAACGATAAAATCAAAACACAAATACTTATACAAAAATTGTGAATGATAATCCAGCTAAGAACGATAAGAAAATAGCTAGACAATCAGAGATAATTTCTGCCATCAAGTATACCTCATCATATCTCACTCAACCAGGATTTTTGTGAGTGAGATTTTCAACCTTGTGATTAATTAGCACAAGTATGAGCTTTGATATCATCAAATGAATGTTGTTCTTGGTTAAACTTCTTTTTCCTAATCTTTGGAGGAAAACCTTTTTGATGCGAAAAGTTATCATAAAACTTACTATCATCAAAATTCGACGAATAGTAGAGATTCTTACCTGAAGGATTTTGATCAGAGGAATTTGACAACATGTTGATGAGTTCCTTGTATCCTTTAATTATCAAAATTAGGTTGTCTTTTGCACTTCCATTTTTGCTTCTTTCTTCTGGTACATTATTTGCATTAAGAACAACAATATCTCCTTTTTTAATTTAAAAAGATCCTTGAGCTCTTCTTGGACGATTTGTGTTAAGATTACTGTTACACGCTTGAACATTTGAGGAACACATCGAACTGACTTTCCTGGTAGGATTCACAGGGTGAGTACTAAAACCTATTGGTTTAGATATACGAATGTCAGTTACACCTTTGAGAATTAAATCTAAGGTGTGTTGAAGTCGAACAAAAGAATTGTCATTCAACCTAGGTTGCCTCTTTTGTTCAACATATCCTTTTGAATCACAAAAGAGACACATTTTCTGATCAAAAGAGTGATTAGAGTGAATAGTCTTAACACCATCGTTAGGATATTTCCTCCTTCCAAGTGATGTGGAAACTCCTTGATTAGACGGGATACAAGCACATCTTTTTCAACATGAAGGGATTTCGATTTTGCTTCTGGGACTGAAATTTTTCCAGTTGAATCAGAAGCACTTGGTATAGTGGACTCTTCGGAACATCCTTGAATACAGAGTTTACACAAAAGATGTTCAATTTCCAAGGAATCCTCTTTGAGTTTTGCCTCGAGCAGGGTTCGTGAAGAACAGACTGAGGTGAATTCCTCTTGAATAACCTTTAATTGCGAGTCACGGTCATTTACCATACCAACAAGATCACTGACTCTGTGTTTCAACCGATTGATTCTATCATCCTGGATTCTAATAAGATTTAGAATCATTTTACTCTCTTTGGCTGCTTCCTTTTCTTCAACAGAGTTAGACTCGTTTGAAAAGTAATCGGGGTAACACTTATCAGTGCAATTCTGTTTCGTTGAAACGTAATGTTCATCTAAATTCGAGATAGACGAATCTTTCTCTTTAATAGATTTCATGGAAACAAAACCTTTATTTTTGACGATGCGTTTATCTGAGATAGCACTTCTGTCCATAGAGTCAGATCACTACAAACACAGACTTATGAGGTCTTAAACGTGTTTCCATGCTCTGATACCAATTGAAAAAGCGGGGTCTAACAACCACACCCAATATTTCGCTTAGCAATCTGTATGGACTAACTCCAATATAATTCCAAGATAATCAACTAGACAGTCAGACTCAATCAATGGAAATATATCCAAGAGTTGTATCTCAATTTCTCAATTCAATCTGCAATCAAACAAATAGGAATTTGCAAGCCCGATTAAATATAAGAAATAACTTGGACGGTATCAAAAACCAATATCCAAGTGTCAATCAATTTAATCAACAACCAAAGGTTGGATTCACAATTGATTGAACTTACGCACAACCTGTGATATTTCAATTATATAAACAAATATAATGCGGAAAACAAATAACACAGGCAGCAGAAATTTTGTTAACGAGGAAACCGCAAGTGCAGAAAAACCTCGGGACCTAGTCTAGATTTGAACACCACAATGTATTAAGCCGCTACAGACACTAGCCTACTCCAAGTTAACTTCGGACTGGAATGTAGTTGATCCCTAACCAATCTCACACTGATCAAGGTACAGTTGCGTTCCTTACGCCTCTTGAACCACGCCGGATTCTGCGCACTTGATTCCCTTAGATGATCTCACCCACAACTAAGAGTTGCTACGATCCAAAGTAGAAGACTTGATAAACCAATTTGTCTCATACAGAAAAGTCTATTGAATAGATAAATCTGTCCCCCACAGATATACCTACGAGTTTTGTTCCGTCTTTTAATACATCAAGGTGAACAGGAACCAATTGATAAACCGGACTTATATTCCCGAAGAACAGCCTAGTATTATCAATCACCTCACATCAATCTTAATCGATTAACGAAACAACATATTATGGAATCACAAACGATGATACGAAGGTGTTTGTGACTACTTTTCAATCTTTCCTATCAGAGATAAATCTCGAGCAAATCTTAAAGAAGATAGTACTCAATCACAGTAGAAAACAACAAGATCAGAACACGCAACTACAGAGAAAATAGTTGGGTCTGGCTTCACAATCCCAATGAAGTCTTTAAGTCGTTAACCTACTGGGTTTTAGAAAAACCTAAGGTTAAAGGATAATCGACTCTAGTCGCAACTAGTATCACACAGGAGGTGTGGGGATTAGGTTTCCCAGTTGCTAGAGTTCTCCTTTATATAGTCTCCAAATCAGGGTTTGCAATCAATGTTACCTTGGAAACAAATCATTCAATATTCACCGTTAGATGAAAACCTGATTAAATTCAAGCTAATATCTTTCAACCGTTATATCGAACTTAGCTTGTTATACACAAATAAAATATACCATCATTTAGATAAAGATAACCGTACCTAAACTGTACACTTAATTGGTTCAACAATAGTTAACTGAGGTTATCATATCAACCTTATTCATCTTCTTCACAACTAGTTCAAATGACTCAAATGAAACTAGTTAGAGAGTTGTTCAATTGTTTATATTCTCATAGACACAATTGAAGCAAAATTAATTTTGATTCACTCGAATAATTTCATGAACATTATAGCCACATTTTGCAAAAGATTGCATTCCTTAATATATAAATGTATTAGTTCATGAACAAACCGATTTTAGAACATAACCTACTCAAGTACGCAAACGTGTACGCATACTTAAGTAGCCGGACTGAGTTTGGTTTCGCCAGTACGCGAACGTGTACGCATACTAGTACACTTCCAAACTCCAGCTAAAAGTCACGGAACTTGAACTTCCGCCAGTACGCGTACGTGTACGCATACTTAGTTCCCGGACTTCCATTCACTAACCAGTATGCTTACGCGTACGCATACTATGGTTCCCGGACTTGGACTTTACACAAATGTGAATACACACACTATGTTTATATCCAATCATGGTTACATGTTCTAAACTCTCATTTCAGTCATTGAAACATTCTTAGAAGACGACAATAGATGTCTCACACAACTATTAGCTCCAAAGCAATTTTAAAGTGATCGAATGATCAATATGAAACATTCCGAGTCTACACCAAATGATTGTATCACACAAATCATGTAAGATGTTACAAGGCGATTTTCACATGATCATCTTTTGACTTACGTCAAGAATAAAAGATGAACTTGGTTAAAGCGAAAGCTTACCAACACATATTTCGAGAAATAGATAAGCGAGATAAACTCAGCTCGAAATATCAAATGTGTATAATTGAAGCCTATATATGATAATTGCGTAATTCATATGATTTTAGTGTCCATTCCATACTTGTTTAAGCTATTATTCTTGCATGTATTCGTGTTATTACTCTTGTTTTCTCTTATTTGCCTCTAATAGGTGAATCGTCCAAAAAGGAGCTACAAAGTGCCGAAGATATCTAGGAATAGAAGTATTCCAAGTATCCAAGTGCCCAAGTCCAAGAGAAGTGGAAGAAGTGCGACGAAAAGGAGCAAAGATGCTCAAAATCAAGAGACGGGCCAAAGACTGATCTTAACTCATTCAAATTAAGAATTTCTCATCACCATCTTGAATATAATTGAAAGAGTAAAAGAATGCAAAAAGAATGAGGTCATTCCGAGTTCGGACGAAGAAGTTGTGGGCAAAACAAGCTCTTGATCGAATACCGAAGACTTGTGAAGTATATGTACGTGTACGCATACTTTTGGTTCCGTGAATTTCGGCTGGATTTTGATGTACGCATACTTTTGGTTTCGTAACTTTTTAGGTATGCGTACGAGTATGCATACTTTGGAAGGCCAAAACTCACGGTTAGGGTCTTTATTTCATAGTTTCGGGTCGGGTTCTTGAACCGAACTAGATACTTGATGGCCAAGCAATGTAAACCTATAAAAATAGGTATTAGGCCTCACATATCATCGAGTAATATCATCTCATATCACAAGTTCTACATCAAAACCTAGGGTTTACCTATTTAGGGGGAAACCACCATGATTCGTCATCTTTGTAATATGAGTAGCTAAATCCTTGGTTGATTAAGGATGAATTCAATGTTCTAAGCATGAAGCTTTATTATTAATACAAATCTATTGAGAGTTTTAATCATCACCATTTATTTTCACTATATTTAGGGTTTATGATTGATTAATAGATTGTGCAAGTGTACAATTGGATTAATCTATTGATCATTTTATTGCTAGTAAAGGGTTAGGATATCCATGTAATTGTTGAATAACCCTTACACAAGTAGAGAATGTGAGACGTCTCAGAGGGATTATGTGGAGCAATCGTGTGTGAAGACAACACTAGTAAGTGGACCTTGCGCTAAGAGTCTAGCTGCTAGGATCAACCTAAGTTCACATAGCTTAAAGCTTCCGATTGGGTTACATCTTGAGTGCGCTACTACTTGGTGGTTCAGTTGGATAAGACTTGATATGCGAGCGCTTCGGTATCAAGTTACACAAGGAG
Source organism: Papaver armeniacum (assembly GCA_023531295.1). NCBI lineage: Eukaryota > Viridiplantae > Streptophyta > Magnoliopsida > Ranunculales > Papaveraceae > Papaver > Papaver armeniacum. The sequence goes on from JAJJWW010016293.1 coordinate 492,283, forward strand.
AGCTTTGGGGATAACACTGCTCTAGCTGTTATTCTACGGTTAATGATAAATGGTTCTTACGAACGATAGATATGTATTCTAATCCTGTTAACGCTTGGTAACGACGAAGGATTCCTTGATCATCCCTTTCTTCTTATTGTCTTTATTTATCTCACAACCAAAAACCCCTTTTGTTATTTACCTTATTTTGCTATTTCAAATAACCTATCAATTACACAGCTCTCTATGGGAACGATCTCTTACTACCGCTATATTACCAGTTAATTAGTGGGAAATATCTTTATTAATTTGTTGTGCTATAACATGATCCATATTCTAATACTTATAATCCTGGTTGGAAAGATCATCCTAATTTCAGTTATGCCAATAAGAAAGCAGCAGCTCCTAATCCTTACGGGAAACAAAGTGGTTTTCAACAACAACAACCTCAGAATCAATATTCAAAGCTTGACATGCTCATTTCCATGTTCCAACAAAGTCAACAGAAATCCGATCAAAATCAATTAAAAATTGATAACGCTATTAGAGATCTGAAAACTCAAATGGGACAATTAGCTACAACAGTGAGTAAATTAGAATCAGACGCATCAACAAAGTTACCATCTCAACCGTTTGTGAACCCAAGAGCGCATGTTAATGCGGTGACATTAAGGAGTGGAAGGCAAGTAACAGGTTCAAATCTGGATGCAGGGACAGTATGTGTACCTAGTGACGATATTGAGAAGGAAGTAGAGTTGGAAATCGTACCTAAGGAAAATCCAATCCCGACCGGCCAACCTAAGGACACGGTTCCCAGTTTTACCATACCACCTCATTTTCCCAGTCGTTTTGCCAAATCCAAGAAAGAATCTCAAGACAAGGAGATCATGGACATTTTCAGCAAGATACAAATCAACATTCCATTTATTGAGGCCATCATAACCGTACCCAGGTATGCCAAGGTTTTGAAGGATTTGTGTATAAGGAAGGATAAGTTGATTTCTAATGAGATTACTCATGTGAGCGAAAGTTCTACAGCTATGTTACTGAAGAAGATGCCTGCTAAGTGTAACGATCCTGGTGGTTTCACAGTTCCTGTTACTATTCGTAACCACGATTTGAGCATGCTTTGCTTGATTTGGGAGCTTCTATAAGTGTTATGTCAGCCGATGTTTATGATTCTTTGAATCTTGGACCTTTAAAAGATACAAGAAGTACTATTCAATTGGCTAACAAGTCCAATATATATCCCAATGGAGTCGTGGAGGACGTGTTAGTTCAATTGAATGAGTTAATCTTTCCGGTTGATTTCTATATCGTGGATATGCAGGATGGAGGAAATAGTTCATCTACTTCGTTACTTCTCGGGAGACCGTTTATGAAGACTGCAAAGACGAAGATTGATGTCGATAGTGGTACACTCACTATGGAATTTGATAAGGAGATCATACGGTTCAATATCTTTGAAACCATGAGTTATCCTAGTGATGTTCACTCTGCTTTCTCCATTGATGTTATTGGTTCGTTAGCACAACAAATGTTTGAATTAAACGGTGAAGATGAACTTGGAGTTGTGTTACGTAACAATATCGATTTAGATGTTCATAGGCAGCCGAACTTGGACGTTGATTTATCCAAAGAGCTAGTGGAGATGTGTGGTGCTTTAACGACATTACAAGCAGCTAAACCGGGTAATATTTCTTATATTTCTTTACCAGTAACTAATGAGGTTCTGATACCTTCTATTGTGCAAGCACCAAAACTAGAATTGAAGCCGCTTCCGGACCACTTAAAGTATGCGTACTTGGGTGATAAAGAAGAACTTCCGGCGATTATTGCAAAGAACCTCACCCAAATACAAGAAGAACGTCTACTTAGGGTTCTAAAATAGCACAAAACGGTTATTGGTTGGACAATTGCTGATATCAAAGGCATTAGTCCATCCATGTGCATGCATAAACTCCTGATGGAAGATGATTTTAAGCCTGTACGTGTTCTCAGCGTAGGACCACTTAAAGTATGCGTACTTGGGTGATAAAGAAGAACTTCCGGTGATTATTGCATAGAACCTCACCCCAATACAAGAAGAACGTCTACTTAGGGTTCTAAAATAACACAAAACTGTTATTGGTTGGACAATTGTTGATATCAAAGGCATTAGTCCATCCATGTGCATGCATAAACTCCTGATGGAAGATGATTTTAAGCCTGTACGTGATGCTCAGCGTAGGCTTAACCCCCCAATGATGGAGGTCGTAAAGAAAGAGATCCTCAAATTGCTAAGTGTGGGGGTGATTTACCCAATTTCTGACAGCAAATGGGTTAACCCAGTTCAAGTGGTACTTAAGAAATCAGGTGTCACTGTTGTTAGAAATCAAGATGATGAACTTGTTCCTATAAGAGTTCAAACAGGATGGAGAGTGTGAATAAACTACAGAAAGCTTAATACAACAACCCGAAAGGATCACTTTCCTTTTCCTTTCATTGATCAGATGTTAGAAAGGTTAGCGGGACATTCACATTATTACTTTTTGGATGGTTATTCAGGCTACAATCGATTGTCATTGCATCGGAGGATCAAGAGAAAACTACTTTCACTTGTCCTTTTGGTACGTTTTCCTATAGACGGATGTCGTTTGGTCTTTGCAATGTGCTTGCCACTTTTCATAGGTGTATGGTTAGTATATTTTATGACTACGTAGAACACACTATTGAGGTATTTATGGATAATTTTAGTGTTTATAGTGATTCATTTGATATTTGTTTACAAAATCTTGAACTTGTGCTTAAAAGATGCATAGACATTAATCTTGTTTTAAATTGGGAGAAATGCCATTTTATGGTAGACCATGGAATAGTGCTCGGTCACATTGTGTCCTCTCGAGGGCTTGAAGTTGACAAAGCAAAGATAAACTTAATAAGAAACTTACAATATCCCACTTTGGTGAGGGAAATTCTCTCGTTTCTTGGTCATGCAGGTTTTTACAGGCGGTTTATCAAAGATTTCTCCAAAATATCATTGCCGATGCGCAAATTATTGCAAAAAGAGGTTATTTTTGACTTCAACAATGAGTGCAAGGATGCCTTTGATACATTGAAAGTTGAGATTACCAGTAAGAAAACTGGAATAACTTTCAAAGTTAACGGCCATAGATTGAAGCCTTATTATGAAAACTTCTCTAAAGAGAATGTAGAAGTGACGAGACTTCAGGATTCACTCCCTTTGGAGGAGTAGCATCATTGGAATGCCAAGTCGGGCTGAGGACATTAAACTAAGCGCTACATGGGAGGCAACCCATCGGTTTTGTATTTTTATCCCTTTTATTTGTAATTTTCATAGTTTTCATATCATAGCTTGCATTCCCATCTTATATTTTACAAAGTCCTATATCTATAATGAAAGTTTTGACGATTTATCGTCAGAAAATTTTGACTGCGCACTTGTCATGAAAATAGCTCTCGAGACTTCATAAGGAGTCCGATTTGAGTGGTTGACCCAAATTTTTAAAGAGGGCAGACTCACCTTTCTTTTCCAAAAAGAAAATTTGAATTAGGAGTCTGTTAAGTTGGAGCGATAGGCCTGAACATTTGAGTTTTGGTATTTTTACAGAACTTTTTCAGATTACATGTCTGTCAGTCCGGAGGCCATAAAGTCAAACGGTTTATCGAAACACTGTGCCCTTTTGAATCCTTATAGAAAAGACGTAGGCGAACAACGTTCGTTTAGGATGTTTTTGCTAGTTCCCTACCCATTGGTACAATTTTTGAGTTTTCAGGGCTGTTATGTCAGAAATCAGCCATTGGTACAGTTTTTTAGGACAATGTTGAGTTTAAGTGTGGGGGAGCATTTAGTATCATACTATATGCATATACACATAAAAAATAATACTCTTTGATTTCTTGCATTCTTGAGACTTCATCTTTTGGAGTGAATTATGAGCCATTTAGGATGACACTCTAAACCTTTTTAGGTTGAAACAGTTCTTACGGCTTTAGATTGAGTTCCACTTTATCGTTCTAAAATCCTTAAATATATACGTTCATAATTGAATGCGAAACTCAGATGCTAGAAATTGCATGGTAGTCGTTTGAAAGATTCATCCTCGCAATTAATTATTACTGAATCACTTTTTTTTTTTTTTGCAGTTATATGTTTCTCTAAGTGATTTGGTGGGATCCTGATACTGCCATGGATGTTGTAGCAAGGTAATCATTGGTTGAGTATATAAAAGCCCCATAGAAAATTGTCTTACACTCATAAAGAGTGAGCCAAAAATAAAAAATATATATATTAGGCTCCTCTTCATATACCGACATAATTAATAATACAAAAATAGGATTCTCCCTGTCTCCGTCGCCTAAACAAGCGTGGAATGCGGGATCCATGGGAATTAATCATGTAGTCGATGAAATGAGTGAAACCTATCATCATTATATATCAAGTCAAAAAGACTATTTATGAGGTTCTCGACACTTGGATAACAGTATGTGTGAACGTTGTCCCTGTCTCCGTCGCCTAAACAAGCGTGGAGCGCAGGATCCAAGGAAACTATCACATACTTGCTGAAGGGAAACATGCGCTTAGAGTATCTAATCATGTGGTCGAGTTAAATGGGTGCTTCTCTCAACTATTGCGCTATAAATAAAAATCCTTTGACGACATTCATACAAGTATTGTGGGTAACATTTTTCACTTTAGTCAACATTTGCACACTTAACTTTTCTATTTCCATTCTCTTATCTATCCATGTGATATGCGAGTGTTGTGGTAAACGTTCCAACAAGTACGATGACTATCTTAGTAGAGTTTTGCAATCAGGTTGAATGTCACACGTAAGTAATTGCTTGTGTGTGATGATTGGAATGTTTGTGGGATGTTTGCAGCTAAAGAACATATGCAGGCTGATTATCTTATTAGCTCTGTGTCTATCCTTAGTAGTTCTTCCAAGGAAATAAATTGGAGTAGGTTTTGTGGGTATACCTCTTGTAAACCCTCACGAGACTATAACTCCTCCACTAGGAACACCTAGGGGTTTAAAGGCTTGTTGCATTGGCTAAGTGTAACCGTTTTCTCAACGAAAGGGAGTTGTTGTAGTTATTATTAGTTTAATTTAGTTTTCTCGAGGACTATAAAAATCTAAGTGTGGGGGAATTTGATAAGTGCATAATTCATACGATTTTAGTGTCCATTCCATACTTGTTTTAGCTATTATTCTTGCATATTTTCGTATTATTACTCTTGTTTTTTCTTATTTGTCTCTATTAGGTGAATCATCCAAAAATGAGCTACAAAGTGCTAAAAAGAGCTAAGAAGAGAAGTATTCCAAGTATCCAAGTGCCCAAGTCCAAGAGAAAGTGAAGAAATGCGACGAAAAGGAGCAAAACGCTCAAAATCAAGAGACGGCCCAAAGACCAAGATTAACTCATTCAAATTCAGGATTTCTCATCACCATCTTGAAGAGAATTGAAAGAGGAAAATAATGCATAAATAATGAGGTCATTCCGAGTTCGGACGAAGAAGTTGTGGGCAAAACAAGCTTTTTATCGAATACCGAAGACAAGCAAGTATGCAAACGGATTTTCAGTATGAAAACGGGTATGCATACTTATTCCCCTGGATTTTAACTGAAATTTAAGTATGCAAACGGGTATGCATACTGTTGAAGGCCAAAACCCAAGGTTAGGGTCTTTATTTCATATTTTCGGGTCGGGTTCTTGAACTGAACTAGATACTTGAAGGCCAAAAAATGTAAACCTATATAAAGAGGTATTAGGTCATGAATGAAACAACATCAAGGGATCACGAAATTGTAAGTCTTGGAGAGAAGAAACTACACACGGAGCGAAAGCTAGGGTTTCAGAGCGATTCATCAATCGTAACGATATCTCTGAACTTTTCTTATATGTATATCATGGATGCTTCTACATCCATGAGTAGCTAAACACCTATTGATTGAGGATGAATTCTAAGTTGTAAACTTGATTTGATTTAATATATGAATCTATTTTGATTTCTTCATATGATTATCGTTTGTGTTTATTATTAAAAATACTTATGATTAATTGATAGATTATTTAGGTGGACAACTGAATATATTTATTGATTTAATCTATTGCTAGCAAGGGTTAGGATATCCGTAATTGTTGAATATTCCTTACACAAGTAGAGAACGTGAAACCTTGCCGAGGGATTCTGTAAAGCAATCGCGGGTAGACACAACCCTAGCAAGTAGACCGAGCGTACTGAGTCTGACTATTAGGATCAAACCTAAATTAACAAACCCTAAAGAATTCGATTGAATTACATCTTGTAAGCGTACCTCAAGTTGGTTCAGACGAATAGAATCTGGTAACTAAGCGTACCTGTTTTCCAGTGATATAAGGAATTTTGGGAATAACTAAGCGTACCTATTATTCTATGGTTGGTGATAATCTATGATTAATGGCGAATAGATGAATATATTAACTCATTGATAGTTTATTAACGAAGAAGGATTCCTCGCTCATCTCTTTCCCTATTGCTTACAATTTAATATTTTCAATTGCTTTTATTTACTTTATTCAAATCTAAAACAAAACCCCCCCTTTGTGACACTTTGACAACTAAAACTCACTGCTCTTCGTGGGAATGATCCTTACTTCCATTATATTACCAGTTAATTTTGTGGAAATAAGATAATTAATTTAATTGCACTTACGACACCCATCGGTATGTGGCAGGTAATCTCAAAAGCTAAACAAGATTTCTTTGAAGTGGTTGATATTCAAGTAGGAGATGATAGAAGTTTAAGATTTTGGCATGATTTGTGGGTAGAGAAGAATGCTTTAAAAGATAAATCCAAGGTTGTATAAGTTAAGTACACAGAAGAACGAAATGGTTGCTGATATTCTAGGTGATAGTATGGTTATGCACTACTCTAGAGCTCTCAATCCAGCTGAGAGAATTGACTTTCTTGAACTAAGACATGATTTACGAAATATCTCTTTAACAAATGGTTTAGAAGACAACTTGAGAGGAGACTTCATAGCAAAGGCAGACTATGAGAAGATTATAGAAAATACAAATACATATGATTTTGCAGGTCTACTTGAGAATAAGCTTATTCCTCCTAAAGTGATGTTTATGACATGGGCTTCTCTGCATGAGTCTTTGCCTACAAGGTGTATGCTAAGTAGAAGAGGAGTCACATTCCATCAACAACGTACGTACTTTGTAATGAGGACCTGAAACATCTGTTCATACACTGCAAGTGGACGAAACCAATTTGGGATTTCTTTCTTTCTAGTTTGCAGGTACAATGGTCTATGCCGGAGGTCTTTAAATCTCTCCTGGACAGTTAGAAACTTTACAAAGTTAGCAAGAGGAAATCAATTGTTTGGCAAATTACACCTTATGCTATCTTTTAGGAGATTGGAAAGAAAGGAATTCAAGAGTCGAGGAAGAGAAAATTTTTTTGAGGATATTTGATAATACATAATATATGCCTATGGAGTTCTCCTAAGAATATCTTCCTATTTCAATGGGACACAATAGTTTCTATGTAATAGGTGTTTTTGAGCTTTTCCTTAGATTTTCGGGATCTTCTTGATCCTTGTATATATTTTGTAATTATCCTTTTTTTTATTTTAATATATCCTTTCTTTTTCAAATAATAAAACAAAAAAAAATGGCTGATTGCAGTCGATTTCACCGATTCAGCACACGGTTTAAAGTCCCCCACCATGGCCAAACAACTTCACATGCTAGAATCTTATTGGTACAGGTCAAGTGTGGGTCAATTATCAGAAGACCGGCCCACATCCGAAAGTTTAACCGTTGATCTGATTATTCCCTTACATATCGTTTTCCGTGATTGGGTGTGTCCCCACCTGCCGAATTGGTATTAAAAACGACGCCTCATGCCAAAAACAGAAAGAAAAGAATAAAACCAAAATCCTAAAGCGCATGATACGATTCCGAACATTGAGAAAATATATTGGAGACTCCGGTCAAGTAAAAATTCCCCAAAAAATCTCCAGATCCCATAAATTCTCCGGTCCACCGTTCACAGCACAAAGAACACAACCCAGACGTTTCATATTTTCTCTTGTTCATGGAGTAAGAGCGAACACATATATGAAATTCTAAGCACATGAAATAATATTTGATTATGTAAAAAAAAAAAAAGAACTGAAACCGAAAACAGATCTAAGCATATCATTGAAACATATAACATCATATCATCAAGTGAGTACCATTTAACCTATTCATTTGGATTTGATTCCTTCTGTTAAAAAAGAAATTTGGAAGTTTTTTACACATGGCAAGCGCGATAGTTCTTCTTTTCAAAGGAAGCTTAACAAACATAACCAATGAGTTCCGAAAACAAATAAAAAGCCGAAAGTGAAAACCTGTCCGTCTTTTTAAACCAACAATCACGTGAAGCTCAATTCAAAACAAACTCTACTTCTTCATCACCTACATGACAAAATCTTATACACGTACATCATCATCTCATTCTCAATACCGAGTTTGCTTTTTTATTGGGAAACAGAAAATATTCTCTTCAATTATTCAATGTAGTACTATAAAAGATTTCTCTCCCTCCTCTCTTCACATTCTTTCACTCTCTCACAGTCTCACTCCTAGCTTCTTGTTTTTCCTTCTTGTCGCGTCCGCCCGGCGACTCGAGCGAGCGAGTTCTATCGATCATTGGTAGAACTCACTCTTCGACGTCATCATCCCCCTGTGCAAGAGTTTTAAGCTGCGTAATCGGTTTATGCAGACATGTTTGATTCAAACAGTATATCAAGTAAGCTCATCTTATTATGTTCATAATAATTTCATATATACAAGAATATAGAGAAAATATTATATGGTTGATAAATCTAATACGCTTTAAGTTCATGTCATGGTTTTAAGTTCTTAACTCTGGTTGACTGCCTTTTGTTCTCCATATATTCATTAGGAAACTAAGATTTGAGCTTGAGGAACATGGGTTTCACTATTTAGGTTAATTTCTTATATATATGTTTTGATCTTTAAGGATTCTATTTTCGGTGATAGTTACTAGCATCCATTGACATGTTTTAAGATTTGGCCTGATGCACTTAAGTTTTCAAGTTGCTTGCTAAGTCCATACATAATAAGTTGTAGTTTCATTTTTTCTTCTTCTTTTGTGTTGTTTTATTAGCATACGTAGAAACTACTTAAAACTGCAAGTGCAGGTTGTGAAAACGTTTATTCTATTGTTGGTGCTAATCTAGTCGGCATAGTTACTATGTCTATCTTGTATCAACTGTGGTAGATAAGTGATCATGCGGATGTAAAAGCTAAGCATAATGTTAAAAGAAGATAAAAAAGAAAGATTATCACTACAGCTACTTTTTAAAAGATGGCATCTCTGTATTGTTATTCTGTCAGAGAATCTCAAGTGGTGTCTGGAATCTGGATTATATGCTATTCTTAGATTGAGATATTCTACTTTTTGTATTGTGTTTATTCCATCTTTTTGATTACTGAGAAAAATTAGTAAGTCAGTCATTTATGAAATCATTGGAGCTTTTACTCTACAAAATTGGCTTTTGATATGATAAATGTAATTACAAGTAGATACTACTTTCAATACAGAAAACATGTTTGCGGATAGCAAGATGGATAACAAGATAAACAGTTAAAATTGTTTAACATTAAAGGGAAAAAAATAGAACAGGCTTCCAATGTATGAAAAACTGTAGTAAAAGAATGAAATTAGTCTTTTCGTGCTTGAATTGGCTGATGAAACGTAGCATGTAGTCCTCTGCATAAACAGTAACATTTATCCTGCTTCTCCTATTAAGAAATGGAGTTTGAAGATATAACAGTAACACTTATGCCTTCTTGCAGAACAGAATTATGCACGGCTCAGTTTGCTGGGATAATTCCTCTTGACTGGGCCGGCAATGTTTAATGTCTTAGCGCTATCAATGACTTAAACTAGTATAGCATCATACTGATACTAGACATTTAATATGTTAACATACACCAATTAGGATAAATGAAATTTCTTGGTTAAGGATTCTTATGGATCTGATTTTTAAAGAATGCTGTGGAACTCTGTTAAACCTCTAACTCAAAATTTCTGCAGACTTTGAACTTTTTGAGGGGTGGAAAGCTGGATTGAAGTTGATCACACCTTGTTTCTGGGATGAACTCAGCATATTAGTCCAATTGGGGATTCTTGGAAGTGCTCTAATCTGTTTCATACAGAAAAAATGTGGACATCGATCTGGATTTGTAGAGGAAGTAGCAGAAAAGTTACCCAGAAGCATAAGACTTGGTTTTGTTTACAGTGCCGCTGTAGGTTGTTCTGTTTTACTAACAGGAGTCCACTTACTGATGCTTTTGAGACTGGTAAACGGGTATGAAGCCCTTTGCAAATCAAAAATCTTAGCTTTCTGTCAAGAAATCTTGCAAGTAATATCATGGTTAATCACATTGCTTATGGTTATCAACCTTCGTCAGTCGAGGTCTTTGAAGCTGCCAGGGGTGCTAAGAGTCTGGTGGATTTCGAGCTTCTTATTATCCGTTATCCATACAATACTCGATACTCGTTACATTCTTATAAATCATAAATCTCCTGGAGTAGGCGAGTATGCCAACTTCCTTGGCTTAATTGCCTCGACGTACTTGCTAGGTATTTCAGTCAGAGGGGTAACGGGAATCAGCTTCATAACAAATAGCAGTGAAGAGCCTCTGCTGTGCAATACTGAAAAACATTCAGCAGGAAAACGAGAAAAAGAATCTCCTTACTCAAAGGCTACTATTCTCCAACTGATTACTTTCTCTTGGCTCACTCCTCTATTCAAAGTTGGATACAGGAAAGCACTTGAACAGGATGAGATCCCAGACATTGATATCAAAGACTCTGCAGAATTCCTCTCTAATTCGTTTGGCGACAGTTTAAGACAAGTCAAGGAGAGAGATAGCACCAGCAACCCATCCATCTATATGGCAATCTTTCTTTTGATCAGGAAAAAAGCAGCACTCAACGCCATTTTTGCAGTGGTCAATGCCGGAGCATCATATGTTGGCCCATACCTGATAAACGACTTTGTGGCGTTCTTAAGTCAGAAGAAGAACTACAGCTTAAAGACGGGCTACATAATTGCACTAGCATTCTTAAGTTCTAAAATGGTTGAAGTGATTGCACAGAGGCAATGGATTTTCGGGGCGCGCCAATTAGGTATGCGTCTGAGAGCAGCTTTGATATCCCACATATATAGGAAGGGTCTTCATCTGTCCAGTCAGTCTAGACAAAGCCACAGTAGTGGAGAGATAATTAACCTCATGAGTGTTGATATTCAACGAATTACAGACTTCATCTGGTACATGAATACAATGTGGATGCTGCCAATACAAATTTCACTAGCAACCTACGTCCTATATATTAATGTAGGCCTTGGTTCATTTGCTGGCTTAGCAGCAACCTTACTAGTGATGGCTTGCAACATACCTCTTACAAGAATTCAAAAATCCTTCCAGTCAAAGATCATGGAAGCCAAGGACGAGCGAATGAAGGCTACATCAGAAGTTCTTCGAAACATAAAAACCCTGAAACTTCAAGCTTGGGATATGAAGTACCTCCTAAAGCTTGAAAATTTGAGGAAAACTGAATATGGCTGGATATGGAAATCGTTACGCTTATCAGCACTCTCGGCTTTTATCTTCTGGGGATCCCCCACATTAATATCTGCAGCGACTTTTGGAGCATGTATTGTACTAGGGATCCCACTAACAGCAGGGAAAGTCTTATCTGCACTGGCAACATTCAGAATGTTACAAGATCCGATATTCAGTTTACCAGACTTGCTATCATGTATTGCGCAATCCAAAGTTTCAGTTGATAGGGTTGCATCATACCTCCAAGAAGATGAAATACAGGAAGATGCAGTCATTTTTGTTCCAAAAGAGACATCGGAGGTCTGCATCGAGATTGAGAAAGGCAGATTTAGTTGGGACCCTGAATCAAGTATTCCAACCCTTGATGGAATACAGTTAAAAGTGAAGAGAGGGATGAAAGTTGCAATTTGTGGGACTGTCGGGTCAGGGAAGTCTAGTTTACTCTCTTGCATAATTGGAGAAATACCGAAGATTTTAGGGACAGTGAGAGTTAGTGGGACAAAGGCATATGTTCCTCAGTCCCCCTGGATACTAACTGGAAATGTAAGAGATAACATTCTCTTTGGGAATCCATATGATCAAGTCAAATATGATAGAACAATAAGAGCATGTGCATTGACAAAGGATTTTGAGCTCTTCCAAGCTGGAGACCTGACAGAGATAGGAGAACGAGGGATTAATATGAGTGGAGGTCAGAAACAAAGGATACAGCTTGCACGAGCTGCTTACCAGGATGCTGACATTTATATTCTCGATGACCCATTCAGTGCCGTTGATGCTCATACAGGAAGTCAACTTTTTGAGGTTAAATTTTTATCCTTTGTAGAATAATTATCTAAATGTGAATAGCGTTTGTTGTCTACACAGTATAAAGTTTGTGATTATTATGCTTTTAATTGTATGTACAACTTTGGTGCAGGAATGTCTGATGGGAATCCTCAAAGACAAGACTATACTTTATGTGACACACCAAGTAGAGTTTCTCCCAGCGGCTGATCTAATTCTGGTAAGAGATTGTAGCACAACTTTCTCCTCTATTTCTAAACTCACATGCAAAAATGAAAATCAAGGGTTTTGTTGTTCTAGGATTACCAGAAGTAAGACATAAGAACCTATTATTATCTTAACAGATGATGCAGGAAGGAAATATCATTCAAGCTGGAAGATTTGACGAACTTCTCAAACAGAATATTGGATTTGAGTTGTTGGTTGGTGCACATAGCGAAGCTCTACAATCAATCTTTGATGTCGAAAATTCGAGCAGAACGTCTGAAAAAGCAATGTCTTCAGTTGAAACAGACATAGATAGCACAACACATACGCATCATCTGGTTGGTAAACATGATTCAGAACAGGATCTCTCTCTAGAGATAATAGATAAAGGAGGGAGATTGACACAAGAGGAAGAGAGAGAAACAGGAAGTATCGACAAAGAAGTTTATTGGTCATACTTGACCCTGGTATGGGGTGGTGCATTGATCCCATTGATAATCTTATCTCAAACTAGTTTCCAAGTATTACAGATAGCGAGCAACTACTGGATGGCATGGGCTTCTCCCGTCTCTACAGATTCCAAGCCAGTAGTAGACATGAAATTCATGTTCCTTGTGTATATAGTCCTATCAGTAGGAAGTGCATTTTGTGTATTGGCCCGAGCATATTTGGTAGCTATAGACGGCATTCTAACGTCACAAAAACTCTTCGTCAACATGCTTCATAGTGTGCTCAAGGCACCAATGTCTTTCTTTGATTCAACCCCAACTGGAAGAATCTTAAATCGAGTAAGTTAACACAAAGATTTCAGTACTATATGTATACATGAGTTTGTGTTTGTGTGGATAACAACTTCACGTGACTCGCATGGGTAGTCTTTATTGCGTTCTACATTTTATATATGTTCATAAACTCCACAGGATATTCAGAGAATTGACGCCCTTTAAATGTTTTCTCATTAACAGGCATCTACGGATCAAAGTGTGCTGGATTTGGAATTACCCATGAGGGTAGGCTGGTGTGCTTTCTCAATCATTCAAATTCTGGGAACTATTGCAGTTATGTCACAGGTTGCATGGCAAGTATTTGTCATCTTCATCCCAGTGACGGGAATATGCATATGGTACCAGGTAAGACCTACTTTGGACTGTTATGAGGTAGTCTAAGAGGGTGTTTCTTTTCTTTTTCACTGAATGGGCATTCGAGCCAGATATTGGGACGGCTCATTTCAACCCGTTTAACGAAAAAGAAAAAGAAAAAGAAAAGCTACCCCTAAGTTGATTATCTTTGTTTTATAAAAGTTATGAATTTGATAATGGATCACTACTACAGCAATATTATACACCTACTGCAAGAGAACTGGCACGCTTATCTGGGATTCAAAGAGCTCCATACCTCCATCACTTTGCAGAATCACTTGCAGGAGCTGCAACAATCAGGGCATACGACCAAGAAGACCGCTTCATGAAAACGAACCTAGGACTCGTTGATAATGAATCAAGGCCATGGTTTCACAATGTATCAGCCATGGAATGGCTTTCATTCAGACTGAACATATTGTCAAATCTTGTGTTTGCATCCTCATTAGTTGTCCTCGTGAGCCTACCTGAAGGAGTTATCAATCCAAGTAAGCATCACTATTCACTACCATACTAAACATTCTCATATTCACACAAAATAAATCTAATATTGATACGAGGAGATTCGAGAAAAGCTAGCTAACTGAAAATTGGACCAAATTACAGGTATTGCAGGGCTAGCAGTGACATATGGTCTCAATTTGAACATACTTCAAGCATCTGTCATATGGAACTTGTGCAATGCAGAGAATAAAATGATTTCAGTAGAAAGGATATTGCAATATTCAAAACTAAGTAGTGAAGCCCCTTTAGTGATTGAAGAATGCAGACCACCAAGCAACTGGCCCGAGTTCGGAAGGATTTGCTTCAAAAACTTGCACGTAAAGCCCTTATATATATATCCTAATACTCTATTATCCAAAATTCAAAATTGGTAGTGATACGCATTATAAACATTCATTTATTGTTTTACTTTTCCACAGATTCGCTATGCCGAACATCTTCCATCTGTCTTAAAAAACATAAACTGCACGATTCCTGGAAGAAAGAAAGTTGGAGTTGTAGGAAGAACAGGGAGCGGGAAATCGACTCTTATACAGGCTCTCTTTCGGACAGTGGAACCCAAAGAAGGAAGCATTCTAATTGATGATATTGATATTTGCCAGATAGGTCTACATGATTTGAGGTCGAAACTTAGCATCATTCCTCAAGATCCGACATTGTTTGAAGGAACTGTTAGAGGAAACCTCGACCCGCTAGAGCAATTCTCCGACAGTGAAATATGGGAGGTAGTCATTCGTTATTATTTTTCCATCAAAAACAGAAGTTATTTGCTATTACTTCTATTGTGCATCAATTATCAATATATCCATACCATTTATTCTGAAGTTTGTTGATGTTAAAATTGTTTTTAGGCTTTGGATAAATGTCAACTAGGTGATCTAGTACGTGCAAAGGAAGAAAAGTTAGGCTCACCAGGTAAGAGTCTTAAGGAATATGAAATGTAACTGTGATCAAGTTACGTGCTCGTCTAAAGTTTTAGTTACTATGCCTTTACAGTGGTTGAGAACGGAGAAAACTGGAGTGTGGGTCAAAGACAGTTATTCTGTCTTGGAAGGGCTTTGTTAAAGAGAAGTAGCGTGCTCGTTCTTGATGAAGCTACTGCATCTGTTGATACAGCTACGGACGGAGTTGTACAGAAGATCATCACTCGGGAGTTTGAAAATTGTACAGTTGTCACTATAGCTCACAGAATTCATACGGTCATAGATAGCGATCTTGTTCTTGTCCTTAGTGAAGGTATGTATAACTAAACTTCAAAGATTTTTTAAAACAGGCTTATACTGTAGGTTTAAGCTGTTTTGATAATGGCTAAGAAATTAAATCATTGCTGTCTTGCGCAGGAAGGGTAGTGGAATACGACACACCCGCTAAGTTACTCGAACGTGAGGATTCCTTCTTCTCAAAACTCATAAAGGAGTACTCAATGAGATCAAAAAGTTTCAACAATTTAGCAAATGTATAAAATGGGGAGCTCACCCATTTACAGCTAAATCTCTAAATCTTAGACATTTCATGATATATTAGAGATGGAAAAGCTGACAAGCAATGAAATCGCACCCAGAGACAGGAGACTGTCCACTTGTTATCCTTCATCAGCCTAACATGGTACCACATCATAAATAAACAAAGAAGTTTAATATTTTTGAGGTGCTCCTATCATACCAACAAGCAAGAACTGGAAAAATAAAAAACTCATTCTAAATAAGTTAACTCTGTTTGCAGCAAAACTGTATGTATTATTGTGTAATGTAACAATTGTGTACTCCCTCCGTCTCTAAAAGATGGGCAAGTTTGGTTTTTACAAAAATTAAGAAACCCAATCATTATAGCCATTTTTTCATGTTTTTTCCTAATCTATCCTTGGTCCCCACTCATTTTTATAAGAGAGATGGAAGAGAGAAGTGGCCCTCCTTTAATATTAAGAGAGAAAAGGGAGAGAGAGAGAAGTGGTCCCTCTACATGAAGTATCTTTAGTAAAATCATAACATTTGACTTTCCACATATGGAAACAAGCCTATTTTTTTGACATACCCAGATAAGGAAACTTGCCTATCTTTTAGAGACGGAGGGAGTACTATTATGGTTCAGAGATATCACTTAGCGTGAGGCAGGTAAGAACCTTTTACTTAAACATCAGAATGGTTTGAACAAGTAGTCAGACAAAAAGGCATCAATAGTATCATTTACGGATCTGATTTTGAGTGTGTACATGACATTTCAATCTATATCATTAAGTAATAAACCTATCATAAACATATCACTTGTACACTCTTTAGAGGAATATGCACAAAATTGGATGCATCATTTACTGGAGTTACCGCTATTGCAACTGCGGAATTGCAGTAGCCACCAAAAAATGATTTAAAAAAAAAGGGCTTAAACATGGGCATTACCTGATTCCTAAATAATACTAAAGAAAATTACCTTGAAGTATGTACCAACACACATATCTCTTATACAATCTCTAGAGGAATATGCACAAAATTGGACGCATCATTTACCGGAGTTACCGCTATTGTAACTGTGGAATTGCAGTAGCCACCAAAAAATGAATTAAAAAAAAAGGGCTTAAACACGGGCATCATTGATTCCTAAATAATACTCTCAGAAAGAAAATTACCTTGAAGTATGTACCAACACATGTTTGGTTAGAGTTTCTTCGTGGGTGATCACTAGCAGTAGTTACTTGGCTTCAAATTAATTTGTCTGCGGTCGAAAATAAGGTAACAGTGGAGTCAAGTCAACCACCAAATTTTTTTAATGTAGTAGTATATTGTTAGAGCTTAGCTTGTTTCGATATCACAGGAGTTTCACCTTTCACTGGGTGGCATCACTACCTTTGTTCCAGGGCAAGCCATCTCAAGGGCACTCACTCGCAAACGACGAAAATATCTAGACAAATGTGTTGCTAACGGCTATGGCCTTGGTATCCTAGCCTTCACTACTCTTGGTGAACTAAGTGATGACGTGGCGGTATTTTTGAAAGAGATTAAAGAATTGTTTGGCGAGTCATGACGTAAATGGTAAAATAGGCAGATTTATTTTCTATAGAACAGGCGTAGCTATTCAAAAAGGTGTTGGAGCCCAGCTTGTCCCTAGGCTTCCGACTACCTCTGTGTACGAACCTCTTTTTTGATTTCTTTTAATAAGGTTTTTTTTTTTAAAAAAAATAATAAAAAAAAAAAAAGGGGGTTGGGTGTTTTAGCCTTCACTACCTTAGGGGAACTCAGTGAAGATACTGTATGTTTTTTCAAGTGTTTGAAGAATTGTTTAATTAGTCATGATGCTGGTAGTGGTCTAGGTAGTTTTATTTTTCATAGATTGGGTGTTGCTATTCAAAAAGGGGTTGGGCCCAGCTAGTCGTTCGGATGCCAACCAAAAACTTTGTAAAAGTTTAATTGATTTGAAATTGAAAATAAAAATAAAAATAAAAGATAAGATAAAAAATAAATAAATAAAATTGCTATTTGTTACAGGGCATATGGCCCATGGATGTGCGGTCCATCCACTTACCCTTTTATATGTATATAGTATTGTAACCTATGTAATATGATCACTAATCTCTAATATGATGGTTCTTTTTCTTGTCTCTATATATTCTCCCTTCACCCCCCATTATCCTAAAACACGTTATCACCACGATGCAATACCGCGGAGCTATATGGGATCGATTGATTTTTTTTCTTTTTCTACATGGATGAATTCCATCGACGCTGGAATCGAATACGCTAAGTTGGATTTTATTTTTATTTTTTCCTCTTTTCCCTGTTTTTGATTTTGGTGTATATGGCTATATTAAATCTGCGGCGAAAATTGATTTGATTGGGAATTATTTCGTACTAATCACGAATTATTTGGATTAATCTTAATTTTAATCTTAATCGTTACTAATCAGGAATTATTTGATAACTAATCAGGAATTATTCTGATTTTTATTTTCGTTCTATTCTGGATTTAGATCAGCGAAAAAAATGTGGGGAAGAAAACCTGACTCTTCGCGTTCCGAGAAGATGAAAAGCTGTCCGATTCTGAATGTTTCTGACACGTTTGTCCGATTCTGAACATTTCCGACCGTTTTTCGGTTCTGAACATTTCCGTCCCATCTGTCCGATTCGATACATTTGTCTGTCCGTCTGTTAGACCCAAGTTCTAGTTGCGGCATGGCATGGCCTCGTTGCATTCGTTTTTTGGGGCGCGCGGTACCAAAAATGTTCCGGTTTCGTATATACATAGTGGGAACCAAAGCTTAAAGGTATGTAACTCTAAAATACATGGGTTCTTACATTGAGTTCTTGCTAGGCTTATTTATTTGTTTGTAGAACATGCCTAGTTTTGTTTATTTTTGTCTTAAGATAAGTCCACATCATATAAATGGTAAATTTAAATTATGATTGCTTATCTCGATCATTAAGAATTTTGGTCTTAATGCTATTTTGTTCTATTGAATATGATATTGGCTATGGTTGAATGATGTCTTTTGTTTAATTGGTTGTACCAACTCGATTCAAAAGTATATATTTGGGGTTTAGAAATACTTGAACATCATTATTGCATACTTGATATTTACTCCCCAAATTTGAATGTTCCGTGGAATGTAATATACCTGCACGACTATTAAAGAGTCGGTAATTTCAAAAGATACATTACTAATAAAATCACATGTACTCCAATTTTTGTGGAACAACTCACAAAAGATGATATGAGTCATAAATTTTTCATTTCTCTACTTCATCCATAATACTAACGAACCGGTATATGTTGAAGTATGACAACAAGAGAATTATCTTTAGTAATATATTCAACCTAAAGTAAGTGGTTGACATGTGTAGTGATATTCTCTTGCCTATTGAGATAAAGAAATTTCTCAAATTAAGCTAAATGTAGCAAAATTGAAAATGGAAAGAACCCCAAAGTAATGAGGGTTAGACGTACCGACTCATATAAAGCATGTGAAAAGGGACATATATATCATGAAGAAAAAAAAAATATTATTGTTTTTTTTTTCCCTCAGCAGTAATGACACCAAAGTATAGGTATCGATTGAACATGGGATCAACTAAAATATAGTTCTAGCTCCCATCATAAATAAAAGAGTTGGAAATGCACCTTGGTCATAGGTGTTGGTATATACAATATAATGTGTATGTGTATCATAATAACAACCAATTTTCACATCAACTTTAATGGCAACAAGAACTTTGCCTGGCCAATTGACTATCTTAAAGAGCTCAGCACTGCTCATTTTTTTCTTCAAGATAGAACAAAGACGTCGCAAAATCTCTAGATGTACCAAGAGATAATCACACCATGTTAAATTCCCAAGTAACCCGTGCAAATGGATATCACGTGGAACATCAAAATGATGAGAATGTAATTGATTGCATCTTTTATAGTCTCTAATATATTTGGAAAGAAATATATTTTAGAGAAACTAATGAGTCAATCTAGTGCAATGTAATTCACTATAATATTTGGATTATTGAATCATATTGATCATACAAGCTGATGAAATGTTGAAAGCCCGACTCATACAAGCTTTGGGAATAACCATAAAGAAACTTTGGCTGTGACATGATGATTGTTTTGAAAGAACTCATACAAATATCACTTAATTTGAGCGAACGAAAATGGGAAAAAGATTGACAGATTGCAAAGTGACGACATATCTCTCAATAAGTGTTTTCTAAATTACTAGATGCACAACCCCTCTTCCCATTATGCTTTTAGGTAAGAAATCTTATTACTCATTTTTACAAAGTCTTCAGTAAAACAGGATCGAGACCATCCTAAGATGCAAACGGTAAAAATTACATATTACAAAGAAAACAAGGTGAACTTTATAAAAATATTCATGCAGAATGCGGACCATTAAAGTGACTTATGGCTCTGGTGAATGTTTTAAATTTTTGGACTAGTTATAGTTCCCAAGAAATTTGCGTTTGGAAAACTACTAGCACATATTTTACATGTAAGGCTCACCAACCCTTGAAAATGCTAGCTAGTGCACATCAAAAGGACTTGATGGTTATTGCATATTTAATAGGATGAATGCAGAGCATCCTATACCTCATGGTCTCCCAAAGGCTATCATCAATGGTTACAGATGATGTTTAAGGAATAGGTTATGCGTACAAACCTACCTTTAACTGCTTGGGGAATATGCAATATTAACGCATCTTTACTTAATTTGTTTTAGAACCCAATATTAGTCAACCTTTTCTGCGTACCAGTTGGTAACTGGATTTAAGCCCGACATTCGTGTTTTTACGCATTTTTGGTTACACTATATATGTGCCATTACGACTCCACATCGTATTATGATGGGTCTTCAAAACTGTTAAGTAGTTATGTTGGAAATGAGTTCCCAACAATTCTCCGCATTTTAAAACTTTTGGCAGGAGATCTCTTACCGCTAGATTTGCGAGTTATCACTTTAATGAGACAGTCTTCCCTTCGTTAGGGGGAGATAAGAAAAAGTATTTTTTTAAGGGAACGACAGGAATTGTCGTGGTGTGTTCCCACTGTGTCTCATATTGATTCTTGTACTCCACAAATGTAAATGTGAAGTGATGAGAACGAAAGTGCGACGCATTTTCAACCATAAATACATTAGCTGGGATTCATTTTATCACTAATAAACTTGTTTGTAGGTGTTTTTGTGAAATAAGCTCTTATGGAGAAAGTTGGTCGAAAAGTGGTTTTTGTACCCCGGAGGACACATGTTATTCGGACTCTCAGTTTTGGATAAGGGGCACCCAATTACTAAGGGGCACCCTAATTGCTATTCGCACTCCCGGATTGGATAAGGGGCAGTCATCTTCAACAATTTGAAACTGAAAATTGGCGGGAAAATTGTGTTTGAACCGGCAGAATTAGGGTTTGGATTTTGGAGGTGTTATAACGAGATTCAATGGCTGAAATCAAATGGGTTTGTTCCGGTACCTAAACAGTGCGGTATGGGTCATTGTTTCGATCAAAATTGGCTAGATAATCGGGAATTCAAGAAAACATTACTCTCGGTCTCTGTTCTTCCGCGGAAAGTTCAGTTAGAGTTTTGGAGGAGTTCAGGTGCGACTTAATCTTGGTTTTGGACTTACACGAGTCTCATATTTGGATAGGATTGGTTGTTCGACTTGGAATCGAAGAAAAAGGTCATCACGTGAAGTTTTGACGAAACAGGGGAAGAAGATATTCTCGGCTATTCTCTGAGATATTTTTGGTAGTTTTACGTGGGGATGAAAGATTTTTACTCTAACTGAAACGTGAAGTCAAATGCTGAGAATATCTCGACTTCATCATGCGCGTGGAATAGCAGTACAAGGAAATTATTCAGTTGTGAATATCCGAGAGAAATAAAGAGAATATATTCTCATTTACTCGGAGATTGGATGGTCTGTTGAGTATAAAAAGGATTGTGGAAGAAGGATGAAGAGATATCGAGAGTTGGGAGCGATTACAAGAGCGGCAGATCACTTGAGATGATTTCTGACAGTAGCGGGAAGAAAAAGAGTTGCAGCAACACGGCAGAAGTGTCGTTCTCAAGAACACCAAGAACAGACGCATTGGAACTGTCGTTTAGGAATAGTGTCTGCGATAGTTCCATTGTAACAGTTAGTTTTGAATCTGCAACATTTTATTCAAATTTGAGACACCTGCTTTGTAACAGAGAGTCTGCAACGCATATTTGCGTAGCAAATTCGCTGCTTTATTAGTTTTCCACTTCTTGTAAACACTGTTGAGCGATGAATAAATACTTTGAGCGTGTTTTCATCATGAGAAGCTAAGCCCCGACACTGGGTCGACGGAGGAAGCCGAGTTTCATACGTGGGTAATTTTAATTAATTCTTTATATGACTTTTGCATTTATTTTAAATTGTTTTATGATTTGAAAAAATTAGTTATCATTTTATTAGATGGGTCATGCTTGCTTAGATGTTTGATGGCCCATGCTTACGATTTATAACTAATGTTTGGAGAATCTATATTGGCAAAAATAAGAGTCCTTGTTGTTTTGTTTATTGAGCGATAATTGCTGAAGAATAATTATTGAACCTATTAATATGAATGCGGTGGAATCCTAGACCTAGTGACTCTCGCTTTTGTTTATTATTTTCGTCAAACCTTTTAATTTAATCTCAACAACATCCGAGTGAACGACAACCCTTTTACTACTACAACAAACAAATTAAAAACCTTATTAATTTTGGCGCCGCCGACGCGGATTTGTTTTTAGATTAATTTTTAGGTTTATTTTATTTTATTTATTTTATTTATTTTATTTATTTTGTACAGTATTTTCTTTTTCCTTTTTATGCGTTTCTTTTTGTATTTATTTTCAGGGAATTTTTGAGGATGATGACTTCTTCTGAGGAGACGTCACCTACGATGACGCTGGCGGAATATATGCGTAGAAAGTCAAATTATCAGAAACCTCACCCGAGATGACGCTTTTTGAATATATGCGTAGGCAATGGTATGGAGTTTCTGCTCCACATGAGGTAAGTGAAGAATCACATGAAACTATATATGAGAAGTATTACAAACACACACCGCCTAGTTTGGAACAAAGATTGAGAGTTCTTGAATGTCAAAGATTATTTGCTGACGATGATGAATCTGGTAGTGACTCTCTGTTCCAAATAGAACATATAAATGACCCTGTGGATGATTGTGTGGATGATTCGCCTAATTCCATGGATGAATCTACCTCACAAGATCATTCACCCGACTTAGAGGTTGTTTCTAGACCACTAGACTTCCAAAAGTTGCCTAATTTAGGGTTAGAATTGTGTGCTTCTAAAGTATTGTTGGATTACTTTGCATCTAAGTACCCAGAGGATTTGCCTATTTCTAATATTGTACATGAGCCAGTTGAAAATTTCCCAGTCTCAATAGAATCCCCATATTTTGTTCTTTACGCACTTCCATGTGCAGTAAAAACTTGGTTTAGGGGTAAATTTTGTTTTCTAACAGTTTCAGTGTCCCCATTTTTTCATAAAATAATTGTGAAGCTGTCGTTTGTAAATATTGTATTTTGGGTCGATCCCCAAGTTTTCAGGTTATTGGTGTATGGGGGGGATCCGTTTTTGTACAGTCCAGTTGGTATAATTATTTATTTATGTTTGTTTACTTTTGTTTATTTTATTTTTAATTTCCCATCTTAATTTTTACGTTGGATGACTCAATTACATTGAGGACAATGTAATATTTAAGTGTGGGGGAGTGGTTATTAACTTTTTCTTTTAATTTTTTCAGGAATTTTCTTGCGTATTGTGACCATCTCTTGAGCGGGTCTAAAAAAATAATAAAAATATAAATATTATGACCAGCTGTGTAGCGGGTCTAAAAAAAAAAAAAAAAAAATTATTATAGTTGTTAAGCTTATGACCAGCTGTGTAGCGGGTCTATTTTTATGTATTTCCTTATTATGACCAGCTGTGTAGCGGGTCTCTAAAAAAAAAAAAATTGTGTGTCTTGTGTATGTGGCATTTGTCATGACCAGCTGTGTAGCGGGTCTAAGTCTCTTATTTATGACCAGCTGTGTAGCGGGTCAGTTTTCTGTTTTGCTCGAGGACTAGCAAAATGTAAGTGTGGGGGAATTTGATGAGCACGAAAGTGCGACGCATTTTCAACCATAAATACATTAGCTGGGACTCATTTTATCACTAATAAACTTGTTTGTAGGTGTTTTTGTGAAATAAGCTCTTATGGAGAAAGTTGGTCGAAAAGTGGTTTTTGTACCCAGGAGGACACATGTTATTCAGACTCTCAGTTTTGGATAAGGGTCACCCAATTACTAAGGGGCACCCTAATTGCTATTCGCACTCCCGGATTGGATAAGGGGCAGTCATCTTCAACAATTTGAAACTGAAAATTGGCGGGAAAATTGTGTTTGAACCGGCAGAATTAGGGTTTGGATTTTGGAGGTGTTATAACGAGATTCAATGGCTGAAATCAAATGGGTTTGTTCCTGGTACCTAAACAGGACTGGTATGGGTCATTGTTTCGATCAAAATTGGCTAGATAATCGGGAATTCAAGAAAACATTACTCTCGGGTTTGTTCTTCCGCGGAAAGTTCAGTTAGAGTTTTGGAGGAGTTCAGGTGCGACTTAATCTTGGTTTTGTACTTACACGAGTCTGTTACAGCTGGATAGGATTGGTTGCTGACTTGGAATCGAAGAAAAAGGCTGTCACGTGAAGTTTTGACGAAAGAGGGGAAGAAGATATTCTCGGCTATTCTCTGAGATATTTTTGGTAGTTTTACGTGGGGATGACAGAGTTTTACTCTAACTGAAACGTGAAGTCAAATGCTGAGAATATCTCGACTTCATCATGCGCGTGGAATAGCAGTACAAGGAAATTATTCGCTGTGAATATCCGAGAGCAATAAAGAGAATATATTCTCATTTACTCGGAGATTGGATGGTCTGTTGAGTATAAAAAGGATTGTGGAAGAAGGATGAAGAGATATCGAGAGTTGGGAGAAGTTACAAGAGCCGGCAGATCACTGCAGAATGATTCTGCAGTAGCAGGAAGAAAAAGAGTTGCAGCAACACGACAGAAGTGTCGTTCTCAAGAACACCAAGAACAGACGCATTGGAACTGTCGTTTAGGAATAGTGTCTGCGATAGTTCCATTGTAACAGTTAGTTTTGAATCTGCAACATTTTATTCAAATTTGAGACACCTGCTTTGTAACAAAGAGTCTGCAACGCATATTTGCGTAGCAAATTCGCTGCTTTATTAGTTTTCCACTTCTTGTAAACACTGTTGAGCGATGAATAAATACTTTGAGCGTGTTTTCATCATGAGAAGCTAAGCCCCGACACTGGGTCGACGGAGGAAGCCGAGTTTCATACGTGGGTAATTTTAATTAATTCTTTATATGACTTTTGCATTTATTTTAAATTGTTTTATGATTTGAAAAAATTAGTTATCATTTTATTAGATGGATCATGCTTGCTTAGATGTTTGATGGCCCATGCTTACGATTTATAACTAATGTTTGGAGAATCTATATTGGCAAAAATAAGAGTCCTTGTTGTTTTGTTTATTGAGCGATAATTGCTGAAGAATAATTATTGAACCTATTAATATGAATGCGGTGGAATCCTAGACCCAGTGACTCTCGCTTTTGTTTATTATTTTCGTTAAACCTTTTAATTTAATCTCAACAACATCCGAGTGAACGACAACCCTTTTACTACTACAACAAACAAATTAAAAACCTTATTATGAAGTGACAAAGAATAATCGATTTTCAGAATGTACACTGATGTCACTAAAGTGACAAGATCACACATACCAACTGCAAATATTCCTTCAAGATTATAAATCCTCAGTATGGGTACACCATAGACTAAGGTGTTGCAACTACACTTGGTGGAAGTGTAGTTTAAGGCCGTGGCTCCATAAAGGAAGAAGGAGATGCCACTAGGTTCGATCAATGCTCACCTAGAAAGGAATTAGATGAGTAAGGCACAACTTATTTATATCATCAGAAATCATCTCATAATATTGTCTCTGAATATGTCCATGAATCAAATGGGAGGACGCTCCGAAGTTTTAAATGATTCTAGAGAACAATAAAATCCTGACGGATTTCGAGAATGCACATGAGTCAATGGAAGGATCATGCATGCACAGTGATGATATAATCCATTATTAGTTGCTCCAGAAGTAGAGCACAATGAGATCGAACCATGCTTTATTTTGATTAATTTCAAATAAGTAGCATATTTGGCCTACACAATCCAGGTAGAACTTAGTTCTTTGGCAAATATACGGGTATTTGGTGTGGTGGTGCTAACCAACCAAGTGTAAAGCCTATTGGACATACATAATTAATTTGTCATAAAGCATAATGAGAAGAAAGTAGTCTTAAAAGTACAAAGACTCGCCTTGTGGCGCGAGGTTTCTCACAAAGCTCTGGAATTGTTCTTTTGTAATGAACGTTATAAAGTTCTGCTACTTAGTTAGATTAGTAATTTTCACAAGGACTTGAAATGCAACATATGTATGTGGTTGTTACATATCTCTGAAAGAATCAAGAGATAGAAGATATTTACAAAAGTGCTTGATAGACTTTTGTTTCCCAAATCAAGTAACTCTAAACCACAGAGTGCGTTTACAATTAGGTAGAACGTTCACTTATAGATTGAAGCAATCAGGCGGAAGTGGTATACCCGTCTAAGTGGCTATTTGATTTGGAGGGGATAGACAAATAAGTTATTTTTTATTGTGTATTCACAAGAAAGTTCCTAATTTGGAATTGTAGCTATTTATGTCGACGGTACAGACATGATGAGTACTCTTGATGTAATAAGAGACTTTAAAAGCTAATTTAAAATCCGAATTTGAGATAAAAAAAAAATCTAGGGAAAGCTCGACCGAGTACTGAGCTTGTTGGATATTATTCCACCAGTTTGCATATGTCTAAAGTTGTCAGGAAATTTAACAAAGAAATGCATCCTGATAGCACTCCCATGATTAGTCGAGGTTCAAATATAAGTAAGTGACCATTTCGTCTAAAGGAAGATGACGAATATGTGTTTTGGAGATGAAATTCCCATATCTAAGTACAATAGACGCATTGTTGTACTTAGTATAATAATGTACTCGATTAAATTTTACATCCTCAGGGAACTTGTTAGCTAGATATAGCTCCGCGCCAACGCAACGTCATTGGAATGGTATAGTGAATGTAATCATGTACTTAAAAGTAACCATTGACATAAATTGGTTTTATCCCTACAAAGACATTAAAAGGAATTCTAATGAAAGTGCAATCCAAAAGTTGTTGATTATGAAGGAACAATAATCTTTTCCCCAACGAAAGTAATCGAGGGAGATATGGTAGATTATTTTCTAGGTTATTACCGATATTCAGTTTCGAAAAGTACATGACTAAAGGAACTATCTGGGAACAACTCGACAAGAATCGGGGGAGATGCCGACATCAGGGGGAGGATCCAAGGATATGATGTCGACATATTTTACTTCGAAATTGAAGCTGTGTTGTACTCTTTTTCCCTTTGATCGAGAATAGTTTTTCCCAAAGGGTTTTGTTACTCGACAAGGTTTTTAGCGAGACAACACTAAAAACATCAAGTATGTTGAACGTTGAAGACATAAAGATCGCGTTGATATTACTGAAAATATTTGAATCAAAGAAAGAAACGCGATAGTCTGTTAAGCAACGTAACTTCCAGGATCAACAACATGGTCTTATAAGCTTTCAAGTCACCAAGGTACAATGTGATAAACTCCTTTTGACTGCATTAGACTAATGAAAATTGTCTAACATCAGGGGGAGCATCTAATGGTGTGTTGAACTCTTTTCCTTCACCGAGGTTACTTTTTCCCACAGGGTTTTGTTGCTCGGCAAGGTTTTTAATGAGACAACAACAAACACCGGAAATGTAATTTCCCAGCTAAGGCTATTCCCACGAAGATTTTATGTCTTAGGAGTTGTGAAGCAACTAGTCAACTTCAACGGAGCAAAGTGATCATCCACAACGGGTCACCTTTACCTGCATCTGTCACGTTGTACTCTTTTCCCTTCGTCAAGGTTTTATCCTAGTGGGTTTTCTTTGTCAAGGTTTTAATGAGGCAACGTATACGCATCCAACTAAATTCTAAGGTTAATTAATATTGTACTCTTTTTCTTTAGTTCAGGTTTTATCCTCTGGGTTTTCCTGATGAAGTTTTAACGAGGAAATTAACTTAGACTCATCGATCTTTGAAGATCGTATTGCATGTGATGAGCTACATGTAGAGTACGAGACAACATGTGAAGTACTACATGTGAAGAGTTGTACCAAGGTTTTATCCCACTGGGTTTTTACTTGTCAAAGTTTTAATGAGGCGATTGATTTCGACACAAGCCATCAAGGAGAGGACGTCATTTGAAGAAATACAGTCAAAGCACTATATGTGAAGCACTATGTATAAATTTTTGTTATTGAACCGCACAAGGGGGAGTGTTACAGGGCCTATGGCCCATGGATGTGCGGTCCATCCACTTACCCATTTATATGTATATAGTACTGTAACCTATGTAATATGATCACTAATCTCTAATATGATGGTTCTTTTTCTTGTCTCTATATCTTCTCCCTTCACCCCCGATTATCCTAAAACAGCTATCTATTATTTAGCATATTTGATTGATTGAGGTAAAAGAGGAAAAGAGAAACGATTGATTGAGCCATACTGTATGCCTAGATGAATAATTTCATGTTGGTTCTTTTGCTAAAATGGTATTTGAAATCTTTTCCTACAAGGATATTTGGTTACGTTATTCCCTTTGTTTCTGCAAAAATGTTACAATCACTATTTCACAGGGGAAGTATATTATTTATTTATATATACACCATATACTTAAATAGAAAAATAAAATAAACCCTAGCTGGCGCTTGGTTGATGAAATATTTATTTTTAAAGGAAAATCTGTATATTAATAACCTACTTCCAAATCCAACTGGTTTGGAATGGCTGAGGACAAAACTAAGAAAGCCAGAACTAGGTCCCCGAAAAAGTGTACAAACAATTAATAATATCTAAACAGATGTTCGTACAAGATTGAAAACTAAAATTAAATACAGGAGAGTAGACAGAATATCATTTGACCAAGGCTGATCTCAAACAGATGTACTAATAGTATAAGCTAAGTCGATTGTTATTGAATTTGCTACAATGTTAAAAGATCTTTTTTGATAAGAAAAAGGCAGAATTTTATTAAGAACGGATTACTAAAATAGTGAACAATAAACAAGAAAATCCCAACTAAGAATGAATAACATCATTCAATTAGAAATAAGAGAAAAAAGAGATATGCCACCAAAAATATCAGTGTTGATATATAGCCCATTTGAACTGAAATTATGAGTTGCTTATAAACTCTAGCGATGTTGTTGTAGCCTCTATTATTTCTTTCCCTCCAAATGTTCCACCAAAGGGTTAGAATATTGAAGGGATAAAACTTTAGAGGATGTAATATCAGTGTTTTTTGTAATGTGGTTAATACGAGAAGTGGAAGTTTCTGGTATAACTTGAGCATACATTCTAGTTAGCATCTAAATATAGTTATGTTGTGTACATGAAAGTTTTCATTGCTCATTATACTTCTAGGTATGTTATTTATTTTTTGCTGGATCGCGTTTCTCGACACCTTCTTGCGGAATCAATAAGAATTTGTTTAATGTTCCAAATGTTACTTATTTGGTTATAGGAAGTTGCATAACAAACAAGAATAAAAGTAGAGAAAGAAATGAAGGCTCTTTAAGAAGTATCAGAAAAAAGAAGATTTTTACAATCAGCCGAACAAGCGCAAATACGAAGGAGACTAGGAGTACCATGATCTTAATTTGGATGCCATCAAATTCTGAGTGAAGGCCTACAATATGTAGATGAAGTACATAGTTTCAAAGGTGATCATAAATCTTAACTAGTGGGCTTGAAAGATGCTTATTTATACCAAAAATAAATGTGGATATTGTTGTTGAATCTGAGTCAGAGCAGGAAGAAGACCAACTTGAGGTTGAATCCTGCATTTTTGTAGGAACAACAAGACCTTGATGCTGAAACAGACGAAATCATGCTCTAAGTATGAGGCGGTACTCGGAGTTTGTATATCTCTTCTATATCTTTTTCTGACATTTTCTCTTTTTCTCAGTACTTTTACTATTCTAACCTCTTCTCAGTCTTATTCACTTCGTCTTCAATCTGTCTCACCATTTTGTTTTTATGAGAATAAATATCCATTTCTTAACTAAATTTTTATATTTAACTACCATTTTTCTCCTACATCAGTTGCCTTAAAACGAAAGTGGTAGCTTGTTGGACGTCTTTGGTGTGAGTTAAGAATTGGTTTAATTCTGAAGTGTTAGTCATTTGATTATCGAAAGTTGCTGAACAAGAAAGGATGAGAGTAGAGGAATTCTCTAAGAGCAGTGGCAAAGTAAAGAAGATTTCTACATTTGGCTAAACAAGCAAAAATTTGAGGGAGTCTCAGGGAGTATGATGACCTTAAGTTGGTTGCAGGAGAAGAAAATTTTCAAAAATAAACAATCCTATAACAAGTGGGCTTAGGAGAAGTAAAAGGATCTTGATACTATTGTCGAATCTGAGCATAAGCAGAAAGAAAATTAACTTTAGGTTGAACAAGTCCCCGATAGTCCTGCATCTTCGACGGATCAACAAGACATGCTGCTGAAATTAAAGAATGAATGTTTTTAGTATTCGAAGGTAATTTGTATATCTATTCCATATATTTCTCTGATTCTTTCACGCATGTTATTCAATCGACTTTCACTATTCTAAACTCTTCTTAGTCCCTTTTACTTTATACTCTTATCTAGATCACCTATTTTGTCATCATTAGAATGAAAATCCCTCCATTCATTGAATTCATGTACTCGACTACTTTCTTTTATGTTGTTTTAGCTGCCCTAAAACAAAAGTGGTGGCTTCTTGGACTTATTTTTAATAAGTTAAAAATTAGTCTAATCCTAGAGAGTTTTATATATTTCATTATTCAAAGTTGCAGAACAACCGAGGATGATAGTAAAGAAATGCTCTTGAAGAAGCGACAAAGTAAAGAGGATTTCTACATTTGTCTAAACAAGAAAAAATTAGAAGGGGGCACAAAGAGTGACATATCCTTGGTTTGGTTTCCATCCACTTTTGGATAAAGGCATGCAAATAAACTAAAGTTTCAAACATAAATGAGCGTTTAAAAATTGGCCTTTGGATACGGTTGCTACCAAAAAGAATTTTATATTGTTGCCTAATCTAGGTTCAAGCAGGAAGAAGCACAATTTGAGGTTGATCAAGACCCCAATCACATGTCCGACATTTTTATCGGATCAACAAGATCTAGCTCCTAAAATAGAAGAAGTCATGCTCTGATATTTAGCATTTCTCAGAGTTTGTATACCTCTTTTATATTTTTCTCTAACATTAGTTCCCCCGTTGTTATCTCTACTTTCACTATTCCAACCTCTTATTAGTCCTTTTTATCTCATTATCACATCTATCTCACCCATTCGACTAGCATGAGATTGAAGATCCCTTCCTTCACGTATATATATATCAAATTACTTTATTGACACTGTTTTATATGCCCTAAAACAAAAGTGGTGGCTTCTTGGACTTATTTTGGATAAGTTAAAAATTAGTTTAATCCTGAAGTGTTCTTGATATTTAAATATAGAAAGTTGATGAACAAGAATAGACGAGAGTAAATGAATAAGTGAAGGTTCTTGAAGAAGTGGAAAAGCAAAGGAAACTCCTAGATCTCGATGAAAAAGCGCAAATTAGAAGAAGTCTCAAGGAGAAATATGACCTTAATTTGGTTGCCATCAATTTCTGAATAAGGGCTTGCTGTTGAAGTGCAAAGTTTCAAAGATGAACTGGTCTTTTATCGGTGGGAATTGAAAATTTCATCAATTTCATCAGATCAACAATACATCGTTGTTGAAATTGAAAATATCATCCTCTGAGTGTTTGGCGGCACTCAAAGTTTGTATATTTCTTTTATATTCCCACGCCTCATTTTCTCTCTAATTTCACTACTCCAACCTTTTTTCAATCCTAGTTAATTCTTTCTCTCATTTGTGTCCTCCATTTTGTCATCATCGGAATGAAGATCTCTTTCTTCACTTAAATTTTATATTTGAAAACACTGGGGGTACAAAAATAAACCACCAATTTTTTCGTAGGCAACCTGTATAGACAAAACCTAAATACTATTCCGAGAGTTCAATTTAATGAGTCCCAATCAAAGAATAATATTCAGAGTTATATCTCCTTCTCTTACAATCAAAATTTTTACAGAACCGAAACCGTGAACCTGATTTACGTGTAAGAGTTCTTGGACAATTTGAAAAATCAATATCCAAGAATCAATCAAGTCGTATCCAACAAACAAGGATGTATGTATCTACTTTGATTGATTTACGTACAACCTGTGATATTTCAATTATAGAGATTAACAATATAATGCGGAAAAAGAAATAACACAGACACCATAAGTTTTGTTAACGAGGAAACCACAAATGCAAAAAAAAAAATGGGGCGTATATTGAACACCAAACTGTATTAAACCGCTACAAACACTAGCCTACTACCAATTAACTTCGGACTGGAATGTAGTTGAGACCGAATTTGTGACGCCCAAAACTTAAACCTGCTTAGCTAAAAGGATTACAACCTAATTGGAGCATCAAATCTATATTATCAATTTCACCAAACGTAATTACAAAAACTAATCCCGATATAAACCCAAACACTCTGATATTATATAAATGAAAATCTCTAGAGTGATATGAATATAATAATGTGTAGTTTTACAAATTGACAAAGGATACACGATATCACTAACATTCGATAAAACTCTAAGCTTCGAAAACGGTTATCTTCGAGCGCTTCATTTCTCCTTATTACTGAAACTGAAGTGGGAACAATTGAGCACATCATCCCAAAAGGGTGCTCAATGAAAACATGTAACTCCCAAGTAATCACTAACATGCTTCACAGTTCTAAAAGAATATAAATCGAAAGAAACTAGAAGGAACTAATCATTTAGCTATTTATATGTCAAGAAGCAAGTGTCACTCTAACCTCGCCAACCTCATTGGAGAAGACGACGCGAGAGCAACCCTAATCACTAATAATAACATCGTCCACAAAGAGTGCCCATACAAACAACCATGATTCAGAATATTACCATCAAGATCACAAAGTTAGACAAACAAGTATAATATGCACACGAGTGATTTCCCAAAAATAAAATAATATATATACTAACGAAACGGGGAAGAAGCCGCCATATTAGGTAAATATCGAAACAGGGAAGAAGCCGCCCTACTATTAATATTGTATATACTATCGAAACGGGGAAGAAGCCGCCCTACTATGATACTACCGAAATGGGGAAGAAGCCGCCCTACTAGAATAATATTCAAATGGGGAAGAAGCCGCCCTACTCAACTTAGCTAAGAGATGTGGAGAAACACAGACACTTCTCGCGGGGAAATCAGACAACGCATATTACACACAATTACATTCAAAGCAAACATTGTATAAGAAATTCCAATATACACTCGTACATATAGTAAAAGTACATCATGCTCGCATATAGAAAGAAAACACAATGATTACAAGAAGGTTACAGAGTTCCCACCTGATTTGATGACAAGCCACGCCTACCTTGAAATCCAAAATCCACTGGTTCATCCTTTAAATCGATCGTTGTTAATATAGATTAACTGTTAGTCATACAAGCAATCTAAGAATTTAGCCAATAGGATCACAAAATAAATACAACATAACTTCATACAAGTCTCCAGTTATATGCCAAGTCAAATAACTAACGGTTCTAGTTTTATCAATAATTTCATAACCCGGGCGTTAATGTTCTAGACCTAAATTAATATCAACATATCCAAATGGGTCAAATTTGGTGTCATCGGAAAGCTCTCAAAAAATGCTACAACTTTGTTGAAGGAACCAGAAGCTAATTAGGACCATAAGTGGTCCAAAAATGCAAAATAACATTTCTAACCTTAAACCTAGCCCATTGGGCCTAACACAGCCAGGCCCGTTAACCCAGTCCATCTAACTTGGTCTGAAACATGAGTCAGTTCATTTGACACAGCTGACTCGCCTAGTCAACTCAATTCACTCGGGTTGACTCTCTGAGTCAACTCACTTAATCTTCATCACTAAAATTTCTATCTTTTCAGTTCCAACATACCTTTTTCATAGGATCATATCTCACTAGTTTCTCATTCAAATTTGACATATAATATCTATTTAGAAATATGAAAACGCTAACTACAAATTTTACCTAGTGAGTATATATCAAATTTTTACATTAAACCATCTAAAAACGACTATTTAAATGATCACTCGCGACTGATTCCATGTAAATTCAGTATCGTTAACACCCATATCTTTTTGTATACACAACCAAATTCTACAAACTTTGTTACTACAGAAACATAACCCGGTGTACTACAGTTCACGTTTATAGACTTAACTCTAATTCTCACTTTAGGGTACCTAGATAAGGCCATATATGCAAGGCAGTGACATTAAAAGTTCACATAAACTCATAACTTATGAACTTCTATAATTAATTGATTATAACCATTTTCCATAATCTAGCAACTACCCAAATCATCAAAAACACAGAATAATTTATTAGTAAGATTACCTTAAGCTTATACACAAGTTCCATCATCTCCATCATCCCTTTGATCATCAACTAACTCTTTATCACCATTATTACTATGTGTTTCATCAACTCTTCCTACAAAAACCACCATAACTAGCCATCTTCTACTCATATTGGATTTGTTAAACTCTATGAAGTTTTCTCATACCTTTGTATTCATAAGTTCGACACTTACTCTCTCTAACTCTTGCTCTAAAATATTCTCAACCTTAGCTTTCTTAATTACTCATCTTCTTATCTAGCTAAAAATGTAATAAGATATCTATAATATCTTTACTTCACTATAACAAGACACGGATATAAACCGTGACTCATCTCACCTTTCATCTTACGAGTACAGGCATGTACTTGAAGGGAAATAAAAGATAACTCCTTGAATTCATTATTTATCTAAGTTTAATTTAAATCCATCTTAATAATTTCCATTATACACCCATTGTGGTTAATGGACTAGTTTGCCTATTGGTTTGGTTTACTTGGTCAACAAATAGCAGGCCCACTGAATCAAACAACAATCAAATAGAGAGGTCAAACCCTAGGTCAAATCCTATTGACCAGAGTCAAACTTCAACTAGTTGTTTTACACATCTCGTATCTTCCTCATACAATGTCCAATTGACCCGTTCTAGTAGTCCATTTCGCATAACTTTTCAAGATCTATCGAATGACACCATATGTTTGTTAAAATTATAATTTTATTAATTATGATAATTACTAATTAATATTCATTTCTATTAATTAGGATTTCTATTAATTAAATTAATACGCACCATAATCGTCACTTGACCAGTCAAACGACAGTGACGGGTTTGTGGGTCATTACATCCTACTCACCTTATAAGAATTTTCGTCCTCGAAAATTAGAACGATCTATCTCTCAACGCAAATACTACCCGTACTTAAATATTAACCATGAATTTCTTAAATATTAACCATGAATTTCCTTTATCGAATTCTATAAAAATAATTTATAAAGTTAAAGAATTTTATATATATAACAATTCCGCTAACTATTATTATGTAAGAGAAATTCGAATTGTACTATTTCAATTATTTGCTATTATTTTAGTTTCTAATTATAACTGATAAATTTAATTTCGTATAAAAATTATATTATATATAAATAATCTCTAAATTTTTCTTAAAAATAAATAAATGTCCATCTCATAGATTGAAATAGAAAGTATTACGTAATCAAACCGAATATATTATTTTATTTTATTTACTTTGGGGCGATTTAATTGGATAAGGATAATATTATTATTATATTAAGCAAACCAAAGGAAATTACACAAAGTTATTTGATAGGGTTGGGAGCCTAGCAACAAGTTGCGCTCCAACTCCTTTTTGGATAGCTACACCTATCCCGTGGAAAAAGTGAACTGCATATCTTATTATTATTAAAATTCTTTTTTTAATTTAATTTTTTTAACACTGTTCACGTGCATAGATCTTTGATCTCCACAATTCATAATTTAATGTAATTCTACTCTTCATTATATAATATATCTTTAAATTTATTTTAACCATTTATTTTCATTTTATGATATATCTTAAATAATTATTACTATTGTCAATTATGTGTATAATTATCCATCATTTATTTACTTATTATTATCTAATTAACTTATTGAATTAATGGCTCATCCTAAAAATAATTAAGATTCATGGTTGCTAGCGAGATCAATTTTTATTCAATGTAAATTGATTCACCATTTGTGACTAACACGCGATGGATTATTCGATTAAAGACCGATATATATGCATTATTATTATTATTGATTGTCCAATTGATGCACTAAATGTTAACCATTTGATAATGACTCTTCTAATATTTCTAAACCTAATTTTCTATGTTCATATTGTCATATATTTTTAGTTTTTTTGTGTACTCTATTTACTTTGAAAATAATTATATCTGAATTTACGGATCCATCTATATCTAATTCATATACTTTAATTAAGCACAAATCATTTATACGTAAAATTATGCACACGTAGGCACATTACAACACAAAATTCCATTTTATAATGGAACCACAAATACCTGATACGAATTTGGCAATTCCTGGATAATCGAATTATCCACTGTGACCTAAATTTAAAATTATTATTTTCCGAAAGCCAAGTTCTATAAGAGTTTAGATAGTAATTATTACCGTCAGTTCTGAGTAAACAATACTAATTATTTCAAAGGAATTCGTTTTAGTTTATTCGAAAATTCAAACTCAGTTTATATGAGTTTCGAAGCTACCATGAAATGAAATCAGATTTATATGGTTCTCTACAATAAAAATGTAGGATCAGAATATCGCGACAACAACTCTACGCGAAGACAACGAATAACAACACTGCGAGTCAGTCGCAGAAGATTAAATGAAAGTGACGCACTGGATGACGATAGGAAGATATGAAATCTGGCGAAAGTTAAGAAGTGTCGCGAATATGAATATTTGTACACTCGCGACACTTCGCAAGACATTTCCGAAAATAAGGGGACAGCTTAGCTGTCATTCACTATGTATTACCCTATATAAAGGGATGAGTGAATCTGTCGTGGGAGAGGTCTTTTTGGATTGGAGAGTAAGTCATTAGGAGAGAGAAAGAGAGAAACATTTGTAAATTCTTAAGTGTAATCTCATTTTCCTGTGTAAAGATTCAAGAAAGTTATTAATAATCATTCATAAGTGTTCTTCTATTATCTTTTGAATGGATTAGTTTAACAAAATATAGTGAGGGGTGTATTGTGGGATTTCCTGCAACTACATATTGGCGCTAGAAACAGGGACCTGAAGAAAGAAAGAAGGCAATAAGAATCATTCAAATCAAGAAAATGAAAGAAAAAGACAATGTTAAATTAGATGAGGCAAAGGAGAAAGATATGGAGTACAATTCGGGCACAAAGATAATGATCGATGAATTTCATGAAAATATCAAAGGAAGAATACACAAGCGGGATTTTGAAGGAAAGAAAATCACAGATAGAGAGGTAACGATGCCTTTAGAAGAATGTGAAAAGCAAAGGATAACATTCACAGCTTCAGAAATATCCAAAGAAAATTTGAATCACACATCTCCGCTGGTAATTACCATAAACGCGTGCAAAGGAGAAGAATTAATAAAGGCAACACAAACATGGACAGTAAATAGAACTTTAATCGATACGGGGAGTTTGGTGAACATTATGTTTTATCATGCTTACGAGAAGATGGGATATAAAGATAAAGAAATGATTCCCACGGCCTACAACATCCATGGTTTTGGAAAATCCGTAACAAAGGTTAAAGGAGAAGTAAAAATACGAATTCTGTTGGGAGACATCGAGGCACGAGTAACCTTGTGTGTAGTAGATATGGAATCGCCATACAATATATTGTTAGGGAGATCATGGGTACACGCAATAAAAGCAGTAGCATCAACATTTCATCAATGTGTCAAATTTCCCACACCAACTGGAATCGGCGAGATTAGAGGAGATGTGGATAAAGGAAGAACATGTTTTCAAATGGAAATAAAATATCACGAAGAGCGAGCAAAGAAGCGAAAATATCGCAGAAAATTGGCGAAAGCAGTTAAAAAGGAAGAAGAATTTAGAGTTTACATGATAAGAGCAAAGGAAGGAAAAGGGATACCTAGCGAGATTTCGGGAGAAGAAAATGAATTCGCGAAAGAATTGAAAGGACCAACCCCTATGGGAGAACCGCAAGCTAGTTACGTCGCGGCGAGAGCAAACGAAGGAAGTGAATGTCGGGACTAATGAAGAGCCCAAAATGTTGAAAATTGGGACTAGTATGGAAGCGGATGAGGAAAAAAGGACTGTAGAGTCTTTGCGAGACTACAAGGATATCTTCGCGTGGAACATGGATGATATGCGGGTATAGATCCATCGGTAGCTTGTCACAAATTAGAAATAGATAAAATGGTGAAGCCGTTCAAGCGAGAGAATTAGAAAAATCGCAATGCTTATCACCCCCAAATAGAAGAAGAATTGCAGAAAATGCTAGATGCAAGAATCATCAGGCCAGCAAAATATCCTGAATGGATAGCAAATATGGTGATAGTCCCAAAGAAGAAAAAGGGGATAAGGATTTGCATAGATTTCACCGATTTAAACAAAGCTTGTCCTAAAGATAGTTTTCCATTGCCAGATATCCCACAACTAGTCGAATCAGCAGCAGAAATGAAAGAATATCATCTCTGGATGGGTATAAAGGTTACAACCAGATCCCTCTCGCCGAGGAAGACCAAGAGCATACTGCTTTTTTCGCTCCAAGAGGGTTATATTGTTATACGAAAATGCCATTTGGTTTACGAAATGCTAAAGCAACGTACCAAAGAATGGTAGAAGAAGTGTTCGCGGAATGGATACATAAAACACTGGAAGTATACGTAGATGATATGCTCGTAAAAAGTAAGAAAGCAGAAAACCATGTACAAGATCTGAAAGAAATTTTTGAGAAGGATGAGGCGATTCAACATCAAAGTAAATCCCGAAAAATGTACCTTCTGAGTGGCATCGGAAAATTTTTGGGTTATATAGTATCAAAGGAAGGAATACAAGTTGACCGGAGAAAGTGAAAGCAGTTCGCGATATGCCAACACCGCGACAATAAAGGATGTCCAAAAGTCGAATGGGTTGTTAGCATCGCTAGGAAGATTCATTTC
The DNA here is from genome assembly GCA_023531295.1 of Papaver armeniacum. Taxonomy (NCBI): domain Eukaryota; kingdom Viridiplantae; phylum Streptophyta; class Magnoliopsida; order Ranunculales; family Papaveraceae; genus Papaver; species Papaver armeniacum. Next base: position 531,446 of record JAJJWW010016293.1, read on the forward strand.
GCGGTCATCCGATAAGTGCAAGCATTTTTTCAAAGATCTTGAAAAAGGGATCGAAATTTAAATGGACAGATTTAATGTGAAAAGGCTTTACGGAGGAATTAAAGAACATTTAATGGAAGTATCCATTATGCAAAAAGCAGAACCAGGAGAGGAATTGTTGGTATATCTTGCGACAACGTCGCATGCGTTAAGCGCAGTGTTGCTGCGAATAGACGCCGGAGTAGAAAAATCGATTTACTATATCAGTAAAACTTTTAATGCCGCAGAAGGAATTATTCAAAGATTGAAAAACTAATCCTAGCGTTAGTCTACGCAACATTTAAGCTTCGCATATATTTTCAAGCACATACCGTCAGGGTGATAACAAAAGTACCAATCGAATCAGTAATGAAAAATTCAAAAAGATCCGGAAGAGTAGAAAGGTGGAATGCTCAAATAAGTCATTATAAACTCCAATATGAAATATTATCTTCAACCAAGTCACAGGTAGTCGTAGACTTTTTGGCAGAATTTCCTTTGGAGGAAGATGAAGCAGTGGATGAAATGATGGATGTAGAAGAAGAGCATGGAGACCCAAATGATTTGTTAATCGAACCCAGATAGATGGGAAATATTGGTAGACGGATCATCAAATGGAGAAGGTAATGGAGTGGGAATTGTTGTGATTTCGCCAGAAGGCAATAAATTAGCTTTCTCTTTTAGATTGGAGTTTGAATCCACTAATAATGAAACGGAGTATGAAGCCATAATACATGCTTTGCGATTCGCAATAGAAATGAAACTAGAAAATGTGAGGATTACGGTGATTCGCAGTTGGCAATTCGCCAGATAACAGAGAAATACGCTACAAATGAGCCATCTTTGCAAAAGTATAGAAAACTTGTCGAGGAATTATCAGATGATACCAAAAATGAGATGGAGGCATATATCAAGGAGAAATAATGAGACTACAGCAGACGCTTTTGCCTTTATATCAAGCATGATGACAGACCCCATTGCGAGGAATATCAAAATACAAACACTTTTGGCACCATCAATTAATAAAGAAGAAGGGCAAGAAGCGGATGCAATGTTAGTAGAAGACATACCACAATGTCGCGATAAAGATTGGAGAACAGAACTTCATGCCTACTTGATGAAAGGGGAGACACCAAGAAATAGATTAGAAGCACACAAATTAAAAAGCCGTGCAACGAATTATGAATTAAGAGATGGTGTGCTTTATCGGCGATCTTTTGATGGACCTTCACTTCGATGCTTAGCAAGGGAAGAGGGAGAAATCATATTGAAGATGTTGCATAGCGGAGATCTTTGGAAATCATAGCGGTGGAAGATCTTTAGCGTATAAAGCAAAAATGCAAGGATATTACGTGGCCGTATATGCATGAGGACGCGAGAGCGATGTCAAGACGCTGCGAAGAATGTCAAAGACATGGGAAGAAAATACATGCACCTAGGGCACCATTAAATTCTTCTAAGAGTGTATGGCCTTTTGGAAAGTGGGGTTTAGATATCGTGGGACCTTTTTTACCAGGAACAGGGCAGAGAAGATACTTAATTGTCGCAACGGATTATTTCACAAAATGGGCAGAAGTGAAAGCGGTACAACACATTCGTGACAAAGATATTTTTACTTTCATATTCGAGAATATTATATGCAGATTTGGGATTCCCGCACATCTGGTATCTGATAATGGGAAACAATTCAAAGGGTGACCGCGGTCGTAAGCGTCAAAAATAAATTACACTTTCTTACTACTCAAAATATAAATATAGCAAGGGCAAGAAAGGATCGATCCCACAGAGAGGTCTAGGTTGTCAAATTGTTATGGTTTCCTATATAAAACACCCGGAAGAATTTCTGATTGTGTAAATAAAAATAAACAAAAAGCAAATAAAGTACGCAAATCAAGGATGTGAAAGTATTGGTTACGGATTTCGTTTTCATTCACAAACATGTTTTCACCACAATAATTAGAATTGATATTTTAATCTCAACTTTATCAAAGACCCTAGAATACCTTGATCGCAAGAATATCCCGCTAATCTCCTCATGTCATCAACAAACACATTAAAAGATGCGAATATGAATTCTACCTAAAGGAACAACCTAACGTGTAAAAGCACTAATCAAGTTTAATTCCCTAGATGCATTAGGTTCTATGAAATCAGGCCAATCAAAGCAATCGAACGTGGAAAGCGCACTAATCCGATTTAACAAAGGTTAAGACTCACATATGATCATAAGAATATATCACTACAAACTATAATCATATTTATGCTACTTGCAATCCGAATTATCACTTTTGCGTATAATAACCCTAATCTAGCAATAGAGATGAAAGCAAACTCAATCGACTCGCGACTCGACTAACAAGCATTCAAATCATGTAACAATATTCATGGTGAATCATAAACGATAATATGAGAGAAAACTAATTTATTGAATTAAAACCCATGTTTGGAAATCCAACTTATTCCATAACCAATAATAAAAACTCTAGCTCATATTCATGGAGTTCATAACAAGAAGAAAGAGAAAAGACTTCATGGTTCTAAACCCTAGAAAACAAAGTAGAGGCAAAAGAATAGAAAATAAAAGATATCCAAAATCTCTCTAAGCTTCCCTATATATAGAGTTTTGTAACCTCCTCTTGAAGAAAACTAGGAAACCTAGTAAAATTAGAAAAGTGCACTCCTTAAAATTGTGTCCCGTGCATCAAAACCCGTGCCAAAGTAAATTGCCAAACTCTGGCCAAATTCCCAAGTCACGGCCAAGGTATGCTCAAAGTGAGCCACGACAAGTTGGTGTGTACGCAAGTCGCCAAGGCATGAATATGGGCTTGCGTCTACTGGATAGAACACAGCCCATTTAACTCACTTCAACGCATTGTGACCGCCATCGCCCCAAATCTCTTCTACCAAGCGGCGATCATAGCCTCCATCTCAGTCCATGCATTCAACAAATCCAAGCTTCATCACTGCCTCAACTTCCTTGTATACCCTCCTCCATCATGCAACAGCGACGAGCATTCATATAAACCCCCATACTTCTCTGGCAACGTCATTTCTTCCCTGTTACAGAGCATCTTCTACCACCGATAGTTCACAGCGGCTTTCACTCTCCACGGCAGTTCACAAAGATCTCTCGGCATCACCGATGGTATTAGCATCTGCCATCAACTTCTTCTTCCCGTGATCATCAGCAGCAACTCGAGATATCCATGCTTCTCGACAGCATCACTCCCATGCCATTAATCGACAACATTCCCTTAAAATCAAGCCAAGCTCATTCATAGACTTGAACCGACAACTCTAACTCTTTACTGCCCAAACCCGTTCAATGCACATTCCTTATCACCGCCATCATTATCTCCCTGTCTCCTTCTTAACTCACCATACTGCTCCCTCAGGTTATTGCTCGAGCTCCATTGCTTCCATTCGAACCAGGCCAAAAACCCACGAACCGCATTATCTCCCAAACTCCAATCCATACTTCCATCTTCTCGGATAAACTCCTTGCCATTAACTATCGCCTTCGAACTTCTGTGACTTCTTCTCGGAGCTTCTATATCAGCTGCATCCATCGTATAACAGCAGCACCATTCCTCAAGCTCCATAAATCGCTGGCGGCCACTCACAGATCACATCCTCACCGTCACTGCCATGCCATTCTTCATCGCCCACAGCAAAGCTCGAGTCTCAACTCTCTCCTCGATCTCAGTCATCACTGGCATCAGCAAAAACCCTTCATCGTCACTGCTCCATCGTCATCACCACTGCCAACCTCGCATAACCAACATCATCCATCACTTCCAATCGATTACAGAGACCCAACAGACCACAAAATGGTCAATCACCAGCCAACCCAAGTCTTGACAGTCTCGAGTATCCCCTGTCAATCACCAGCCTTGAGTATTCCCTATTACGCTCAACTCTGTTTCTTCACCACCGATGGTCCTCACTGCCATGGTTGGCAATCAACAGCAGTAACACCATAAGCATCAAACTCGACCAAATACTGTTGTGTTGAGTTTGCATGGGAGAAGATGGTAGCCCCGAGTAAATAAGCCATTTGCACTTAACACTATTTGAATTCTCGGCTTCCCCCAAGTAAAGGACCAGACTCCCTTTAGTTAAGTCCCTTTGGAACAAAGTGCACCCCTTAACACAATGAATACCCCTTAACGTACAGTGGGGTTACCAATAGTACTTTCCGATATAATGACCATTTTGCCCTTTGCTTATGAGTTCTTGTTTTGCTCATAACTTCTTCATACGAACTCGGAATGACTCCGTTCTTTCGCCATTGCCTTCGTCTTCTCGTCCTCTACACAATGAAAAGTAGAAATCTTGTATTTGAACGAGTTCCAATTGGTCTTTTTGCTCCAAATGACTCCATTGCACCTAATAAACTCAAAAGCACACATAAGATACATAATTTACAAGAAAACTCGCAAAGAAAGCATAAATACTATATATTAAATACGGTGTATTCTACACCTATCAAATTCCCCCACACTTAGACTTTGCTAGTCCTCGAGCAAATCAAACAAAACAAAAATAAAATACAACAACTCCGTGTCGTCGAGGCTACGGTTAATTTTAGCATAAATAACAAGCCTTTAAACCCCTAGGTGTCCCTAGTGGACGAGTTATAGTCTCGTGAAGGTTTACTAGAGATATACCTACAAAACCTATATTTCAAACTCCGTCTATTTGTGACAAATCAATGAATGAATCCAAAATGACTACAGGAGGAGGTACCTTGCAAATTCAATTCACATATTAGTAAATAAACTCTAATTAGATAGTCGAACAAGCCACAATACTCGGAAACTAACAAACCACAATCACAATGAAAAGATTAAGAAGATGGATAAGATATAGATGTTGGCGAATGTTCACAAGTGTTCGATGTTTCCCATATCTGTCAAGGTCACTGCTAAGATGAACCTAATCCTATTGGATTGAGCTACTTAGTCTGAATGCTACATCAAATCAATTGGCATATACAAGGGAACCAAGAGTGACTTTATTCAACACAATAATAATTTCTTCTCTTTTTTTTTATACGATTGGATCAAACTGGATCCAATTTCTCTTTTTTTTTTTTAGACGGCATGATTAGATCTTTTGGATCCAAGCGCATGCTTCTTGTCAGCAAGTACATGATAGTTGCCTTGGATCCTGCATTCCACGCTTGTTTAGGCGACGGAGACAGGGACTACGTTTCACACATACTGCTATTCCCAAGTGTCTTTTTATTCCGTTTTGGTCTAATTGGTCGGTCCTTTTTTTTTTCTTTTCATATTTTTTTCATTTTTTTTTTTTTTTTTTTTTTTTTTTTTAGTAACTCAACCACTCTATTTCATCCTAGCAGTAATAACACGTCGATTTTTAGTGACCCACCAAAGCACTTAGAGAACAATAGATAAATATGGAAAAATAAAAATAGAATGCGATATGGTGATATTCCGAGATATGGTAACAACTATCATGTTAATTTGTGATTTCTGAGCTATATTCTTCCCTTTTAGTTAATTGGTTCCTCAACTCCTGCATTCAAAATGGTTCCATCCACTAATGGTGTCAAAAACAAACTATACAAACATATAAATGCTCCCCCACACTTAAACTTCACATTGTCCTCAATGTGTAAAACCGAAAGTTCTGAATTCTGACGTAACAGCAGATAAAACGCAAAAACTGTGCAAATTGGTAAGGAATTTGGAAAAACTCCATTTCACAAAAGTTGTTCACCTACGTGTTTTCTACACAGTGTCAAAATTTCACAGTGTTTTGATAAACGGTCTGACAGTTATGGTCTCTGGACTGAACTACGCGCAGTCTGAAATTTTCTGACGAAAAAGGTATTCGTCATAATTCTCTTCTAAGATAGATTCCGGACTCAATGAAATTAAACATAGGGATGCAAATATGATATGAAAACAGTAAAAAAAATAAATAAACGAAACAAAAATAAAATGCAAAAGGATAAGAAATACAAAACCGGTGGGTTGCCTCCCACTTAGCGCTTGTTTTATAGTCGTCAGCCCGACTATATCCTTGCAAGATTCATTCCCCATATACCAACAATCTGAAAAGTTGGGGATCCGTCCATAGAACCTGTTTTGCAAACACTAACTTCACACAAATATTAGTAATATAAAGCAAAAGTGAAGCTATGAACCGATAAAAGCTTCCCCCACACTTATTCTTGTCCACACTTGGAAGTGTATAAAGAATATAGGAGTCGGGTACCTCCACGGTTTCTGGTTCCATAACCTGCATAGTATGAGAATCAAGTATCTCTAATGGCGGAAATCGAGAAACAAAGTCATTCAACAATGTTTTCGAAGCACATACATTCAAACCAATAAGAGGTAAAGGAGAAGAAATAATAGGCAATGGGTTAGATAAACCTTGCACAATCTCTTGTATTACGGAATCCTCTTCATCCTTGAAAAACTCAAGTGAATTATTCACCTCTTGTATATCATGGTCCTCTATCAAACCTTGCAACCATTCTTCGTCCGTTTTCGCCTTAACCAAAGTATCGACATAAACATCATCATTACAATCATATGCAAGATCAATTGGGTCTTCCACAATATTGGTCATAACGGTCTCATTCTCAACACACTCCTCTTTGTTGTAAGGCACATACTCTTTTGCGGATCCAAATTTTATCATAAGAAACTTTTTAGAACACTCGAAAATGCATCATCCTCAAGCTCCACCCTTTGAATAGGCTCTTGATCATTATTAAGATCAATGCTTGAGTAATCTACACAAGTGTCGACATATTCCTCTTCATCTTCATCTTGATCCCAAAAAGACTCCTCGGAGATGTCACCATGAGTTGTTTCAAGCAATGTATCATAATCACCGTCACTATCATAGTCAACATAAGATTGTTCCTCGCTGAATTTAGTGTTGCTAATCTCTAACTCATCCTTTTGAATAGGTGAATGATCATTATTAAGATCAAGAGTTGAGTTAGCCACACAATTATCAACAAAAGTGCCCAAGGATTCGCCTTTTTCAACATTAGCATCAATCAAATATTCATCACAAACCATATGCACATAAGAATTATCCATATCTTCCTTATATTGATCAATACCTCTTCGCAAGATAGTCATACCTTCACGAAGTTCTTGGAGTTGCTCGTTTGTAGTCTCTTTTGCTTTTTGAAATTCCTCTTGTAAAAAGGTAGAAACTTGATCTATAAAATTAGAGACTTTTTGTTCACAAGCATAAGAATCCTCCCATTCTTGTGGTTGTTCCCCGCCATAAGGTTGTTGAGGAAAACCATAAGGTTCCATGGAATATTGGTCATAACCAATGAATTGGTTTTGATTATACCCATGGAATTGATAGTTATCATATTGTTGAGGTTGAAACCCGTATTGATTGCTCCAATATGCTCCTTCCATAGAAATAAGCACCTGAAATAATTCCCAAACCAAGGTTAAAACCCAGAAAATAAGAAAAAAATAAAAATAAAACAAAAACTAAAAACAAAAATAAGAAACCAAAAACAATTGACAACCGCTGCCTCCCCGGCAACGGCGCCAAAATTTGACCGCGGTCGTAAGCGTCAAAAATAAATTACACTTTCTTACTACTCAAAATATAAATATAGCAAGGGAAAGAAAGGATCGATCCCACAGAGAGGTCTAGGTTGTCAAATTGTTATGGTTTCCTATATAAAACAAGGAAGAATTTCTGATTGTGTAAATAAAAATAAACAAAAAGCAAATAAAGTACGCAAATCAAGGATGTGAAAGTATTGGTTACGGATTTCGTTTTCATTCACAAACATGTTTTCACCACAATAATTAGAATTGATATTTTAATCTCAACTTTTATCAAAGACCCTAGAATACCTTGATCGCAAGAATATCCCGCTAATCTCCTCATGTCATCAACAAACACATTAAAAGATGCGAATATGAATTCTACCTAAAGGAACAACCTAACGTGTAAAAGCACTAATCAAGTTTAATTCCCTAGATGCATTAGGTTCTATGAAATCAGGCCAATCAAAGCAATCGAACGTGGAAAGCGCACTAATCCGATTTAACAAAGGTTAAGACTCACATATGATCATAAGAATATATCACTACAAACTATAATCATATTTATGCTACTTGCAATCCGGAATTATCACTTTTGCGTATAATAACCCTAATCTAGCAATAGAGATGAAAGCAAACTCAATCGACTCGCGACTCGACTAACAAGCATTCAAATCATGTAACAATATTCATGGTGAATCATAAACGATAATATGAGAGAAAACTAATTTATTGAATTAAAACCCATGTTTGGAAATCCAACTTATTCCATAACCAATAATAAAAACTCTAGCTCATATTCATGGAGTTCATAACAAGAAGAAAGAGAAAAGACTTCATGGTTCTAAACCCTAGAAAACAAAGTAGAGGCAAAAGAATAGAAAATAAAAGATATCCAAAATCTCTCTAAGCTTCCCTATATATAGAGTTTTGTAACCTCCTCTTGAAGAAAACTAGGAAACCTAGTAAAATTAGGAAAGTGCACTCCTTAAAATTGTGTCCCGTGCATCAAAACCCGTGCCAAAGTAAATTGCCAAACTCTGGCCAAATTCCCAAGTCACGGCCAAGGTATGCTCAAAGTGAGCCACGACAAGTTGGTGTGTACGCAAGTCGCCAAGGCATGAATATGGGCTTGCGTCTCACCGGATAGAACACAGCCCATTTAACTCACTTCAACGCATTGTGACTGCCATCAGCCCAAATCTCTTCTACCAGCAGCGATCATAGCCTCCATCTCAGTCCATGCATTCAACAAATCCAAGCTTCATCACTGCCTCAACTTCCTTGTATACCCTCCTCCATCATGCAACAGCGACGAGCATTCATATAAACCCCCATACTTCTCTGGCAACGTCATTTCTTCCCTGTTACAGAGCATCTTCTACCACCGATAGTTCACAGCGGCTTTCACTCTCCACGGCAGTTCACAGCATCTCTGGCATCACCGATGGTATTAGCATCTGCCATCAACTTCTTCTTCCTGTGATCATCAGCAGCAACTCGAGATATCCATGCTTCTCGACAGCATCACTCCCATGCCATTAATCGACAACATTCCCTTAAACTCAAGCCAAGCTCATTCATAGACTTGAACCGACAACTCTAACTCTTTACAGCCAAACCCGTTCAATGCACATTCCTTATCACTGCCATCATTATCTCCCTGTCTCCTTCTTAACTCACCATACTGCTCCCGGTTATTGCTCGAGCTCCATTGCTTCCATTCGAACCCGGCAAAAACCCACGAATCGCATTATCTCCCAAACTCCAATCCATACTTCCATCTTCTCGGATAAACTCCACCGCCATTAACTATCACTTGAACTTCCTGTGACTTCTTCTCGGAGCTTCTATATCAGCCGCATCCATCGTATAACAGCAGCACCATTCCTCAAGCTCCATAAATCGCTGGCGGCCACTCACAGATCACATCCTCACCGTCACTGCCATGCCATTCTTCATCGCCCACAGCAAAGCTCGAGTCTCAACTCTCTCCTCGATCTCAGTCATCACTGGCATCAGCAAAAACCCTTCATCGTCACTGCTCCATCGTCATCACCACTGCCAACCTCGCATAACCAACATCATCCATCACTTCCAATCGATTACAGAGACCCAACAGACCACAAAATGGTCAATCACCAGCCAACCCAAGTCTTGACAGTCTCGAGTATCCCCTGCCAATCACCAGCCTTGAGTATTCCCTATTACGCTCAACTCTGTTTCTTCACCACCGATGGTCCTCACTGCCATGGTTGGCAATCAACAGCAGTAACACCACAAGCATCAAACTCGACCAAATACTGTTGTGTTGAGTTTGCATGGGAGAAGATGGTAGCCCTGAGTAAATAAGCCATTTGCACTTAACACTATTTGAATTCTCGGCTTCCCCCAAGTAAAGGACCCAGACTCCCTTTAGCAGTCCCTTTGGAACAAGTGCACCCCTTAACACAATGGATACCCCTTAACGTACAGTGGGGTTACCAATAGTACTTTCCGATAAAATGACCATTTTGCCCCTTTGCTTATGAGTTCTTGTTTTGCTCATAACTTCTTCATACGAACTCAGAATGACTCCGTTCTTTCGCCATTGCCTTCGTCTTCTCGTCCTCTACACAATGAAAAGTAGAAATCTTGTATTTGAACGAGTTCCAATTGGTCTTTTTGCTCCAAATGACTCCATTGCACCTAATAAACTCAAAAGCACACATAAGATACATAATTTACAAGAAAACTCGCAAAGAAAGCATAAATACTATATATTAAATATGGTGTATTCTACACCTATCAAAGGGCAAAACATAGAGTTGTTACTTAATGCATTTCAAATAAGATGTGGGAAATCGACTCCACTATATCCGCAAGCTAACGGTCAGGCGGAGGCAACAAATAAAACAATTGTGGATATATTGAAGAAGAAGTTAGAAGGACACAATAGAGGATGGTGCGAACAAGTACCCAAAGTAAAGTATGGGCATATAATACAACAAGAAGAGAAGCTACTGGAATGTCACCTTTTTGCTTAACATATGGAGTTGAAGTCGTGCTCCCAACAAGTCATGATCCCGACAACTAAAAAAGAAGTTTGGGAGAAAAATCTTAGTGCAGGAAACATTCTAATCAAGTTGGACGAATTAGAAGAGAAAAGAGAGAAGGCGTTATGACACATGGAGAATTATCAACGAAGATTGGCCAGAGAATATAACAAGCGTGTGAAGATACGTGAATTTCAACCAGGGGACCTGGTATTGCGAGAGACACCAATATATCAGCGAGAAAATGGAGGCAAGTTGGCGAGAAAATGGGATGGACCTTACATTATCAAAGAAGTAGTTGGTACGGGGGCTTATAGATTGATGGATCCCGAAGGTAAAGATGTGGGACAAAGATTGGGCAGGCCGTGGAACAGATTATATCTAAAGAAATATTACCCATAAAAGTGGGTCAGATGAAGTACACTAATGCAAGATATCTAAGAAAATCAATAAAATTCAAACCAAAATATCAGTGAATGTCTCGCAAGAAGAATGAATGAATGAATAAACATGATCGAATGAATGGGACGAACCTTTATGGCGTACACCCTAGTTCGCGAATAACATTTCGTAAGAGGCAAATGTAAGACCTAAAGTGCGTCATATAAGGGGGTATCTCTTAACATGGCTCGGGGAAAAGGTTACACCGCCCCCGGAACCCGAGTCATGCAGACTGGGGCCCATGAAAGCCTATCCGGAGGAGGTACCTTGGATTCCCAACTATATATGTAAGTTATACCCTGGTTGGGCGACCGAGGGCCTCTTTCAAGGAGTCGTATGATCAAGGCGCCGAGGTACACGGTTGAGTCAAGAGTGCGGGGAGCATGGAACTTCCTTACCACTCTTGACAAGTCTTGGCGCATGCTGCACTCGGCCCGAAGAAAACTCCACTTAGGGTGCAGCCTTGTAACCATAAACTCTATAGGTATAAGGGATAAGAGGCTGCGAAAACAAGCTGGTTGTTGTTAAGACCGGATGGGAGGAGCTAGCCTTGTATGGCCGATGTACGCCTCCTTGAAGGGGCAACCGGGAGGTGATAAGGGCGGCACCCTCCATTAGGGAGTGATAAGTGCCAAAGACGCAAATGTCACGAGGCTTTGTTTGCAAGGAAACTTAGGCTTGTCATATTTGTGCAATGATCTGCAGAGGCAATAATACTAACGCGAGGGTAAGACGAGATCAATGGGTCCTTACATGAAAGTGTAAAGACGTCCTGCGATTTCGTCGCAAGACGGCAATATCATGGGGCTTTTCTTTCGCAAGAGATTTTAGGCCTGTCATATTGTCGCAAGCCAAATATCCTGCAGAGGCAAAAATACTTGAATAATGATAAGACAAGGTCAATGGGTTTTTACATGCAAGTGTAAAGACGTCATGCGATCTTGTCGCAATAAAGGGTGGCAGAGTGAGACCTTTAATTAGGAAGGTCAAACTTAGAAGACCATCAAACATGATAAGACAAGGTCAATGGGTCATTACATGAAAATGTAAAGGCGGCCTGCGATCTTGTCGCAATGAGAAGAGATAAAGTGGAATTCCTAATTGAGGCGATTTTACTTAACAAAATATTCAGTAAGCGAACATGCTCGCGAAGTTATGGTCAAAAATCCTAAATAAGAGGAAAAGGAGAAAGCAAGGGGATTACTCGATCAACGACTTAATCCTTACAAACAAAAAGAAGTTTTGACAAATTACAAAGAAAGTTTAATTCTCTACATCAATATTATCAACTACAGAAGATGGTTGAGATCTTTCACTGCCTTTATCAGCTTCACCTTCACCGGTCAATGGATGTTCATCAGAAATATTTTCAGCACCCTCATTCTCGCCAGCTGGTGGATTTTCATCAGAAATTTTTTCAGTCAGATCTTTGTTGATAACTTCAGTATTAGCGATATCTTCGCCGCTTTCATAGTCATAATCACTGTCAGGAGAATTAGGGACTTCATCATCACTTACTTCCAAAGGATCAACATGAATAGGAGCAAGGGATTTAGACAATAAAATGTCATTCACAAGGACTTCAGCTTTGAGGGGGAATTGACGAAGCAACGCCTTTTGACGATTCTTACTATCTATGTCTTTACAGTAAGACATATAATCAAATCTTCGTTCTGCACGGTCGCGAGAACGAGCAAGAGAAGCAGCGAGTAACCCATTTTCTTTGCGAATCTTAGAGTAATCTGATCTGAGGGTGGAGATAGTAGAGCGAAGTTTCTTCTCAGAATCTGCAAAACAAGTGCACAAGATTAAAAATAATTAAAGATTTTTAGAATAATTAATGGATTAAGATAGTCAAATAATATGACTACCTTCCTTCTGAGAAGTAAGATGCTGAATTAAAGCTGCAAAATTATTCCCCAAACAGTCCATGGCATCATCAAATGTATCTCCAACTAGGCCTTTCAATCGAGCTCGCAAGCTCTTTTCATTCGAAACAAGTATAGAATTCTCGGTCGCAAGAGTAGAGTTGGATTTTTCTAATTTGGAATATTGATCTTTGAATTGGTTTGCTTTTAGACTTAAGGTTATTCTCACTTGAATAAGTTTATCTCTCTCGTGATAATTTCTTCAAGTTGCTTTTTCAAAGTATAAGTGGTTTGTTCTTGTTCTTCACGAAGTTTTTGACAAGCATCATATTCTTGCGAATAGGTCGCGACCTTGCTCAGCAGAGATCGCTTTTCCTGAGAAAGGGTCTCATTCTCATCTGATAAAGTTTCCAACCCCAAATTAGCCTTAGTCAAAGAATAAGAAAGGCGAGACAAGTCTTTACTTAATGAGTCTTGCTCTTTGAACTAAATCAAAGTTTTCTTTAGACAAATTATCTATTTGATCAGCGGCATATGTATGAAGATTATTTAAGAAGTTATATTGCTCCATCCAAGCATCTCTTTCAACTCGAACCTCTTCAACGAGTTGATTCCAAGCGATATATCTCCATTATTCGTTTTGGTTTAAAGCTTAAAGGGCGAACAAAATTTTAAGTTGTAAAAAAAAAAAAAAAAAAAAAAAAAAAAGAAAGAGCTTAAGGGGGGGAGAAGCATACCTTTTAACTCTTCATTCTTCTTGCGAAGGTTATCACGATCTAGTGAGAGGTTGTGAAATTTTTGATTTTCAAGATGGAGATTATTGCATTTAGTGAGTCATAGCTTGAAGATCATTTTTCAAGCACATTAACTTCTTGAACTAAGGATGCTTGCGAGATTCTGTCGGGACCAAGATGTTTACTCAAAATCTCTGAGACTTGGAGACTTGACGGGATCGGCAGAATTCTTTTAGCATCATTCACAAGGTCCGAGAGAACTTTGAAAGCCACGTTTATTCCTTCCAAATTTTTCGCAAAGAAGAGGGATTTGCTCGGGTAAAGAAGAAGGAGACGAATCATTCTTCGCCAAAGGAACATCATGGGAAGAGGAGGTTTCAGGAAAAGAAGTGATTGGAGGAATGACGGGGGATATTGATGGTAGGAGAAGGGATAAGTTCATCTATAGTAGGATTATTATGAGGAACCTGATCTAAAAGGAGTTGAGGCATAGGAATGTTGTCATTTGTGACAAGATTGTCAGCGATGATTTCGCAATAGAAGAAGAAGGTGAAAATGAGGGAAAAGGAACATCAGGAGTAACAGGTTTAGGGTGGCGAGATCTTTTGGGAGTCCTGTCAATAGTATTGTCATCCTGCGAATGATAAATTAAGTAAGAAACAGAGGCATTGATATTGTTATTAAAAGTAAATGCTTCTTTAAATACCTTATCGCTCGAGACTTTCTTTTAGAAACGGTATGTTTAACTTGCGAAGAGGATTTTGGAGGCAAGGTGGATTCATGTTGAGAAGTTTGGTTTCGATTTGTGAATCCAAAGAAATAAGGGGTTCTTCACGGTGAATTTGGTGCTGGATTTGTTCTTCTTTGAAACAAAAATGGCAGAAAAAGATTAAAAAGAGTAAGATAATCTTAAAAAGGGAAATTAATCACAAAATCAATCAATCGAATCTAGCAAGATTAACAAACCTGGATGCCATGGAAATGATAGCAAATAATAAATAACAGAAGGATGATGAAGACGATATTGAAGAAGAATAACGAAAGAAGCGATTGCAGACGATAAAGGAGATGAAATAGAAAGAAAGAAGTGTTCTTCACAAAAGACTCTCCTATAAATAGGCAAGAAAGTGTTATGACCGGATAACATTAAATGTACCGGTAAAAAGAATGGTTTTAAACACGTGTAAACGGTCATTCCTAGATTCACGGAATTATACTGAAGAAGATTTTCAATGGAAAATGAACGATCGCGACAAAGAATTCGGGTATCGCACAACATAAGGAAACATAAAGAGAGGCGAGAAGATGTAATATTCGGGTATTGCACAGCATATTTTCTTATCATATGAGACTCAATTATTTTCCTAACTCGCGAGGAGAGATTACAAAATCCATTATTCTCCATAACCCATGAGGCAAGGAATGATATTTCATACATACTTCTACAAACTACGGAACTTCGCCAAAGAATAGAGGCAAGTACGTACTTTTCAAGTCCAGTATTCTTTTGCTCGTTCCTTCATCAATAAAAATCAGAGACTACAACAACAACGAATTTTTTCTTAAAGATCGCTCTCCAAGCAATATTCAAGAAAAAAGAGGCAAGATGTAGGATCAGAATATCGCGACAACAACTCTACGCGAAGACAACGAATAACAACACTGCGAGTCGAGGCCGAGAAGATTAAATGAAAGTGACGCCTTTGGATGACGATAGGAAGATATGAAATCTGGCGAAAGTTAAGAAGTGTCGCGAATATGAATATTTGTACACTGCGACACTTCGCAAGACATTTAGAAAATAAGGGGGACTTAGTTAGTCATTCACTATGTATTACCCTATATAAAGGGATGAGTGAATCTGTCGTGGGAGAGGTCTTTTTGGATTGGAGAGTAAGTCATTAGGAGAGAGAAAGAGAGAAACATTTGTAAATTCTTAAGTGTAATCTCATTTTCCTGTGTAAAGATTCAAGAAAGTTATTAATAATCATTCATAAGTGTTCTTCTATTATCTTTTGAATGGATTAGTTTAACAAAATATAGTGAGGGGTGTATTGTGGGATTTCCTGCAACTACAAAAAATTTAATATCTTTGGCTATAGGTCTACTACCCTGGTTTGAATTTTTTTTTTTATTTCTTTTGGTTCCAATCACATGGAAGAATTTTAAATAAGCTTTTAAATGAATTTGGTATCTATCAGATTTAGTAATCTAACTATTTCTCTTGTGTTGAATTGACTACATGTTCATAATTTAAAACTAGTTATTCACTAGTCTCTATCAGTTTCTAAACTATATCGTAATTGGTGTTAACCTACAAATTTTACGTCATACTATGTACACACAACAAGAAAATAAATTAATCAATCAAATAAATCTTTTAGTTCCTGGTAGCTTTTAGTGATTAAAATTTACCTCACAACCCAATGCGGTTCTAAACTAATATAATTATCTATCGTCTCCCATGTAAGATCTAATAGTGAGCTCTGATACCAAGTTGTGACGCCCAAAACTTAAACCTGCTTAGCTAAAAGGATTATAACCTAATTGGAGCATCAAATCTAGATTATCAATTTCACCAAACGTAATTACATAAACTAATCCCGATATAAACCCAAACACTCTGATCTGATATTATATAAATGAAAATCTCTCGAGTGATATGAATATAATAATGTGTAGTTTTACAAATTGACAAAGCATACACGATATCACTAACATTCGATAAAACTCTAAGCTTCGAGAACGGTTATCTTCGAGCGCTTCATTTCTCCTGACTACTGAAACTGAAGTGGGAACAAGTGACCACATCATCCCAAAAGGGTGCTCAATGAAAACATGTAACTCTCAAGTAATCACTAACATGCTTCACAGTTCTAAAAGAATATAAATCGAAAGAAACTAGAAGGAACTAATCATTTAGCTATTTATATGTCAAGAATCAAGTGTCACTCTAACCTCGCCAACCTCATTGGAGAAGACGACGCGAGAGCAACCCTAATCACTAATAATAACATCGTCCACACAGAGTGCCCATACAAACAACCATTCATAATATTACCATCAAGATCAGAAAGTTAGACAAACAAGTATAATATGCACATGAGTGATTTCCCAAAAATAAAATAATATATATACTAACGAAATGGGGAAGAAGCCGCCCTACTAGGTAAATATCGAAACGGGGAAGAAGCCGCCCTACTATTAATATTGTATATACTATCGAAACGGGGAAGAAGCCGCCCTACTATGATACTACCGAAACGTGGAAAAAGCCGCCCTACTAAAATAATATTCAAACGGGGAAGAAACTGCCCTACTCAACTTAGTTAAGAGCTGTGGAGAAACTCAGACACTCCTCGCGGGGAAATCAGACAACGCATATTACACACAATTACATTCAAAGCAAATATTGTATAAGAAATTCCAGTATACACTCGTACATATAGTAAAAGTACATCATGCTCGCATATAGAAAGAAAACACAATGATTACAAGAAGGTTACAAAGTTCCCACTTGATTTGATGACAAGCCACGCCTACCTTGAAATCCAAAATCCACTGGTTCATCCTTTAAATCGATCGTTGTTAATATAGATTAACTGTTAGTCATATAAGCACTCTAAGAATTTAGCCAATAGGCTCACAAAATAAATACAACATAACTTCATACAAGTCTCCAGTTATATGCCAAGTCAAATAACTAACGGTTCTAGTTTTATCAATAATTTCATAACCCGGTCCTTAATGTTCTAGACCTAAAATAATATCAACGTATCCAAATGGGTCAAATTTGGTGTCATCGGAAAGCTCTCGAAAAATGCTACAATTTTGTTGAAGGAACCAGAAGCTAATTAGGATCATAAGTGGTCCGAAAATGCAAAATAACATTTCTAACCTTAAACCTAGCCCATTGGGCCTAACACAGCCAGGCCCGTTAACCCAGTCCATCTAACTTGGTCTGAAACATGAGTCAGTTCAGCTGACACAGCTGACTCGCCTAGTCAACTCAGTTCACTCGGGTTGACTCTCTGAGTCAACTCACTTTATCTTCATCACTAAAATTTCTATCTTTTCAGTTCTAACATACCTTTTTCATAGGATCATATCTCACTAGTTTCTCATTCAAATTTGACATATAATATCTATTTAGAAATATGAAAACGCTAACTACAAATTTTACCTAGTGAGTATATATCAAATTCTTACATTAAACCATCTAAAAACGACCATTTAAATGATCACTCACGACTGATTCCATGTAAATTCAGTATCGTTAAGTCAGATTTAAACACCTATATCTTTTTGTATACGCAACTGATGCGTGTCGTAGGTGCAATCAAATTAATATCTTATTTCCACTCAATTAAAAATAATACAATGGAAGTCAAGTTCGTTCCCACGAGGAGCAAGAGATTCTAGTTGTAAAAAATTGTCACGAAAGGGGGGTGTAAAAAAGCAAAAGAAAATAAACAAAGCAATTAAAAGATAAAGTTGAAAGCAATAAGAGAGATAAGATCAAGGAATCATTCTTCGTTGCAAAACAATGATTAAAGTTATGTTCTTTTCTACTTGTTATTAGTCACAGATTATCACCAACCGTAGGTAAAGGCTAGATCGGTGCTAAACCCCTAAATCCCTTGTATCACCAGGATACGGAAGTTCTCGACTACCGGATTCTATTTACCAAACCACCTAGTAGTAGATCACTCTAGATGTAATTTAAATAAACGCATTAAGATTTATGAACTTATTAGGTTAATATTAGTAGTTAGACTCTTAGATCAAGGTCTACTTGCTAACGTTGTTTTCACACACAATTGCTCCACGGAATCCCTCCGCAAGGTCTCGTGTTTGCTACTTATGTAAAGAGTCAAGAAACGATTACTTATCCCCTAACTTTCACTAGCTTTAGATCAAATTAACAAATCAATTTAGCGTGCACTCTAAACAACCTATCAATCAATCATGAATGAATAAACATTCCTAATAGTAAAAACAAACGATAATCATGTGAAAAACTTCAAGATAGAATTGAAACAAAACTCAAATCATATATTAAGAACTAGGAATTCATCCTCAATCAATAATAAAATTAGCTACTCATGTTTTTGAAATTCACAAAAGATAATTAAAAGGAGAATTATCAAGTTCACACAAATAATTAAGAAGAAGAATTGAAAGCAAAAACACAAGTGTTGTGTGTGTAGAGAGGTGTGTAAAAAGATGTAGAGAACTTCTCTATTTATAGGCTTCAATATTCTCCAAATCTTCCAAGGAATAGAACCCCTTTCCTTTAGCAATTCAATTTCCAAATTCAAGTCTTTCTCTTCTTCCATCTTCTCTTTCCAAATTTGAGCCAAATTCTCCATCCAATTCCAAGCCCAAGTCTTCACACCCATGAGAGAAGTCCATAGAAAATTCTGGAATTTTTGGCTCGCCGGAAAACTGGTATTATGGTCGGAATCCGTCACCGCCGGCCACCTAAAAATTTCACCGTCACTGGTATATTCGACGGAATATTCCGTCGATCCACCGTTAGGACTAACGGTCAAAATGGTCAAACCGTCAGTCAATTGGGTCAAGGGAGCAGAGAAGTCAGACACCGAGTCAGCTTCTAACTCGGGATTGATTGATTTGATTTGGATTGGGTTGAATCGGCTCATCGGTCTGAGTTAACTCGGTCGGGTATAAAATCCGACGAGTTCCGTTTGTTTTCACGGGCATATCTCAGGCCAATTTCAGGCCGATTTTAGCTTCATTCCCTGTGTCAATTTCCTAACATACATCTATTGTTTCATCACTTCAATTGCTGCTTCAAACAGCTTCCATTCCTGCAACAGAGCTTCAATCTAAACACACATCGTTACTCAGCAGCATCACCTCCCTGCTTCACAGATCGAACATCATCGTCTCTTCTCGGTTTCAACTCGATTCTTTTCAGCTACAACCCTCAACAATAATCGAACCAGATTGACCCATTTCACTGAGCTTCAACAGCATCAGGATTACCGTCTCAATCCAAACCCAGACTCCATCTCTGAAAACACTAACAGCAGCTCATTCTTCACAAACCCATCTCCAATTTGCAGTGACCAAAACCATGACTTGCTCGATTAACATCTTCTGCCACAATTTCTCGATCTCTCTTTATAACTCTCGATCTATTCTCTCTCTCTGACTGCAACAGCCCCTTTCTTCATCTCGATTTCCTTCTCAGTTCATCTCTCGAACCAATCAACAGCGCCACTGCTTCTCTGATTTATCAAACTTATGTTCTTCAATCGACTAACAGAATCCATCACAAACATATACAGCTTCATCCATCTCGTTGAATCAACCCCTGACTTGAATTTATCATCGATTTCTCATTTGGGTTTCGATCTGCTTCTTTCTCGGTTTATCAATTGCACGAACCCTAATCAATTTTCTCGATTTTTAACAGCAGCAGCCATGGCTGTTTTCTTTCTCACTTTCAGGTGGAGCAGAAATAAGAGAATGATTGAGAAAGAGAATTCTCTTCTCGATTTAGGGTTGGGTTAAATGAGGGTTATTCAGTGTCTGGTCCCTTTGATAAGGGCTAACCTGATGGCAGCCCCTTAACCTCATCTGGACTGCGTCTAGTAATCCTCCCAAAAGAGTTGCCCCTTAACCATGATTAGGCTCCATATATCAATCGCCTGTAAAATGACCTTTTTTCCCTTTTGGCTCAAATTGGGTGATTTCTTCTTCTTTTCCTCCGTGTGACTCCAAAGTAGCTACAAAACTCAAAACAAGCGTAAAATACATAATTTACAAGAAAAATAGCAAAGAAAGCATAAACAATAAATAGTAAATAGGATGTATTCTACACCCTATCAAATTCCCCCACACTTAGACTTTGCTAGTCCTCGAGCAAATCAAACTAAAAACTTACAACTTCAAAGCGTTCAAGCGTCCCAAGCATCAAAGAGTTATGAGGACATAGAGTTTCTGCATTCTAGTAATAAGAAGTTAGAAATACTAAAGAACATATTCTCATTCTTAAATGTTGAGTGAGAAATAACCACACCATAATGAGAGAACGCGTGTTTGAGAAACGATCAATAAGCATTTCGCCTCGACTTCTGCCTCACCAAAAAGGATTTTATGATAATTGCACTTAAAAAGACGGCTTTTTTTTTTTTATGGCTCTCACATGTGTGCAGGTAGGAATGAAGAAAGAATTCCTACACACGTTGAATGGTGGGAAGGACAACTTTCGATATTTTTTAAAAACCCATATCTTTTAACATTTTGAAAAACCATTTTTCTGACGATCTCTAAGAAAGGAAATCAACCATTATTATCGAGGATGAGATTACTTACTCACCTTCACATCCGATCGCCAATTATGATAACACCACTCTCACGGCATCCAATAGAAACGTCTTCCGTTCCTCGTCTTTATCTTCTTGGTCTTCGGTTTCAACTATTGGTGATAAACTCTCGAATTTCATAAATCCTTGACACTTTGTAACTCTTTTTACCTTAAATCCTTGTCGCTTGAAACTTCCTTATATATTTTCCTTCCCCACGGCTTATTAACGAAACAAATATTTCTCTTGTTTTTTTTTTTTTTTTTTTTTTTTTTTTTTCTTGAAACAAGAGAAATTAAATACAAAACAAAAAATAAACCATGGCCGTGGGAGAAGTATTTTACCGCTTGATTCTTCACAACTTGTATCGTTTTGAAATCATAAACTTCAAAAATTCTCACCTTTTAATTTTCTTCGCTCTAGTGAATAAGTCTTCATACTTGAATATTACCTCAATGTTTTGTAAGTCTTCAACATATATGTAAAAATCTGCTCTTTGTATGTTGCTTTACTTGTATATGAAATTTGCTCTTTTTCTCGTTCCGTTGCTTGTAAACCTTGAACTTTTCCAACTTTCCTTGTAAATTTTGATGTCACTCCTTGTTGATGATGATGATGGTTTCTATGGATCCGTTGTTGTTGCGAGAGAGAATGGTGCTAACTGCAAATCGAACTACAAGAAGGAAGCTTTCATCTATAGACGTCACCCTCATGATTGACAAAATTAGCACTCAAGAGATCAAAGAGTAGTGCTTCTATTGGTGGGAGGTTGGGTAGCTCACCATTCTACCCGGAATTAACGTACGGTGACACACACTCAAAAGAAAGCTCTTTAGTAGATGGAAAATTTCTGGTCGGTGCCTCACATGATATGAATACGGGTAGTCTCCACTAATGATTGATCAGCAACTCTAATAACGCATTTCTCCCTGCACCAAATTCGCATCACCGGCATGATTAAATCCATTATTTAACACTCAAACAAGCAAGAAATCCGAATGTAGTTCTCTAACATTTCCAAGTTCAATTATGTCGGTCAAAATCTCTATGTAAACATACCTAGAAGTATGCTAGTGATTCTAAAATCTTTAAAAGTTGGAGTATTTATGTAAAACTTTTTTTTTTTTTTTTAAAATTTTTAAAACTTTTTTGTAATTTTTTTTTTTAAATACATGCTTAACCACTCCCCCACACTTAAACCTTACATTGTCCTCAATGTAATTGAATCCTCCTAGTAAAGTCAAGGTGGGAAATTTTAACATGATAAGAAACAAGAAAAAGAAATAACAAAAAGCAAAAGGATAAGAAATACAAAACCTATGGGTTGCCTCCCATTAAGCGCTTGTTTTAAAGTCGACGGCCCGACTTAGCTCTTGCAAGATTCATTAGCCCGGATCAATCTCTTTCACGGGAAAACATGACTTCACATCACTAGGGTATCGCGTTGTCTCAAAGATATTGAAGTGGATGAGTGTACCATCAAACTCCATAGTCAAGGTGCCATTTTGGACATCAATCTTTGTTCCGGCGGTGCTTAAGAATGGTCTACCCAATAGCAAAGGTGTAGACTTGGAAGAATTCTCATCATTCATGTCTAAGACATAGAAATCGGCCGGAAATACAAGCTCATTAACCTGCACCAAAACATTCTCAACAATCCCTTTCGGGTAAACATTAGATCGGTTAGCAAGTTCAGGACCAAGATTCAAAGAATCATAAATCGAGGAAGGCATAACATTAACCGATGCACCCAAATCTAGCAAAGCTCGAGTAAACCTTGTTTTACCAATTGTGCAAGGTATAGTGAAACTACCGGGGTCCTTTAATTTTGGTGGGAGTTTCTTGAGAATGAACCGAAGCATTCTCCCCCACACTCATGACTTCATTCCCTTTTAACCTTTTCTTCTTCATGCACAACTCCTTTAAGAACTTTGCACAACGAGGAATTTGACGAATAGCTTCAATGAGTGGAATATTGACTTGTACTTTCTTAAGGATGTCCCACATATCCTTGTATTCCAAGTCTTTCTTTGACTTAGCAAATCGGCTAGGAAACGGGGGTGGAGTTGTGAAAGTAGGAATATTGACTTGTACTTTCTTAAGGATGTCCCAAATATCCTTGTCTCTCTCGGGTTGGTTGGTTGAGGATGTATTCTCCTTTGCTGCGGTTTCAATTTCCTCTTTCTCATCATACACCTTATCTTGTTGATTTGGTTGCTCCACTTGTTTCCCGCTCCTCAAAGTAATCGCATTAACGCTCTCTCTTGGATTAACAAATGGTTGTGAAGGAAGCTTTGTGGACGCTTGAGCTTTCAATAGATTCACATCGGTCGCCAATTGGCCCACTTGAATTTGTAAATCCTTGATTGCCGAATCGGTCTTTTGTTGTTGTTGTTGAACCAAAGTGGTGATACCTTGCATCAATGCATTGAGCTTGTCATCAATTGAAGAATCACGTTCCTTGACTTGTTGTGGTTGAAATTGTTGTTGAGGTTGGAAACGTGATTGTTGGAATCCACCTTGTTGCTCATACGGATTGGAAACCGCTGCTTGCTTGTTTGCATAACTAAAGTTGGGATGATCCTTCCAACCGGGATTATAGGTATTGGAGTATGGATCGTACCTTGGCCTTTGATTTGGATATAAAGCATTTACTTGTTCGGTCTCACCATCCGGAATAATCACCGCGGCCATCCTTTGCATCATTATCTCCATGTTACTCATCCTTTGATCAAGATGTGATGATGAATCACTAACTTCATGCACTCGCCTAACCATGGGTTCATCTCTTGTGTAGAATTGTTGCGAGTTTGCAGCCATACTTTCAATCAACTCGGTAGCTTGGGTCACCGTCTTGTTCATTAGTGCACCACCACCCGCGGCGTCAAGAAGAGACCTATCACTTGGGTGAAGAGCTTCGTAGAAGTATTGGAGTATCATAACGTCACTAAATTGATGGTGTGGACAGCTTGCCACCAACCTCTTGTATCGCTCCCAACATTCATACAATGATTCTCCCACTTGTTGTTTCAACCCACAAATCTCCTTGCGAATTTGAGTAGCTTTGGATGCGGGAAAATATCTCTCGAGGAAAAGTTTCTTCATCCCATTCCATGTTGTGATACTTCCGGAAGGCAAATAATATAACCATTCCTTAGCATTGCCCGCCAAAGAAAACGGGAAAGCTTTCAACATTGCTCCATCCGCATTAGTCTCCGGTGGAAGCATAGCCATAACTATGGTATAAAAGTCCATAAGATGTTTGTTTGGGTCCTCATTCACCATGCCATGGAACTTTGGTAACTCTCTAATCAACCCCGGCTTGATCTCGAAGGTTGAGTTAGTTTGGATACACCATTTTTGTGTATCAAGCTTGTGAGAAGCTAGGTCCTTGAGTGTACGTTCAGCCATTGTTTCTTCCTCTTTGTCCGAATCACTTGATGAAGAAGGAGGAAGTGGAGTGTTAACCGCTCGAATGAAATCCTTTAGTTGAGTGCCGGATCGAAGACGTATTGGACTCGGTCTACCCTTTTTAAGCATTCACCAAAGGTATAACACCTGAAACAAGATTCTCAAAAAACTAAGTTAGATACGGTATAGAATCTAACAAAGCAAGAATATAGCAAAAAGAAAAATAAAAACCACTAAAATCGTCCGTTGCTCCCCGGCAGCGGCGCCAAAATTTGATGCGTGTCGTAGGTGCAATCAAATTAATATCTTATTTCCACTCAATTAAAAATAATATAATGGAAGTCAAGTTCGTTCCCACGAGGAGCAAGAGATTCTAGTTGTAAAAAATTGTCACGAAAGGGGGGTGTAAAAAAGCAAAAGAAAATAAACAAAGCAATTAAAAGATAAAGTTGAAAGCAATAAGAGAGATAAGATCAAGGAATCATTCTTCGTTGCAAAACAATGATTAAAGTTATGTTCTTTTCTACTTGTTATTAGTCACAGATTATCACCAACCGTAGGTAAAGCAGCTAGATCAGTGCTAAACCCCTAAATCCCTTGTATCATAGGATACGGAAGTTCTCGACTACCGGATTCTATTTACCAAACCACCTAGTAGTAGATCACTCTAGATGTAATTTAAATAAACGCATTAAGATTTATGAACTTATTAGGTTAATATTAGTAGTTAGACTCTTAGATCAAGGTCTACTTGCTAACGTTGTTTTCACACACAATTGCTCCACGGAATCCCTCCGCAAGGTCTCGTGTTTGATACTTATGTAAAGAGTCAAGAAACGATTACTTATCCCCTAACTTTCACTAGCTTTAGATCAAATTAACAAATCAATTTAGCGTGCACTCTAAACAACCTATCAATCAATCATGAATGAATAAACATTCCTAATAGTAAAAACAAACGATAATCATGTGAAAAACTTCAAGATAGAATTGAAACAAAACTCAAATCATATATTAAGAACTAGGAATTCATCCTCAATCAATAATAAAATTAGCTACTCATGTTTTTGAAATTCACACAAGATAATTAAAAGGAGAATTTTCAAGTTCACACAAATAATTAAGAAGAAGAATTGAAAGCAAAAACACAAGTGTTGTGTGTGTAGAGAGGTGTGTAAAAAGATGTAGAGAACTTCTCTATTTATAGGCTTCAATATTCTCCAAATCTTCCAAGGAATAGAACCCCTTTCCTTTAGCAATTCAATTTCCAAATTCAAGTCTTTCTCTTCTTCCATCTTCTCTTTCCAAATTTGAGCCAAATTCTCCATCCAATTCCAAGCCCAAGTCTTCACACCCATGAGAGAAGTCCATAGAAAATTCTGGAATTTTTGGCTCGTAGGAAATCGGTATTATGGCGGAATTTGACCGGAATCCGTCACCACCGGCCACCTGAAAATTTCACCGTCAATGGTATATTCGACGGAATATTCCGTCAGTCCACCGTTAGGACTAAAGGTCAAAATGGTCAAACCGTCAGTCAATTGGGTCAAGGGAGCAGAGAAGTCAGACACCGAGTCAGCTTCTAACTCGGCTGATTGAGCTGACTGGATTGGGTTGAATCGGCTCATCGGCAGGTACCGAGTTAACTCAGTCGGGTATAAAATCCGACAGAGTTCCGTTTGTTTTCTGGGCATATCTCAGGCCAATTTCAGGCCGATTTTAGCTTCATTCCTTGTGTCAATTTCCTAACATACATCTATTGTTTCATCACTTCAATTGCTGCTTCAAACAGCTTCCATTCCTGCAACAGAGCTTCAATCTAAACACACATCGTTACTCGGCGACATCACCTCCCCGCTTCACGAGATCGAACATCATCGTCTCTTCTCGGTTTCAACTCGATTCTTTTCGGCTACAACCCTCAACAATAATCGAACCAGATTGACCCATTTCACTCGAGCTTCAACAAGATCGGGATTACCGTCTCAATCCAAACCCGGACTCCATCTCTCGAAAACACTAACAGGAGCTCGTTCTTCACAAACCCATCTCCAATTTGCAGTGACCAAAACCATGACTTGCTCGATTAACATCTTCTGCCACAATTTCTCGATCTCTCTTTATAACTCTCGATCTATTCTCTCTCGATCGCAAACATGACCCCTTTCTTCATCTCGATTTCCTTCTCAGTTCATCTCTCGAACCAATCAAGCGCCACTGCTTCTCTGATTTATCAAACTTATGTTCTTCAATCGACTAACAGAATCCATCACAAACATCTACAGCTTCATCCATCTCGTTGAATCAACCCCTGACTTGAATTTATCATCGATTTCTCATTTGGGTTTCGATCTGCTTCTTTCTCGGTTTATCAATTGCACGAACCCTAATCAATTTTCTCGATTTTTAACAGCAGCAGCCATGTCTGTTTTCTTTCTCACTTTCAGGTGGAGCAAAAATAAGAGAATGATTGAGAAAGAGAATTCTCTTCTCGATTTAGGGTTGGGTTAAATGAGGGTTATTCAGTGTCTGGTCCCTTTGATAAGGGCTAACCTGATGGCAGCCCCTTAACCTCATCTGGAATGCGTCTAGTAATCCTCCCAAAAGAGTTGCCCCTTAACCGTGATTAGGCTCCATATATCAATCGCCTGTAAAATGGCCTTTTTGCCCTTTTGGCTCAAATTGGGTGATTTCTTCTTCTTTTCCTCCGTGTGACTCCAAAGTAGCTACAAAACTCAAAACAAGCGTAAAATACATAATTTACAATAAAAATAGCAAAGAAAGCATAAACAATAAATAGTAAATAGGATGTATTCTACACCCTATCAGCAACCAAATTCTACAAACTTTGTTACTACAGAAACATAACCTGGTGTACTACAGTTCACGTTTATAGAATTAACTCTAATTCTCACTTTAGGGTACCTAGATAAGGCCATATATGCAAGGCAGTGACATTAAAAGTTCACATAAACTCATAACTTATGAACTTCTATAATTAATTGATTATAACCATTTTCCATAATCTAGAAACTACCCAAATCATCAAAAACACAGAATAATTTATTAGTAAGATTACCTTAAGCTTATACACAAGTTCCATCATCTCGATCATCCCTTTGATCATCAACTAACTCTTTATCACCATTATTACTATGTGTTTCATCAACTCTTCCTACAAAAACCACCATAACTAGCCATTTTCTACTCATATTGGATTTGTTATACTCTATGAAGTTTTCTCATACCTTTGTATTCATAAGTTCGACACTTACTCTCTGTAACTCTTGCTCTAAAATATTCTCAACCTTAGCTTTCTTAATTACTCATCTTCTTATCTAGCTAAAAATGTAATAAGATATCTATAATATCTTTACTTCACTATAACAAGACACGGATATAAACCGTGACTCATCTCACCTTTCATCTTACGAGTACATGCAGGTACTTGAAGGGAAATAAAAGATAACTCCTTGAATTCATTATTTATCTATGTTTAATTTAAATCCATCTGAATAATTTCCATTATACACCCATTGTGGTTAATGGACTAGTTTGCCTATTGGTTTGGTTTACTTGGTCAACAAATAGCAGGCCCAATGAATCAAACAACAATCAAATAGATAGGTCAAACCCGAGGTCAAATCCTATTGACCAGAGTCAAACTTCAACTAGTTGTTTTACACATCTCGTATCTTCCTCATACAATGTCCAATTGACCCGTTCTAGTAGTCCATTTCGCATAACTTTTCAAGATCTATCTAATGGCACCATATGTTTGTTAAAATTATAATTTTATTAATAATGATAATTCCAAATTAATATTCATTTCTATTAATTAAATTATAATAATACGCACCATAATCGTCACTTGACCAGTCAAACGACAGTCAGTACAATACTTCATCTCTATCTTTCCTCTACGACAGTCAGCACCATAATGCCATTAACAGGTGCCAATTGAATGTGTCTATAATCAACGGCTACCCTTCCTCATGAGATGCAATCTCAGCCATCCAAGTTCGCCACCGAGCTGGCAGATTTGTGGCAAGTTTTAGGCGACCAACTGCCTAAATCTAGTGGCCATAGCTACGCCAGGCGCCACTTACACCACTGTGCCACTGGCATGCACAAGCCATGCCAGCCATGCCACATTGCCACTGGCGTACACCAAAACGCCACTGCGCCATTATCAGGCGCCAACACAAGGTAGCCATAATCAACGGCTACCCTTCCTCATGAGATGCGATCTCAGCTATCGAAGTTCGCCACCGAACTAATAGACTTGTGGTAAGTTTTAGGCGACCGGACAAGACGAGCCTAATTGCATCACATGCTATTTTCCTACGGCAAGCCTCTTGATTTTAACTTGCCACACGTAGCAAAATGCTACATGTTTTCCCCGAAAACACTCGAGACATCAAATATGTCACAAACTGGGGGATACTCATCAGGGTATTGGTCTGGCGGTTTACAGCGTGTGGCGTACAATACGCCCGTTATAGGAAAGTGTCATGAAGTAGGACAATTAATGGCGGCAAGAAGTAACGGGTGTAAACGGATCCACTTCCTTCATCATGGAAGCATGGGTTTCTGGCAGTTATACGTTACTCCATTCTTCCACCACTCAATCGTTTCCACTTCCTACGAGACCAGGGTACGTTTCAATATGACTTGTATAAATAGGCTTCACCTATTTCCACCAAACACAAGTTTTTGGTCGGCAACATCACAGTATCCAGAAATCACCAAAGAACTGATACCTTTCATTCCAGTTCCACTTTCTGAAACAAGTCAAAAAACAAGCCACATCTTCAGAATCAACTATTCTGGTATCAACACTTTCTTCGCTTCCCTCCCTAAGACCAACCCTTCTCCTTCACTTTGTGACCGAAGCAAGCCTGGAACGGCCATTTGTTGGTTTAGGGCAGGATTGTACAGATTGATCTCTCGAATCAAAAGTACTCCCGTGCAGTGCATTGTTTAGGGTTTAGATTCGTTTCTCATCCACACACCCAAAATTACCAAAATCAGCAGAAACATTTTTCACCCACAAACAATTGGCGACCACGGTGGGTTATTCATACTGTAATTCATCAATTTATCAAAATTATAAATATTTTGGTAGGATTGGGTTTGATTTTTTTTTCCATTTTCCATTTTTCCTTACATTTAATCTTTATTTAGAGTATTAAGAAAGAAATAGTAATTATTTTTTATCTAAATAATTTTGATTCAAGTCGAAAGAAGAAAACATTAAGGTATTGAGATTTATTTTTTTATAGTTTTCTTAGTTCCCGGCGGGTATCCGAAATTTTTAACGAGTCAATATTTTGGGTCCATAAATTTAAGAACCGATTAAGAAATTGTTAGAAACCTGACCCGACTTTTATAAGCAATATCCGGGTCCGGTGATACCCGGGGGCCGGGAGAACCCGGGCCGATTGGCAGGCTACTATGTACAATAATTAGTATGACTTCATTTGCAAGTATCTCTTGAATATCGAGTTATGGTATATCATGTGTATACCCTACGATTCATCTATGCAAATCATCTTGTGACTATCGTTTTTCCGAGAGCACAATCAATTGAATAAATCATAAGACAGATAAGAAAAGTATAAGATTCAAACTGAAATTATAAGACAAAAGGTAAAGTGCTAGAAAGTAAAAGAGACATTCACACAAAGATAATTAACGTGGTTCGAAAACGAAGTGTCTACATCCACAGGTTGAAGAGGGTTAAGGCTTTTATTAATAATTGTTCAACTCCATTGATGGAACTTCATAACAAGAGAGTAAAGTTCAGAGAGTCTTTAGATAGAGAGAAAAGAAAAGAAGATCCCCTCCCCAACCTAACCCCTTCTGCTTATAAGGGGAATTGAGAAGTGGTATGTTACTCAAAAGTCCTTAGCTTAGGATCAAAGCACTCTTAGAGCTGCTACGGTGCGTGTCGCTGTTTTAGTATATCTTGCTTCGGCTTTAATTTGCTGCCACATGTCGAGGTAGTTTTACGGTGTCTACGCATCTGATTAAGTAATAAAAATTTATTTACATTTTTGTGAAAAATACTATAACCCCCCTACTATATGGGTTCAATATATAGAAGCCCCACAAAATGGATCATTCACTATCAACTCCATTCTTTCATATTTTGATATTTCTAGGCACAGAACTTTAGATTTCAGGGCTTGCCAATAAAGTGTTCGGTTGGGGGAATTTGGTAATGCCAAGAATGCCCTTTACTATATATTTCTAATGAAACTAGTTATAGGGTTCATTTCCAGATTCATTTTCTTTTTCACTTTCTCTCTCTCGGCTAAAGAATTCTAGGGTTTTCAGAGCTCCGGTGATCTCTGGTTCAATATCTAATGATGATGTTTATGGATCTCTACTCGAATCTGAGTAAGATTTGGTTTCTTTTTATCCTCTCCAGTTAAATGAAACAGTGATGAGAAGATCTGAAGCAGAATCATGTCAGTGTAGAATCAATCAAGTGATATGAACCTAAATCTTAGCATAAAGAAACTCGATTCAACTCAATCGAAGAGAAACATCTACAAAAATGAACCAATGTAAGTTTAATCTTTCCATTTCCTTTTTAATTTAATTGAGAGCTTTAACCTATCAATCTCGAGTTGAAATCGAAATATCTGAGGTTTCATTTTAAAAGTGTTGAAAAAAAAATATGAAAATAAATCTCGATTTCGTTGTTTGATCCTTGATCAGAGTTTGGATCTTTAATCTACAACTTCTACTCACTCTGGTTGTTTTGATGTATTTTTTGTGAAGAATTTTGAACAAATATTTCAGATCCGTTCTTCATCAAAATCGACGTAAATCTTAATTTGTAGTTCCGATCTATAAACTGATTTGAGATTTGATATCAGCAAATCATCGTCTCTATTACCCACAGATTTAATTTTAATTTCAACCACTCTTAATTTTCGATTTCATTTTGTTCTTGATAGATAATTTTACGAAATTTATTTTCAATTGTTTAAACAATAACAACATATGCAGTTTCATGACACAAACTATATATCTAATAGAAAATTATGCTTTCAATTTTATTGGCAGTTCAATCTTCTACCATAGTTTGATTATGTTGGAAAAAACCTTTATTGGAAATGATACGTGTTGGCTTCTAGCCATGCTGAGTATGAGGAGGTGGTGGTGGTGGCGCAGGTGCAGGTTTTAGTGGGGGATTTTTGACCTGTTGAGTGGAGGTGTCATATTCAGCAGTGGTGGTGGAATTGCAGAGTGTTTCAACTGTTCTATTAAGTTTGTGATTCTAGGAGGTGGTGGTGGAGGAAGTGCAGGTTATAGATGAGGATTTGGAGCCAATGGTGGTGCTAGTGGTGGTGTTTTCAATGTCAATTTGTATATAATAACGTGTTTGTGTTGCTTGCAGTGAATATTTGGTATGTGGAGGATCTGCAGGCTAGGTAAAGTGAAAAAATAGGGATTGAAATAAGGTAAGTTAGTTATTAGGATTGATTTTAACTTTTAAATTTGAGATAATATGGCTTAGTTGATGTCTGTTAACAATATATGAACTTAATACATTCAGATCTTAGAGTAGCCTCTCGATTTGTTCATGTTTTGTAAGATATTACTATTAATTATAGTATGACAGATCTTTTTGGTTAGGAAACTGATATGTGTAACTGAAAGAGTGCGCATTGGATAGTAAGTAAATGTTTACCTCCTCCCAGTCAGACAGTCACATTAGGCAAAATTTAGATTGGATATTAGACATGTAGTGAATCAGATTAAAAAAAAGTATGTTGTTCTCTTTGGAACTGAAAATGTAGTCCATCTTAATGATTTCATTGTTTCAGTTTATTAAATGGGGAAGGTATTTGAGTTTTTTATTGAGGTTTTGTCTTGTTTGAGTACAAAATGCATGTGTAATCAGTAGTTACACATGCATATGTCATATGTAAACATTAGTTACACATACAATCAGTACAATACTTCATCTCTATCTTTCCTCTACGCAACTTCTTATATAGAGTTTGACGTTAAACCTTAAAATGCTTAGTTGTTTTGATTTATCTGTGGCCTTGCTGAGCTTGGGTTGTATGTGATTTACACGTCAAATCCTGTGTTCCTTCTTGTATCAGAAAGAATAGTTGTTGTTCTCAGTAGATCATACCTTACTTGTTCTTATTACTGATTAGCTCATTTGGCAGGATGCTTTGTTTGTTTTCATTTCTGGATTTGAGTCAGCTGGCTCAGAAGAAAAATTTCATACTTTGCTTGTTCATATACCTAAGCATGAGACATGAATTATAGCTCATTTGGCAGGATTTTTGGTGTTTGGTCTGATTGGAACAAGTCAAGTTAGTGATGAACTGGAACACAGGACTGGATAGATTGAGACTACGCAGAATCGTCATGGGATGGTCCCTAAATCCGCATAGGGCGACATCATGCAAGTAAAGAATAAAATGCAAGAGTGCACATTGGATAGTAAGTAAATGTTTACCTCCTCTCAGTCAGACAGTCACATTAGGCAAAATTTAGAATGGTTATTAGACATGTAGTGAATCAGATTAAAAAAATAAATATATGTTGTTCTCTTTGGAACTGAAAATGTAGTCCAACTTAATGATTTCATTATTTCAGTTTATTAAATGAGGAAGGTATTTGAGTTTTTTATTGAGGTGTTATCTTGTTTGTCTAATTTTTTGATGTTCTCGTGTTCTCATTCAGTTGAAGGTATAAAGTAGAAATTGGCATGCCATGATAACTCATTGCAGCTAGTGGTGACTATTTTATCCTTTGATTCTTCTTGCTGTCTTACTTCAAATTCCAAAAGTAAGTATCCATTAGTATATAGATTTTCTTACTTCTGAACTAAACTTTACTTACTAGGTCAAGGGAGAGGAAGATATCAAAAATACCCTCGATGAAAGCTTCAAATCCTTTCCTGTTCAGCTCAGAAAGGAAGTACACCAAGATATTATCTCTGCAATTTCAACATTACAGAATCACGACGAAAACAGATGCTCAAGTTAATAACTAAACTTTCTGGAGCATTAGCCAACTCAGTGAAGGTTTGTCTAGACATTGATAAAGAACAGTACTTACTTAGTCATATTAATCATTGCCATTACCTTTCACTAAATAATTTGGTTAGCAACATATTTCTGCTATTCAACTCTATGTAGAACGATATTATCAAGTAAAATTATGTTTATTTTGAAGACTTAGTGGAACATGCCGAAGTAAAGTACATAAAAAATTTCAGACTTTAAATTTTATATTGCTAGTTTGCATAATGTGTAAAAAAGAAGCCTGGAATCTTCTATTGGTAGGAACCCATATTTGATGAAATTATGTTACCATAAGCATGTGTATCTACTAGTTACACACGCTTTCTAGCATGTGTATCTGCTAGTTACACGTTCTTTTAGGATATGTAATTGCTGGTTACACTTGCATTTTGGATGTTAGTTCGATGCTCTGATGGATTTTTTTGCTAGAGATACATAATTAGACTTAATAATTAATTGCTAAGTAAAGAGAGTGTTTGGAATTGATATTAAGGCAACCGATGGCCTAGCAGTTCATCTAATTGCAGCATCGAAGGTTAGTATGAAAATGAATGCAAAATACCCTAATGCAGAATATGTAAATGTTGATTACACATGTCATATGCATGTGTAACTCCAAATTACACATGCATTTTTTATGTGTACCAGCTGATTACACATGCTTGTTTTAGTAGTGTTTAGACAATGGTTTTTTACGAAAGTAAAATCTAAATAATTATTTTTATTTTCTGGATCAATGATGTCTACGCAGGTCTCGATGTGGTTTGCGCGCGCTGAAAGGACACTACTATGAGAAGCATGAACATTTATCAATGCTCCTGGGTATTTTTGAAGTTTATGCTTGGATATAGAAATATGTTGGCTACTGTCAAGGTGAGAAGTAATGATCTTTTGTTCTTTACAGTTGAAAATGTGGGCTTAGGGATTTGTTAGTTTAATCTGAAACTAGTGTTGGTAGACTATGAATGTGTAACTACTAGTTACACATGTTAACTAGATATATATCATGCACACTGGAATGGCCAACCAAGGTAACACCAAAATAGCACAACACAATTGGCCGTGTAACTGCTAGTTACACATGCTAATTTAATGTGTAACTGGTAGTTACACATGGTATGTGGATGTGTATATGTTGCATATTTTGTAGTTCTAAGTACACTTATATTTTATCTACAGGACTCAAAAGTGAAGATCCAGTGTTAGTCATCACGAATAATCTGGAGACAGTATCTAGGCGGAGTATTCATTGGTACTCTTCTTCCCCTTTTGCACTTCAGTGATTTGCTGCAAGTCTTCATGAGTTATCAATTTGAGTATGAGTTGTAGCCTTTCATATTATTTTGGTTGGTTTATACAAGTTTTCGTCCTAGCTTTCTTTAGCATGACAATATTTCTCCTGTATGATAGGAAGTTGATGTGAAGAAGTTCCTGGGTCACGACCTTTGTGGTGATGCACTGGAATGAAGCAATTCAGATGTGAAGTAAGCATCACATTAGCTTAAATAAGCATTTTGGAATCGAGGAAGATAAGAAGGGTAGAGAATATTTTTATCAGAAGATGTCGTAACTAATTTTTAGGATTTCGTTTTATGTATCTATAGTGTTTTTAACTTGTTTATTGTGTTCAATAATAACCGGCTACTATAATTGGTAAGTGGAGAATTTTATTATAAATGAATACTAAAGCAATACATGTATTTGTATGTTTTTTTTTTTCGGATATGTAACTTCTAGATACACATGTCAGATGGATGTGTAACTTCCCATTACACATGCCATACGCATGTGTGACTTCTGCGTACACATGTATAACTACTGAGTACACATGTATATACAAGTGTAACTTTGCATTACACATGTCATATAATGTGTAACTTCTGGATACACATGTCATATGCATGTGTAATTTCTATGTACACATCCATATGTTGGTGGTGGTCGGCAGTGGTGGTTGGCGGCGGCGATAGTTATCAGTGGCGGCGGGCGGTGGCGGAGGTGGTCGGAGGTGGCTGGCGGTGGTGGTCAGAGGTAGTTTGACTGGCGGTGGTGGTCGGAGGTGGTTTGACGGTGGTGGTCAGAGGTGGCTCAGTGGTGGTCGGCGGTGGTTGTGGTGGTCGGAGGTGGTTGGAACATCATCATATAATATTGGGCACATTATTTATATGTCCCTACTTTTGACACCCAATAAATATATCCTTATACAACAATGTCCCTACTTTTTAATAACCTTATCCATTTAAAATTAGATTACCTTAATACCCTCACTCATATAATATTTTTCTTTATTTCAAAATGGAACAAAAATTACCACCAACATTACTACCATTCCACCAATCAACAACCACCACCTACCAACTGCCACCACTACTAATGTTCCACCACCACTCCTTCACCAATATTTTTCTTTATTTCAAAATGGAACAAATTTCAATGTCCCTACTTTTAATAACCATCCTTCACCACCACAAAATGGAACACCAACATTCAACTACCATTCCACCACCACTGTTCAACAACCACCACCTACCAACTGCCACCACTACTAATGTTCCACCACCACTCCTTCACCACCACCATTACACCACCAACAGTCCTCCACCACTACTAGTCCGTCGCCGCCACCACCACTTGTTCGCCGCCGCCACCACTGGTTCAGATATTTTTGTATCAACAACAGTAGTTGATCCAAATAAAAATAGAACCAACAGTAGAAGTTGATCCAATTTAGGGGATCAACAATGGTAGTTGATCCAAAAAAAAAAGGATCAACAGTAGAAGTTGATCCAATTTAGGGGATCAACAATGGTAGTTGATCCCCTAAATTGGATCAACAATGAAAGTTGATTTATGTAAATAGAGTGAACTTGGCGTGAGTCGAGCACGCATCATCTGACATGGAGTCAGTCATGCTACCATTGCACCACAAGTTCAACATTGGTAGAAATTTACATGATTTAAACTACAAGCAACATTTAAACTACAAGCATGATTATACTTATCCAAGGAAATATTGTCAACAATAGGAGTTGAAAGGATCAACAACAATAGTTGATCCCATAAAAAATTGGGTTAACAACAGGAGTTGATCCCATAAATGGATCAACAACCGTAGTTGATCCCATAAAAATTTGGGTCAACAATAGGAGTTGATCCCATAAATGGGATCAACAACAGTGGTTGATCCCGTAAAAACTAAAGCAAGTAGGTTTACTGAAAGGACAATTGCTATACCTGGAACACCATCAACAAATGCAACCAGAAAAAAATAATGATCATCTCTTACATACCTGCTATAAACACCAAAAACAATAAGAACCAAACAACAACGAGTTCATTATTAACAATTTCAAATAGCATATACCCTATTATTTGTGCCAACTATGTAGACTATTATATTCATAATACCAAGAGTATACCACCTTCTTGCTCCATCACCACCACTACTAAGGTAGATGAACGCCGAAACATGAATTCAATTCCATACCATTACTATCAGAATAGTAAAAATTGATCAGACCAATCACTAAAATTTGCAATACAAAAAAAAAAAGAATAAATCATATTTAAAAGCATAATATGTGTGACATGATACATAACCACATATCAAATCTATAACCTACGCTACTGTAATCACATGATGCTGGCTAAATCATTCTTTCATCTCTCGGGTTTAGAAATAAAAACTCAATTACAACCTTAAAAAGCATCCATAGTGTGTAATAGTGAGACCAGTGAAGGAGTTCCCATTTGTCTGTTGAAACAACAATTCGTTATACAATTGAAAAAATCATGGATTGAAATGCATACCTTCTCCGTTGCCGCCGTCACCACCATCATTCTAAACACATATCTGATATTTTCCTCCTCCACCTCCACCACCACCACCGTCGTCATCATCTAATAGAATAAAGATTTTATATCTTCCTCCACCACCGCCATGACCATCACCTCTATCATCGTCGCCACCATCAACAACAACACCTAGCGGAACAAAGAACAAATATCCTACTCCACCACCACCATCGCCGCCGCCACCATCATCATAATCAGCTAATAAAATACATATTTATGAAATTCAGTAAGAAAATTGATATGATATCCTCCACCACCAACATCATCACGATTAACGACGGCAAAGAAAAGAGGGAGAAACGACGGTGATGGTAGCAGTTGTTTATGAGAGAAAAGGCAAAGTGAAACTTTAGATCTAAAAATAAATATAAAGAAACGATGTTTTTGTAAGTCTTATCATGGATATTTTTGGTATTAAAAATATAATTATTTCCTTCTAGAAGGGGGAGAGATATAATTATTGTTAGTAGGGATAATTATGAAGGCCCATCTAAAGCGGGGACAATAATTCAATTTCCACTATAATATTTTAATAATTTTGGACCTAAATTTAAATTTTATTTAATTATGAGCTTGACAAGATGCATAAGGGTATCAAGGTCTTTTAATATTTCGGGGCCTAGATTTAAACTTCTTTTAATTAAGGGACAGATATTATGGGTTATCCATGAGTGGGCCTTAGCCTAATTTTCCCTCTCATCCTGGGTTGCACAGACGCGGACGCTTAGACGCGGACACGACACGACGCTGACGCGGACACTACAAAATTTTCAAAAAACTAGGACGCGGACACGTATATACATATTTTATTTATATATATAATCATGTATTTATAGAGCAAAGTTAAGTATTTCGACCCTAAAAATTAGAAAATGATATTACATATGTATAAATTTCAAAAGAAAAGAAGATATCGTTTGTTTATACACGCCGAATGTCAAATAATCAGTCACTATTAAACACATAGCACAATCAAAATGCATTCTTAGATCAACACATGTCCAACTAAGGGTATACGTGATGTCATTTCCAATTACAAAATCCTAATAAAGACCTAAATTATTGTCTTTCTTCATTTGGTTAATAATAGTAAAAATAAAGGAAAAAGTTTATATGAAAATGAAAAAAAAAATGCGTCGGACACGCGTCATCGGTGCGTCCAAACCAGACGCGCACAGGACGCGAAAATTGGTGCGTCGGACACGCGTCGTGTCAGCGTCCCACGCGCGTCCCGTGTCCACCGCGAGTCGGGCGCGGACACGGCTCAAGAAATGGAGCGTCCGTGCAACCCAGTCTCATCTTTTAGTTTCAATTCCATTCCATTGTTTGGCCCGTACATGATAGCAAGTGTCCAA